>CAMAPE010000004.1:9632500-10125000 GCA_945859875.1 Cuscuta europaea
AGTTCCTTGCCAAGCTCAGAGATCTCTCCAGTGAGAGTGAGGAGCCTGTCATACATCTTGGAGATGCTTTCACCAGGGAGAAGTTTGAAGTCATCAAACTTCTTGTTGGCTATTGTCAGCTTGTTGTCCTTCTCTTGCTCATCACCAGCTCCAATGAGTTCAAGAGTATCCCAGATTTCCTTTGCAGTTTTGCACTTCTTTATTCTGTTGAAGTACCTATCATCAATGGACTTGTAAAGGATGTCCTTAGCAGTGTTGTCCAGATTGTACTTCCTTCTTTCTTCAGTTGTCCACTCAGATTTGGCCTTATTGATCATCTGAGGTCTAGTGTTGTCAATAACATGTTCTAGGTTGACCTTCTAGAAGCTTGTGAAGGGTCCTATGTCAAGTACTTCCCACATCTCATCATGAAGAGCACAAAGATGTGCCTTCATCCGGATCCTCCAGTCATCAAACTTAAGATCTGAAAACATAAGATTCTTGGACAGGAGGTGATCCATTATATCAGGTAAAAATGAGGTAAGACAGAAAAACAAGTGGATCTTTGTTCAGCAAATAACCTAAGAGATTATTAGAACAAGGAGGCTCTGATACCACTTGTTGGTCCCGGTTGTACCGGATACAGTCTAGAGGGGGGGGGGGGGGGGTGAATAGACTGTATCGGTTTTTAACTTTTTCAAGCTAAGTACCAGATTTAACAGAATAGCATGTTCTATTGGCAGAACAGACTGGCAGCGGATGGGGTTCTGGTAGGGAGTTCTGTTAACAGCCTAAGAGAAGCAAAGGCAGTAGGCCTTCTGTTAACTCACAAGACCAGTTCTGCTGAACACAGATACCAAGTCTTTGGAGTCAAACAGTTCAAATAAAAACTATGAATGAAAAGCAGTAAGTAGATGACACCAGGGCTTTTTATAGTGGTTCAAGGAACAACTTGTTCCTCTAATCCACTGTTCCACTAAGCTGTAAAAACTTCCGTTTACAATGCCTTAGCCCTATCACTTGAGAAGCTCTCCACGTCTTCTTCAAGTGTAGATGTCTTCTTGGATGCACTTCCGGCTTCCCTAAGACTGGTCCTTTCACTGAGCTTTCCCAGAAGTATCACCACTTCACAGCTCTAGGTACTTGGACGTCCTTCTTGTGAAAGAAGAGGTTCTATTCAGAACAGGGGTTCCTCCAACTTGCTTCGTTATAAGGAGTTTGTATGTGATGAGCTTGAAGAGTTGAAGAGCACTTGGAACTTTGCTTGAGTTTGGAAATAAAGATTTTTCCAACTTCTGCCTTCTCTTGTAGAGGATGATGAAGTGTTAATCTCAAGGAGGCTTTTTGCTTTTAAGCGTTTGAATTTCTTGTATGCAGAGTTGTAGCAAAGGTTAGCAAAAATTGCAAAGTTACCCGGTTGTTCTTCGTAGTGTATCTTTTATACTGAGGTTGTCTTCCCGTTGGAGGAGAAGGAGGACAACTGCATTAAATGAGCGAGCAGTTGACTTGACCAGTAGAACCCGGTAAAGTTGGCGGGTTACTATTTTGGGATAAAGTAATCCTGACATTGTGTCCAATCATCTGCCATTACTCTACGGAGCATGGGGAGCATTAAATGTGCATTTAATGTGCGTACTGTAACGTTTCCGTTCAAGTCTCCTAGCCGTTGAAGGAATCTTCCAGTTGATTTTCCGGCTTGGTGGAATTCTTCTATGTGTCAGGCCTTCTGGTGTCTTTAACAGAGAGTTGTTCAGAGAAGGTCTGGAGCACTTCTGTTGAGAGTATATCCAACAGAAACCAGGAGGGTTTCTGTCAGAGTAAAGGCTAACAGAGACCCTGAGGTCTTTCTGTTCTGAAGCAGAGAACCAAAGGTCCTCTGTTCAACAATGCCTTAGAAGGGTCTTCTGCCCTTGGAGCCCTTCTGCTCTGGAGGTCTTCTGCTCTGGAGACTTTCTGCCAAGTCGATTAAACTAAGAACTTTACAAATGAAAAATCTAATACATTAAGTCTACACAGGGGTACTCTAAAGTCCTAATTAATCTAGCATCATCAAAATCTAAATACAGATATTTCTTACAACACTGTATCAGATTGGTCTGATACAAAAAGAAAAACAAAAAATATTACGAGGAATTTGTAACACTAAAAATGAAGACATTTTTAAAATTTGAGGTGGGATGAAGCCTAGATTGGCCCTCCTTTAGCTCTACCCATGTGTGTAATAGTATTTGTTAATTGGAGTTATAAAATATACTTTAAATTATTACTTTAATTAAAAAGTTAATATGCGCCAAATACTTTGTGATGTGATAACACACCACTATGACATTCTCAAAGAAAAGATCACAAGTTCGAGTCAGAACCATACTAAGAATGTTATATTTGTTAGGGAATGCATATTAAGAGTTTGGATGATTAGATAATGTTTAATGCATCAGATCGTAAATTTGGACAGTTCATATTAATTCTCATTTTACACGTTAAGACTCCTTTTTATTTGAACTCTCCCCTATATATCGATATCACACACACACACATATATATAATAGGTTAGAAGTACATAAAAAACTCACATCTCATTACTTACTTCGTTATTTAATACCCCGGTAATATATATATTGTTAATGTCATTATTATCCTTATTATTTATCGTTATTGCTATCACTACTCTATCACTATCGTTTTCTTTATCATTTTTCTTTTTCTAAATAGGAGTTCATTGTTGCCCTCCTCAAACATTACTGCTACATGTTGACGTAATGAGACATTAATATGACGATATTAATATTGTAATTGACAACATTTTTCAATCAAGACATTATTTTTCTTATTTATGAAAAACACAACACTCATCCATATCTATATAATATAACAAAACAAATCCTTGGAGAACTCTTTGAAAGAATTCTTGACATGTGCCTACATCTTTAATAGGAAAAGTGACATGTGCCAAAACAATAAGGGAAAAGCTATTCAGCTTCCAAAACTCCACTCTTATGTAATTCATCATACTTTATATGTATAATATATATCATCCTCTATCATCATATGTTATCTTAAACAACACGTATCTAATATATATGGGGTGAAGAAAAACAATTTTAAAATGGGGTGTGAAGTCAAAGTCATTTGAAAATAGGATGCAAAGTGTACTATCACCCAATAAGTAGGGTGCAAAGACAAATTATCCCCATAAAGTATTTCAACTTCAGCTTTGTAATGCTTAAAAGCTTTAATCGCTTCATCTTTGCTTCATATTATTTGATAAACTATGACAAAGTTTTTTGGGATGAAGAAGGTAAATGTTAGTGTACTATCTATAGTTTTATATAGTAAAGTTGAGTTAAAAACTAATGATGTGTCAGCTTTCTATTGGATAAAGCAAATTCTATTATCACAACAATTAAAACAATTAATTAACTCCCTACACCACACGGTTATTTCAAAAAACAAAACTCTCTACATCACAACCGTTTTGAAGCAAAAAAAGGAGAAATGATCTCTCTTTTTAAAGTGATATAACTTTTATATTTATAATCCAATTTTTACAATAACTATATCAAAATTCATAACTTTTTATTATCTTTCATATGACATCAATATCATATATATATATATATATGTATGTATGTATGTATGTATGTATGTATGTATGTATGTATGTATGTATGTATGTATGTATGTATGTATGTATATGTATATGTATATATATGTATATGTATATCTACGCCCCGTAGAAAGATTCCACACGATTTACGATATTTAACTGACTATAAAGTTATTTGATCCCATCCATAATTAGATTCTTTTTAGTAAATAAAATTTACATATACAGAGACTACATCAAAAGTTTTATAAAGTCGGAAAAGAAAAATTCAAATTTGATAAAAATTGGATATATAAAGTAATAGATTAAGAAGACTTTATGTTGACCGGATAATAGTGGACGGGAACTTTTGAATGGGATGAAGGTAGTATTTTATATAGCAAATCTCAGTTAAAAATTCTATTGATTTATAAAAATTCTATTATCACTGCTCATTTGGAGAAAATGAAGGAGAAAAAAACTTTTTTAAATGTATTAAAACTTATTTATTTCTACTCCGATTTTTACAGAAAATACATCAAAATTTATAACATTCTATTATCTTTCATATGACACCAATATTGCATATATAAAAATAAAAATATTATTTTATACAATACATTTGGGTTAAAAATCAATGAGGTGTTAGTCTCTTATTGGTTAATAAAAGATTTATAATCATTACTGATGGAGTTTAATCCAACTACGAGAGCTATATCTACGAGAGCAGATGAAAATATGGAAGCGTAAGACAATATTCTTTATTCCGGAAATCGGTCCCTTGCTAGGATGAGTATAGGAAGTATTTGTAGACTATAGGAACCAGTGTTCTAGGAGGAAATCAGGAAATTGATACAATTAATGCTATTAATTACATGTTCAGTCGAATTAGACTCATGTAACGTCTTGGACGTTGAGCAATGATTGTTCATTTAAGTCCACGTTCCTTCCGTTATTCCTGCATGCTGCCAGATAGCTATGCACGAATGATAGCTTGCCACGTAAGCCCTAGGAATATCCTGACCTTACTAGGACTCCGCCCAGGCTCGAGGTCTGATGTCCAGTCTGGCCTGGTTGTGGGTTCTTACTGTGAGCTTGATTCATAATTAGGCCCAATAGCTAATTAATATTAATCCCGCTTGTGGGCTGATCCCGTAAGGGCTAATCCCGCGTATGGGCTAATCCCGCCGAGGGCTGATCCCGTTGAGGGCATGATCCGTTGAGGGCTTGATCCCATTATGGGCTTTATTTATGATTCCGTAATTGAGTCATGGTTGGAGTGCATTGTACCATCAATTACTACTAAAACATTTAATTAATCTAAGATCACTCGGTGCATCTCTGCTATTCACTTGGTGCGTAAGTGCTATTCATATTAATCATGCCAACTCATTTGGGGAAAGTGAAGGAGAAAATATCAAAACTCATTGATCTTTCATATGCCATCAATATTGCATATATAAAAATAAAAATATATTATTTTATATGATAAAATGTAGTTATAAATCAGTAATGTGTCTGTTTCTTATTAGTTAATAAATTTTGTTATCACTACTACTGTAACATTTAACTAATTCAAGCTCATTTGGTACTTCGTGTTGAAGGAAATTTGGCCGGATAAACCTGCAAAAAAGCGTTAGAAAATAATATAACTCGAGTCACGTGAACACTGTCCTCAAGAAAGTATTTCCGACTAGCGAAAACCTTTCCCCAAGATAAAACGAGCTCTTCGGCTTACGCCGGTAACAGAACAACGAGAGTATAAAATAATTAATCCAGCAGAGTAAAAAATAGAAGAGATTCTTCCCTTATTTGTTCATAGCTACTATATATATACATGCAATACCGAACGTTGCTGGCAGATGAAAGATTACGAGTAGTATTTAATACTAACGTTCGTATTGTTAAATAACAATAACGTTGAGACATGAACGTACGTGTAAGTAATAGCTAACATTAAAATAATGACTCATGCACGTTCATGAGCAAAACAACTTTAAGGCTCAATCCAAAATTGAATGTATACATAGTGCAATGATCAAATGATTTTAAAAGCACTAACCGTTTGGAATTTCCCATATTAAAAGTAGATCCTATACTGGTACTATGGTAAAATACTCAATGAATAAAATGATATTTTTTCTTTAATAGAATACATAAAAATATCTAATTCATTAATAAAACAATATTATTAAATATTTTTATTCATTTGAAATACTCCCAATTATTCCAACAATCCCCCACATATTTCAAATGAATATTTTGAGAATTTTGAAAATTAGTTTAGACAAATATCTGCTGGATTAAAGGAATGAGACTTTAAGTTTGGTGTCCGTAGACTATGAACCAAACCGAGACGATTAAGTCTTAATAAACCGAGCTTTTGGTGAAACATATAGTTTCTATGAACCAACAAGCTACTATTGGTAAACCAAGGTCTTAACGGTCGTGTCTCATCCCACACAATTTCTCGTTATTACGCCGTTGTGCGCCGTAAGGCCATGCGCGTGCTTGGTGTTCATGAGTGCTCTAGAAGTTTTGTCATGCTTCATAGAGGCGGCCCCACCTCACACTCATATAGGTGATATCATCAAGTGTGTACCGCTTTTGCACACCACCCTTAAGTTAAGGGCTATGATAATCATTAAGAGCTTTTAGCTCAGCCTCTCAAAGAATGCGGTTTCTAGCCTATATCTCACGTCATGGAAATGGGCAATTTTAGTTAGGCTAGCAGAACTAAATGGAAGACTTGTTATTACCCATATGAACTTGCTTCATGGGATCTCCAATCACACAAGTTGGGTTCCCATCCCCATTTGTTTCAAAGTGACACTAGTCCCATATCCTTCGATGTTTCGGTTATCAATTTTCGTCCTAGAGCTTTCGTCAAAGGATCCGCTAAATTTCCTTGTGACCTCACAAAATTAATGGACACAATTCCATTCTTCAATAATCGTTTAATGACTTTATGTCTTAAACGAATGTGTCTATTCTTCCCATTATAACACATTTTCTTAGCAGTATCTATTGCACTTCTGCAATCACAATGAATAGACACAGATGGTGTTGGTTTTGTACCAACCGGAATTTCTGCTAAGAAATTTCTCAACCACTCCGCTTCACTACTAGCCACTTCCAAAGCAATAAGCTCAGACTCCATAGTGGATCTAGAGATTATAGTTTGTTTGGTTGATTTCCACGTAATGACACCACCTCCAAGGGTGAATATATATCCAGTGTTGGATTTTATCTCATCTGAGTCAAAGACCCAGTTAGCATCGCTGTATCCCTCTAGTACAGCGGGTAACCCACTATAAAATATACCATAATTAATGGTACCTCTCAAATATCTGAGTAACCGCCTCAACGCGGTCCAATGATCCTCACTTGGATTATGAGTATATCGACTCAATCTTCCGACAGCATAAGCTATGTCGGGTCTCGTATAATTCATCAAGTGTAATAGACTTCCAATAATTTGGGAATACTCATATTGAGCCTCGGGATCACCTCTGTGTTTTTTCAAGTGTATATGAGAGTCATAAGGGATGCTTACGGGGCTGACATCAAAATGTCCAAACCTCTTTAGAAGTTTTTCAGCATAATGCTCTTGAGATAGTATAATACCATCATCCTTCCTTATGACTTTCATACCCAAAATCACTTTTGCTTCCCCCAAGTCTTTCATAATAAATTTTGAAGCAAGAAAGGATTTTGTTTCAATTATTAGTTCAAGGTTGCTACTAAAAATTAACATAGCATCCACATATAAGTAAATAATAATGCACGCACCATTTTCACATTTAGTGTATACGCACTTATCTACTTCTAGTGAGGTAAAACCATGAGCAAATAACACTTCATCAAATTTTTCATTCCATTGTTTTGGAGCTTGTTTCAAACCATATAAAGATTTGATCAACTTACACACTTTGTGTTCCTGACCAATAACTACATGACCCTCCGGTTGCACCATATAAATTTCTTCCTCTAGCTCACCATTTAAAAACGCAGTTTTAACATCCATTTGATGGACAAAAAGTTTGTGAATAGAAGCCAAGGCAATTAAAGTTCGAATGGAAGAAATACGCGTTACCGGTGCAAATGTATCAAAATAATCAACATCTTGTTTTTGAGAAAAACCTTTCGCCACAAGCCTCGCTTTATATTTATCAATTGAACCATCCGGATTTAATTTCTTTTTAAAAATCCATTTGCATCCGATTGGTTTACAACCTTTTGGTAAATCGGTTAAAACCCAAGTTTTATTTTGTTTGATTGACTCAATTTCATTTTGTATGGCCTCAAGCCAAAATGGAGCTTCTTTTGAAGAAATAGCTTGTGAATAAGTTAAAGGCTCGTCATCAACAAGATATGTATAAAAATCATTTCCAAAAGATTTTTCTATCCTTGGCCTCTTACTTCTTCTCAAAAAAGAAGGTTCATCACTAAAAGAATCATTTTCTTTTAATGGTTCACTATCACTAGAGGGTTCATACACACCATATGGTGCAATGGTCTTGTGTTCACGTTTCAAAGGAAACACATTTTCAAAAAATTCAGCATTTTTTGTTTCAACAATTGTATCACATTCAAGCACATCACTTTGCAAAACAAGGAATCTATAAGCAGCACTAGATTCAGCATAACCGATAAACATGCAATCAGAAGTCTTAGAACCAATTTTCCTCTTCTTAGGATCAGGCAATAAAACCTTAGCTAAACACCCCCACACTTTCAAATATTTCAAATTAGGCGCAAAACCTTTCCACAATTCATAAGGGGTTTTCTTATTGTGCTTATAAGGAATCCTATTTTGTAAGTGACATGCAGAAAGAATAGCCTCCCCCCAAAGATTATCAGGTGCACCGAAACTAACTAAAAGAGCATTCATCATATCTTTTAGTGTCCTATTTTTTCTTTCAGCTATTTCATTAGATTGGGGTGAATATGGCGGAGTAACCTCATGAATAATCCCTTCTTTTTCACAAAAATCATTAAATAAAATATACTCACCCCCTCTATCCGATCTAACTCTCTTAATCTTTTTATTTAATTGATTTTCTACCTCAGATTTATACACTAAAAATTTATCAAAAGTCTCGTCTTTATTTTTAAGTAAATAAACTTTAGTGTATCTGGAAAAATCATCTATAAAGGTGACATAATATTTTTTACCACCTCTAGTCATGGTATTTTTTAAATCACCTAAATCCGTGTGAATTAAACTAAGCAATTCCGATTCCCTATATATGGAGGGACAAGATTTTTTGATTAGTTTAGATTGAACACAAACATCACATTTTTCTAGTGCCATATTATTTTTAAAAGAAATCAAACCACAATCATTTAGCATTTTAATATAAGAGTTACTTGCATGTCCTAGTCTAGCATGCCACACATCGTAAGAATCAATTAAATAAACCGAAGCATTATCATACAATATTTCAGAAATACTAAGCACAAAAAGTCCATTTCTACAATAGCCATTTCCCACAAGAACGTCATTTTTTGTCATAACAAAATTGTCACAACCAAAAGAAACTTTAACCCCAACTTTTCCCAAGAGGGAAACAGAAACCAAATTAGTCCGAATCTCGGGCACATGCAACACATCATTTAGTGATAAAGTTTTTCCCGATGTGAGCTTCAGAAGAACTTTCTCTTTTCCATGCACCTTAACGGTTTTAGAATCCGCTAGGTACACGAGCTCTTCACCATCTCCTATAATAGTATAGGAGGAAAAAGCATTTTTGTTTTTACAAATATGCTTGGTAGCCCCGGAGTCTACCACCCACTCATTCACATCATTAGTTTTACAACTTTGAGAAACAACCGCAATGAAATTATCATCACTACAAACCAAGTTTAAACTTGATTTTGGTGGGTTGTTGTTTTTCATAGTTGTCATTTTACCACTAAATAAAAGAATAACATTTCTCTTAAAAAATGGTGTTAAAGTATGGCTTATTGTAAGTAGGATTGTGAAGAGAGTAATCATTATATGTAGAGATATATCCAAATACAAGTCTAAATCACAACACACGTGCAAAGATAACATAGCCGCGATGAGTGTGACGGTGACAGCTTGTAAGATCATGTGTGCAGGCATATCCGACGTCAAATACTTTCTTGAGATTGTTGAAGGAAATTTGGCCGGATAAACCTGCAAAAAAGCGTTAGAAAATAATATAGCTCGAGTCACGTGAACACTGTCCTCAAGAAAGTATTTCCGACTAGCGAAAACCTTTCCCCAAGATAAAACGAGCTCTTCGGCTTACGCTGGTAACAGAACAACGAGAGTATAAAATAATTAATCCAGCAGAGTAAAAAATAGAAGAGATTCTTCCCTTATTTGTTCATAGCTACTATATATATACATGCAATACCGAACGTTGCTGGCAGATGAAAGATTACGAGTAGTATTTAATACTAACGTTCGTATTGTTAAATAACAATAACGTTGAGACATGAACGTACGTGTAAGTAATAGCTAACATTAAAATAATGACTCATGCACGTTCATGAGCAAAACAACTTTAAGGCTCAATCCAAAATTGAATGTATACATAGTGCAATGATCAAATGATTTTAAAAGCACTAACCGTTTGGAATTTCTCATATTAAAAGTAGATCCTATACTGGTACTATGGTAAAATACTCAATGTATAAAATGATATTTTTTCTTTAATAGAATACATAAAAATATCTAATTCATTAATAAAACAATATTATTAAATATTTTTATTCATTTGAAATACTCCCAATTATTCCAACACTTCGCTGCTATTTACTCGGTGCATCATTGATTCACTTTAATCACATCATCTTATTTAAAGAAAGTGGAGAAGATTTCTTTTTCTTTTTTTGTACTCCAATTTTTATAAGAAATGTATCAAAATTCATAAGTTTTGTAATCTTTCATATTAAACCAATATTGCATATATAACAATAAAAAATTATTATTTTTATATAATAAAACTGAAGTATGAATCAATGATGTGTGAGTCTTATATTGGTTAATAAAAATTTCATTATCACTACTACTAAATCATTTAATTAATCTAAGTGCACTCAATGCATCACTGCTATTCACTCGGTGTATCACTGTTATTCACTCGGTGCATCAGTGCTATTCATTTTAATCCAATCAACTCACTCATTGCATCACTCCAAATTTAACAAAACATATATATATATATATATATATATATATATATGTATGTGTATATATATATATATATATATATATATATACACATACATCCGGGGCATGCCCCGGTAGTGTTAATTTGAAATGGCTCAGGTGAAATAAACATTGTAAATTATTCATAGGATATGATCAAAATTTTGGCGATTGCTTTTATGAACTAATCACCACCATGGAATATACAGATGAAGAATTACATCTTTTGGAGTACTAATTGTGGTTATAATTTTGGTTTATGTGCTTATTGTTGTAAAAGTTATTAATTATAGGACTAACCACCACCATGGAATACTTCACTAATTATAGGGCTAAATATATGATAAGGAATGATAAGAAGAAACGTTGAATTGAAATTGGGATTATGTAGAGTTAATAATTTATATTATTTTGGATATTCACATCTATTATTGATATTGTACGATTAGAGTTCTGTCCACGTGAATTAAAGTTTCATTCATCTACGGTGGGGTAAGAGGGATTGGATGTACGCAGTCTTACCCCTATACTAAAGCACATATAGAATGTTTGCGGATGACACACAGTGAAAATGGCGTCCAAAATGGGCTTAAACTACCTTTTACCACTGTCATTTATATTCTACGGTTTTAAACTTACTTCCAAACATATTTTACACTTTGAGTGAAAGAGATGAATCTGTTTCATACGGTGACCTGGTTTAAAGCAAGCAAGCTGCGAGCCAGGCCAACGAGATCACGCCCGTTTAGCTCCATCAATGGGTCCCCATCGGAATTTTCCGGAAAAAACAAACCCCACATTTTTACCCTTTGTTGGCTGTTGCATGTGCCCTGCTTGATGATCGCGCAATTTTGCTATTACATTTGCAAATTCCACTATTTGCCACCTTCTGTCAAATCTGATTTTCTACCCATGAATCGGCCCGGAACTCGTATATCTATCCATAATAAGTGTCGTATATCCTGATACTAGTTGTAGCCTTATAGGGTATTAGGGGATTCGATTCCGATTGGAGTTGTTGTGAATTAACCGGCATGAGCTGAAGCTCAATTCAGAGTCTCTGTTAGCTGGGGGGAGGTTTTGTTTTGAAGAGTAGACAAGAAGTAACAGAAATGGAGAAATACGAGCTAGTTAAGGATATAGGCTCTGGGAATTTTGGCGTGGCGAGGCTCATGAGGAACAAGGAGACGAAGGAGCTTGTGGCCATGAAGTACATAGAAAGAGGGCATAAGGTTTTGCACAATTTATACTTTTGATCCATCGTCTTACTGTATGTTTACATTTGGGTGTTGAAATGTTAACTGATCTGTCTGATCATGGAGATCTATCCATAAAGACTACAATTTTCATCTCCTATGTTTCATTTGGTGTCATATATGGTTTACTCTTGTACTCAATGATCTGTTAATAAGATGTATTTTGAGGGTGCAGATTGATGAGAATGTAGCAAGGGAGATCATAAATCATAGATCACTTCGACACCCAAACATAATTAGATTCAAGGAGGTGAGTTGATGAGATATGCATTTCAAACAGTTGCATCTTGCTCTATCTATGCGAGGTTGCTGATCTAACCAGCTGTTTCCCCTGATTCAGGTTGTATTGACACCTACTCATCTTGCTATCGTCATGGAATATGCTGCAGGTGGAGAGCTCTTTGAACGGATCTGCAACGCAGGAAGGTTCAGTGAAGATGAGGTACTATTGTTTTTCTGTCCAAGCTAACTTATTTTTCTGTCTCTTGCAAAAAAAAAAACAGATCTGAAAATAAAGGGAAAGGCTAAAGGTGTCCTTTTTATATAGAATACATACAGTACGTTGATACACTCCCTTCATGATCTGTTTAGGCTAGGTACTTCTTCCAGCAGCTTATTTCAGGAGTCAGCTACTGTCACTCTCTGGTATGTTAAATTTGTTACTTGTTAGTAGTTGTGTTATGAGTACAACCTGTTTTTTTTTTAAATAGAAAGGGCAGTGTGGTGCACACTAGCGTCCTCGCATGGCCAGGGTCTGAGGAATGGTCTTACCACAAGGGTGTATAGAGGGGCAAGTCTTCCCTTTTCATTTAGTTAAGAGACCGCTCCCAAGAGTTGAACCAGTGACTCCTCGGTCACACAACAACAGTTACAACACCTTATTTGGTGTGCCAAGGATCCCCTTCAGCCTGTTTTTTATTTATTAATTTTTTAAACCTTGTTGTTTCACTATTGGTGTTTCTGTGTCCTTCGTGTGCAGCAAATATGTCATAGAGATCTAAAGCTAGAGAATACCCTACTCGATGGAAGTCCAGCACCACGCCTGAAAATTTGTGATTTTGGCTACTCAAAGGTATATGCATAATTATTTTCAATATATGATACAAATTTCAGGGTGTTCAGATTCTTTTTTTTTTATTTCCTTCTAGTCATCTCTGCTGCATTCAAGGCCAAAATCCACTGTTGGTACCCCAGCATATATTGCTCCAGAGGTCCTATTGCGTAGAGAGTATGATGGCAAGGTGAAAAACTGCTACTGCTTTTAATTCTCTAAACTGTCATGTGTCCCTTTCCCACCGTGGAAAATACTAGGAACTAAAACTCAATATAGGAAGGAAAACATACGGGGAAGTTGGAAGGAAATAAAATGCGTTGAGAGTAAAAGATAGGTTAAAACTCAATAAAATTATTTTTGATACTTGCTTATACAAGTAATATATTATTTATTCATATAATTTAAAGACTACAATATTTAAGTGTACTCGAAAAAGAACAACTAATAGTATCTCGTTTTTCTTGGCCTTTTTCAAGGTAAAACCAAACAAAAGAAAATAACTTTTCTTAGCATTGTTTTCTCTTTGAATGAACTAAACATACCCTAACTGCTGTGCTTCCTTTCTTTGGTAGGAGCATGAGATGAATATAATTACTCAATTTTAGGAGGTCATGGAGTCATGAGGGTTGTACCTATAACTACCTATTGGATATTTGGATATAAAAAAGGCATTACTTATCGTAGGCTCGTAGCAAGATAAACTAGCTTTGGATGTGATTTCAACCTTGGTTTTTTTAATATATGTGATCAATATTCACCTTCCAAGTCTCATTATTCATGGTTGCTTATATTTGTTCAGCTGGCTGATGTATGGTCTTGTGGAGTGACACTTTATGTGATGCTGGTCGGGGCCTACCCTTTTGAAGACCAGGAAGATCCCAAGAATTTCAGGAAAACTATTCAAGTAAGATCTTCTTCCTTCAACTTTTATGTATTGGAAGGTGCTAGTCATTTTGCTGTTTGTAAGTAAATAGAAAACTGCATCCTGTGCTTTATTTCATAATACTCCACAAGTTCATATACATTTTCGTGTTTTTCCAGCGCATAATGGCTGTGAAGTACAAGGTTCCTGACTATGTCCACGTATCTCAAGATTGTAGGCACCTTCTCTCCAGAATATTTGTTCCAATTCCATCAAGGGTTCTTCTCTCTCTCTCTCTCTCTCTCTCTAACCTATAATGCCTCTATGAATTGCGTGTTACTCCCTACCTCTCAAATTAATTGTCTTCTCATAAAAAATCACACATGTTATGATACTTTGCAAGAAGACCCTTCTACCCATATAAAGCTCAAGGTGCTACTTATTTATATCAAAGCACAAAAGCATTTAACGTGATAGGGGCAAATTTGAGATGTTAGTACAAAATAGACATTGTTCGCATAAAATTACAATTATTTTAGGACAAGTTTTTTAGCATAAATGTCATCTACTTTTTGATGGAGGGAGTAATTACTTTTACTCTTTTCTACACACATACAACATGTTTTCCTTACTCTTTTTTTTGTTAAGGAATGCATCGGTATCCTTATTCATAAAAATACAGTTAGGCCATTAGGGTCCATTTAGAACTCGATAAATGCTAAGCAAAGAATATAGAGGTAAATATAGGAGAAAGTTGGTGGGAAAAAATGCAGGCGAAAAATAGAGAAGAATAGAACTGGTCCAAAGCCTATAAATTTATTTCTGATATTTTTAAAACTCGCTCCATTTATTCAATTATTTCTACTGTATAATGACTAAAGAAAACTAAACATATCCAATAAATTTGAGAATAAACACCCCCCCTTGCATTTTCCGAGGTAAAATCAAACAATAGAAAACCACTTTCATTTCCTTTCCCATTTTCCAAGATCCAAACATAAGCTCGTTGTGCCATTATACTTTCCTCAGTGATACAATCATTTTTGTAGAGGATTTCACTTAAAGAAATAAAGTCACACCCCTGGTTTCTGAAGAATCTACCAAGGGAATTAACAGAAGTGGCCCAAGCAGCGTATTACAGGAGAGAAAACCCGACCTTTTCCCTTCAAAGCGTGGAGGAGATAATGAAAATAGTGGAAGAAGCTAAGAGCCCTCCCCCTGCTTCCCGTTCCATTGGGGGTTTTGGATGGGGAGATGGTGAGGAAGTTGAAGAAGAAGAAGAAGACAATGAAGAGGATCCAGAGGGAGAAGAGGACGAGTATGACAGGCAAGTGAAACAGGCACATGAAAGTGGAGAAGTTCCTCCAGTTTCCTGAGATAGATCTGCTTCCGTCAGTTCGTGTACTCTTTCTTTCATTTGTAGGCGTGAAGCTTAATAAAAATGTAAATTTATAGTTTGTTTATTGACTAAAAAGGCTCATGAGACAGTCCCAGCCACCTATGGAGTTTATAGAGGAGTGAAACTGTGGTGATGAGAGTTTTTATCTACTTTGGTGGTGCTGTGTTTGCTTGTGCATTGAGTTTATGTATAATACATATTAGTCCTGTGTCAATCTGGTCAACAAGTAGGTGCTTTGAGTTTAACTCTGAAGTCTAAACTATTTGAATGTATGGTAAGTGTCATTTTAATTCATTTACATTATTTGGGAAAAGTAAATGGTTGTTATTTCATTTTTGTCAACTTTGTTCTTGATATTCATGTTAATATGTGCTCTTTGGCAGAATACTCTTTTGGTGTTGCTTATGCAGTTATGCATCAGAGTTTCTACCGAGTATTAACTTACTGGATTGTGTAGGCCTAATTGGTTGATGAAGAAAGAATGTGTAAAATGTTTTTTATGAAATGAGAGAGAATGGGACATCTACGGGCTTGTTTGGCATTCAGCGGGTTGTCAATAGCGGATTCAGTCGGCATGTTTGACTAGCGGGATAAGTTGACGGGTTGTGAGAAGATGTTTTGTAATTTAGTTGTTTGGCCATAAAATTAGTAGAAAACGTCATTTTTCAAAACGCCAACCCAAAACTCTCCTATTAGTATCGTTTTCATTTCAGCGTTTTTGTCCAAAAACGCTAGTGCCAAACTGCCAAAAAGCTATTTACCAAACAATTTCACTTATTGATAACGCTAAAGTGGTCAAACCGTCATTTTTCGGCTGAAACATCCTTTACCAAACACCTCATATGTCTCCTTTTGCACATTGTTTTCTTTAGTTTTATAAAAAATAACTGTGCGCACACCACCTTTGGACCATTTAGCCATAATGTCGAGTCAAATTTAGCTAATACTACGTAGTAACTTACTGGTTTAGTTACTTTGGTACGAGTTGTTGGTGTTTTGTCGTACAGTAATTGAAGAAGTAACTTACATTTTTGTACTACCTCCTATTATAACTTCCAAATAAGTTTGACACACAATTTAAGATAATGAGTATTGTGTGGTAGAGAGTTGTGCAGAGGAGAGAAATGTGTAAGAAATGTTGTGAAATGTGAATCACAAATTCTTTACCAAAAAAGAAAAATGGAAGTTTTAATTGTAACAAATGAAAAAAGAAAGTTGGAAGTTATAATAGGAACAGAGGGATGGACCTATGGAGTAACTTTTGAGTTTGGGGAGCTTGTAAACCGACGGAGATAAACAAAAAGTGGAATGTAACGTATTTTCCAAAGTAACTTTGTGATTGGGAATTTGTTTTTGATGAATATGATAACAGAGGATCATAGTAAATAATTTTAAGGGAAAATTGTCAAATAAGCACTCGAACTAACTTAAAAAGTGCAAATCACCTCTTATATAGGAGGTTCTGTCCGGCCGTCGACATTTGGAGCGGTTCTTGATAGAATTTTTTGATGATTTTTTTTAAATATCTTCTTCATTAAGTATAGTTTACCCATACCAAATTCCAGATAAAACTTCAACCGGGAAGGTAGTCAAATGATTTTCTGAATTGTACTACGTTGTTTAACTGCACAATCATCTTCAAAAATTCATTTAAGTGCCTTCTCGATTGAATTTTTAGCTGAAATTTGGTATGAGTAAACTAAACTTAATAAAGAAGATGCTTAAAAAATTTCATCAAAAAGGTTTACTGGGAACCGCCCAAATGGCGACGGCCGAACAAAACCTCCTGTATAATGGGTGATTTACACTTTTTAAGTTAGTTCGGGGGTCTATTTGACCATTTTACCTAATTTTAACTACCTTATATTTTTATACAACTATTGACGTATAATTAGATTAATTGAAGGAGTTGGAAATAGTAACTTACGTAGATGGGGGAGGACAAATTAGGAATAAAAAATCGTCATTTACTTAACTTAATTAATTAAATATAAAGGAGTTAGAATTTGTCCACTAATTTTAAACTAGTAATATACATGGAATTTTATCTTCTTTCTTTTAGAATTTTAAATTGGAATTTAAGTTTTGTTTTGCCTAGTACGGACTATTGAGATGAGCATGGTGAAGGACGGGGTCTAGCCGAGCATTGATTGTCTGATTAATGTTTGTTATGTGGTCGATGAATCAAAAGGTTTCTTTTGGAAAATCCTCTATATGTCTGATTAAAGGGATATGCTTATTTAAGTTTCAATCATGTTTTCTTTAGAGTCTTGATTGTGGACATTGTGGTAATTCCTAACATTCTACGAAGTAATATGTATCTATTCAGGTAATATGCTTATTTAAGTTTCAATCATGCTTTCCATTAACCTGTAAGAATTCATACTTTCATTGCTTAAAATGATATATTTCTTTAAGTATCAATCATGTTCTCCGTTACCCTATAAGAATTCTTGCTTTCATTGCTTAAAATGCTCCAATGGTTAGGTACACACCTATATTTGGCCCCTCACCTGGAAATCGTGGTTCAAATAATTCGGTATTGGGTCAAAGAGGAGGAATTGATCGTGATTTTGAACCTGTTCTTTCTATGACCCCTCTGAATTGAGATCAGACAAGGGATATGATGAGTGGTAGATTGTAAGGGACATTAGGATGTTTACGATTTTTATGGGTTAACAAGTCGCTCAAAACCTAAAAATGACTTCGAGTACATGTCAACCTATCCATGAGGGTGTGACATGCCTGCTTTGTATTTATATATTTTAAACATTTTTAATGTACTTTTGTATCAAATCGGATGAGGCAAATGGATGCACATTATTGTTACATTCTTATATGGTTTTTAGTTTGCATGTAAAATATGTGTTCATAAGTTTATTGAATTTCCATTGAATTTTACATGCATCTAATTGAATTGCATGATAAAAAAGTCTTATCAACAAATAAGTTGATACATGAGATCAATGTTTTTCTTGACTATACATCTCGGTATAAAGGTTATCTAGTAGAGTTTTCATCGGTCACCATGTTAGGTTCCATGGAGGGGTGGAGTCAGAATTTAGTACAAGGGGGCCGGAGTATAAAACAAGTGATAGCTTCCTGGGTGTGCCGAACAACTAGAGAGAAGGAAAATCTAATATATATAGAGAGAAACAACTTGCAATAAATTATTTTTGAACCCCCTATAACTATCCCCAAGGAGGGTATTTATAGAGGGAATGTGGGTTGGGCTCCCAAACCTTGAGCCTGGGAGGTCCGATTACAATAATGAGTCGCTAATGGGCTGTTTACATGTGTTTTATCCCACCAAGGATGCTATGAAGATGTGTGATGGTGATGGGTCCGAGTGCATGGATGCACCTCGGCCTTGCTGGTGGAGATGCCGAGGTGTGTCCTCCGAGGTGCATACACAGAAAGCCCCCCTCTTCATCATGGACTGGGCTCTCTAGGCGGGCCTTATGTCCATGGTGTCAGCTTGGGCCATTCGTATGTCCAAGAGTATGTGGGCCGTGGGTGCACGCCCATATACTCTATCAACAAGTATTAAAATTTAAAGGAAATTTGTAATTTTGATCCCGTAAATTTACTCTGTGCCCGTTTTTTAGCCCTGTAACTGTACTTTCTTGCAGATTTGATCATATAATGCAATTTAAGTACTTCCCCACTAAAAAGTACACTTTATGACAGATAATTTACCGGAAAATATGTAATGGACGTCGAATTTTTCCCATAAAGTATACTTCCAGGTGGAAAATTCCTTAAAGTGCAAAGACCTATTAGTGAGAGGACTTAATCTGCATGCGAGTAAAGTTATGGGAATAATAATAATCAACCTTACTACACAAAAAAATATGAGTAAGAAGAAAATTACTACATCTATGAAACCAAACCCGTGAGGCATACTTGAGACCATAAATGGTCTTGCGTAGGACCGTAGGTGACTCAAGTGAGTAGGGATTTATGATGAACAAATAAATCCATGTGGTTAACGCACGTAAACTTTTTCAGTAAAATGACCATGAAGAAAATCATTTTTAACATCTGGTTGACGCATAACCCACCCAACAGGAATAACAGGAGTAAGAACAATACGAATCATGGTGGGTTTAATAACAGATCTATAAGTCCCAAAAAATCTACACCAGTCTGTTTATTAAACCCCTGACCAACTAAACACGTTTTATGACGCTCGATATAACCATCGGAATGATATATCGTCATATAAATCCACTTACAGCCAGACACATTTTTAGAATGTTTATCCTCACGCCATTTAAAATGTTCATTTGTCTCTGAAAAGCACGTCAGTTTGGTTGAAGTAACAACTGTATTTAAATTTAAAACATGTTTGAATTTAAAATTTTCAGATTTGGCCCTAGTTTGCATGGGATGGACATTAAGAGATGGGGGAGTCAAATCAGGCTGGACAGCTGGGACAAGCGGATCAGGGAATGTGGGTAGGCTGGCGGTCTGGCGGAAAGGGAGTTGGTGCGGGCGGTGACTGGTGGAAGTTGAATTGGGGAGGGTTCGGGCAGGGACTAGAGACAGTCTGGCTAGGGCGGACCGTTGCGGGGGGGGGGGGGGTGGTGGTGGTGGTGGTGGTGGTAGTGGTGGACGTGGTGGTATTCGGGTTGAGTCGGGTTGGATCGGAGCTGGGTCGAGCAATGCGGACAGAGGGAATAAATCGATGGCGAAATAGTCCTATAGTGTACCGGAAAAACCGGTTCCACAACGCACAACGGGAAGTGTGCTAGCTCAATGGTGTTGTTGAGAATAAATGGGATAAGGTGAGAGAGACAACATTGGATTGGATCGGGAGAAGAGTCTCGAGAATCAAATGGAAAAATATTTCCATGGAACCAGGGGTGGAACCATGTAGGAGGTAAAGGAGGACATCCCCCCCCCCCACTTATATTTTTAAATATTACTATTAGAAATTATTTGCCCCCCATATGAATGCAATTAGACAAGTCATAAGTCTCTCTTGTAATGAAATTTTTAAATTTTATATTTGGGAGATTTACCATTTCAATCTTGTAACTTTTGGTTGTCCCTATTATTAATTCCGTAACTTTACTCACATCCATATGAGAGTATGCTTTATGGCAAAAAAATTTGACATCGATGACATATTTTCCGGTGAATTACCTGCCAAAAAGTGTACTTTTTGGTGGGGAAGTACTTAAATTGTATTGTATGATCAAATCTGCAAGAAAGTATAATTACAGGACTAAAAACGGGCATAAAGTAAATATACAAGATCAAAATTGCAAAATTCCCTTTAAATTTTAACACTTGTTGATATAGTATATGTGAGTGCACCCACGACCCACATACTCTGGACATACGAACGGTCCAAGCTGACACCATGGACATAAGGCCCGGCCGGAGAGCACAATCCATGATGAAGAGGGTTACTTTTTGTGTACACATCTTGAAGGAACACACACCGTAATCTCTACCAGCAAGGCTGAGGTGCACCTGTGCACCTCGGACCCATCACCATCACACATCTTCATAGCATCCTTGCTGGGATAAGACATATGTAAACATCCCATTAACGACCCATTATTGTAATACAATTCACATTCTCTTTATAAGTACCCTCTTTGGAGGTAGTTATATGAGATTCATAAATTATCTCTTCTCTCTATATTGTCAAAATTTTGTTATCAAGAGGGCCAAAGCCGAGAAGGACCATTGTTATTCTTTCTTTCTTATTTAAAAAACCAACAGCTTCTTGCTAACCGAAGACGAAAGGAACACTAAAACCCTAAACCCCAGTCAGTGCTCAGTCACCTCTGCCGTCTTGAGATGGCGCTATGTTCGCTCCGCCTTCGCCGAGCTAGCTCTCTCTCCTCATCCATACTCAATCGTCACCTCCACCAGTCAACTTCCATTTCCCCGTTCCCTCATGTCCCAACTACGCCTGCTCAACTTCCTATTTCTTACGCCCCAGCCTCTAACGCTAAATCCCCATTTGTCTCTCAATTTAGGTTCTTTAGAGCATCGCCAGTCTCGTTGTCTTCCAGGTCTCGATTTCCTGACCGGAGTTCGACTGATGAGGGAATCAACCCCGATACCATCCTCTTTGAAGGATGCGATTATAATCATTGGCTGATTACTATGGAGTTCCCCAAAGATTCGTCTCCCACTCGTGAGGAAATGATTGAAACTTATATCCAGACTGCTGCTAAAGTTTTCGGAAGGTTATGTATAGATCAACTAATTAAATCCACTCACGCGGACGCTACTATTTTTTTTTCAATTGTCATAATGTCACTGTTCAGCATACTGTTTCTCCTAGACTCTGTTTCGTGAACCTAAGGCGTTTTTTATGAGATATATTAAAGAGGCATCATATTTGTGCTAAATTGTGCATGGATATTTGTAGTACAACAAATAGTTGGTTGTTCATAAGTGTGCTATACCCACTCAGAGTCTTTAGTTAGTTCATATTTCACATTTCTATGCATATTCTTATTTCTTATAAGGCAAAGTTATTAGTGATTTAGTGTATAAAGGTTAAAGGGTTAATGCTAGCCTTTTTTGCCTCATCCGTTGATCTTGGGAAGCAGCATAAGTTAGGGCTATTTGAAATCTTTCATAAAGGTTATAAAGATACAAATTTAAATGGGGGGCATATGATATCATAACGTAAAATACAGTACTTGCTAGTTTGTCTAATGTGGTCAGTTGAGTTTAAGCACATATATTTTAGATGTTGCCGCTATTCATGCGAAATGAGGAGCATTGATCTTGGGGGATGAGCAAATGTATCCTGGGTTCTCATATCAAAAGAAATCAATGTTTTGTGAAAGTGTCATAGATGGTTAATTGATATGGATTTTAGCATCAGTTACTGCCATTTTTGTTATATCATTATTCCAAAGAGCTTGGTTTCTGGGTGATTGTAAATGTCTAATTAATTCTCAAGGATTGTAGTGTCATACGCCGCACATTTCCTTGTGCCAGGATTTTAAGAGTTTTTGTTTTTTTTTGCGCTCTGATATGAATCTTAAATAAGACAGAATTTCCAGTATCTGGACATTTTGGTCTTAACTTATGTGAGTGCATTTAAATGTTCAATATTTGATTGATACATGCAATGATTTCAACTACGTGGATGTCAAATCCTTGTAATCTCTGACCATCTATTTATAAACTGATACCGATTTGTTGGAGTTTTCAACATCAGAAAATTCAATAACTGAGAATCTTCATTTTGTAAACATATATTACTAAATGGTTGCAGTGTTGAAGAGGCTAAACAAAAGATCTATGCTTTAAGCACGACAACATACCAAGGCTTTCAGGTCCTATGCTCTGAGGAAACATCAGAAAAGTTTAAAGGTATGCAATTCTTTGTTGTCTGTGGAAAATGATGTGTTTTTAGGTCTGACTTTTGTTTTTGTTTATCAGGTCTTCCTGGAGTAGTCTTTATTCTCCCAGATTCTTATATTGACCCAGTAAACAAAGAGTATGGAGGTAGAAATTATTACTCTGTATATGTATATAGTACATAATCTACATATCAACTTGGATCTATCCATTACTGTTGTACAAGAAACACTACTTACTTATTATAACCCATGTATGTAGTTCTTTACTGGATTAGCTTATATTTATTCTACTATATATTAGGAGACAAGTACATGAATGGAGTAATCATTGAGAGACCACCACCTGTACAGTATGGGAGACAAGTACGTCGGAATCAGAGAGGAAATCAACCATATGATGGCCAGAGAACTGGAAATTTTGGCCCACCACCAGGTGGACCTCAACAGAACAACATCCCGCCCCAGGTTACATCTCAGCATAACAACATCCCACCAGCGGGACCTACTCATCAACAGAACTACCGCTCACCACAGGGTCCGCCTCCACCTTACCAGCAGTACCCCCCACCACAGGGTCCTCCTCCACCTTACCAGCAGTACCCCCCACCACAGGGTCCTCCACCTCATCAACAGTCCTATGGTCCACCTCAACAGGGTCATCCTCCCCCGCCTCAACAGTATTATGGTCCAGCACAGCAGGGTCCTCGACCTCAACAGACATATGGTCAACCACACTCTCCTCAGCAGAATTTTGGTCAACATCAAAATTTCCCACCTCGGCAAAACATGGGCCCGCAGCAGAGTTACGTCTCACCTCAGAATCCACCATCCCAACAGAGTTATGGCTTCCAACAAAACTATGGTCCGCCAGGCACTCATAGGGGTGCCGTGCCAGTGCATAACAGCCCTGGTGGATTGAATAACTATCAGGGCGGCCTACATGACCTACAGGGTAGCCCACCAGACTCGCAGAGAGCCTTTGGAGGGGAAAATAAAAACTATGGTCACACCCAAGGCGAACATTTTGGAAAAGAACCAACGGTAGGCCAGTGGAATACAACTACTGGACCTCCATTTGGGCAGAACTACCCGAATCCCAGAGATCAAAGGTTCTCGCAACCGGAACAGAGAAGCAATGTTAATGGGGACGAGAGGAGCCAAGGACCCACTTGGAGGGAAGAAACTGGCCAAGTATGACATATCTTTCATATCTTTATATTAGTTTCTTAACTGTTTCCTAAAATGGGCATTATAACTTCAGTCCCCAAGGATAGAGATTTCAATCTGATTAAATGTGTAGTTACCCGATTCACCAAAAAACTATTGCTTGAAGAATAATGTTGTTGTTATAGTCTCAAGGATATTGTTAGATATAAAATGCCACTTTTATACTTTTTCTCTTTCTTTTATTGATGAATTTACGACTAATGAGATAATACACTTGCATGATCACTTACTGTAGTAATTTATAGTCTTTTGCTTTTAAATTCAATCACATATACTCCCTCCGTCCCGAATTGTAACACATTTTACGGTTTACGATGTTTGACCGACGATAAAGCAAACGGATCCCGGTCCGCTCTCAAATGATTTTTAGAAAAAAAGAGTTACATATTCAGAAACTACTTTAAAAGCTTTACAAAGTAGCAAAAACCAGAATCAAATTTGATATATAAAGTAAGAGATTAAAAGTGATTTGTGTTGACCAAGTGAATAGGAAAGATATCTTACAAAATGGGACTGAGGGAGTAATACAAATCGACCTAAGCCACTTCATTATACCCTGTTGGTTTAATGATTTTCTGACCTAAACAATTTTCTAGTTTAAAGGCTAACCAATTGAAATGTGATGTTTCAGAGAGAATGCATGATATGCATCATCATATATAAATAAGTTGGACTATGGTTGTATTACAAAATGACACTCTTACTCAAGGATTTGCATATTTGTGCATGGGCAACAATTCAACTACAATCAATTGTTAGGAGTGCGTTGTTGGCTTATTTGCCTGCTTGCATTCTTCGTTCATGGGATAGAATTAGAATTTCAGTGAGTATGATAAGAGCCCCAGATAAAAGTAAATACCTGCTTGAGTAAATTCAAGGCTGGAAGGCCCGTTAATTCAACCCAACTTTACTTTGGTAGGCAAGTTAGTTGTACAATGAAGCTTCCAGTTTTAAGCAAGTGAAAGCCCAACAGTGTGACACCTAAATCTTAGGCCTGTTAGTATATCATTTGATTTTCATTTACCCCAGTGCCGCAAAGGCTCCCACCTACGGTGGGGTAAGGGGGTCGGATGTACGCAGTCTTACCCCTGCACTAAAGCACAGAGAGACTGTTTCCGGATGACCCATAGTGAAAATCGCGTCCAAAACTGACTGCTGCTCCATAACAAAGAAGCGCAGACAGTTTAGTGAGCCATTTTGCTTTATTCCATCATAATATCAAGCCAAAAAATAATGAATTTTGGCTCCATTGCAAATGATGGAAAAGGCCTGTTAGTATATATTGCCAAAAATGATCAATATGCCGGGGTTTATCTGAATTCCAATAGCTGGTTGGTTTTTCCAAATTAGGAAGATATTAGTGATATTTTCTCTAAGGGCCTTGATGCATTGTTATTAAAGCTATGCTTTTGACCATGTAGTCTAATTTATCACTCCCTGTCCCAAAATGAAGGTGACTGTATGTCTTTCAAATCAACTTCATTAATCCGTTGTTTTGTTGTATTAATTGCATAAGATGTAAGATGAATGTTCTATTGACCATTTTTGTTTCACGGGTCATTCGGAAACATTCTATCTGTGCTTTAGTACGGGGGTAAGGTTGCGTATATTTGACCCCCCACCCCAACAACAGGGGTAATGTTGTTGTATTAAATTAGTACGTAGTATATTTTTAGATGATGTATAATTGTATATAATAATGGTCAATACGGACATTGGAGACGCTAAAGTTAAACAACTTTCATTTTTAGGAGAGGATGTAGTAAGTAAAAAGGTTTACAATGTTTACCTTCCAGTAACTTATCTTCTTTAGTTTCATTCCCCATTGTCTAGGATGGATGCCTGGGGTGGATGCCTTCTGAATACTCTCATAATCTTGCATCACTCTGATAGGAACTTGAGAATCACTTTTTGTAACCCCTTTTTCCCATTCAAATCTGCAGGGCAGCAGCTAGATAATATTCCAGAGTTCTAATCATGTGATGGCAAAGTGCAAGTTTTCAAACCTGTTTATATGTGGACACTGAGGGATATCCATCTTGATGAGAGTTCTATAAAATCATTGCAATCCTTGGAGTCTTTGTGCATGTCAAGAGTCCTGTTCTCAAGAATAAAAATGCTGATTAGTTCTGTGGGTTGTTTTTAGTTTTGAACATCCTCAAATGTGGTAAGCCGTAGTATATTCGAATTTTTGCTTTAAATTATGGTTTGGGAACAAGACAAGGCCACACATTAACAGGCCAGAGCTATATTGTCAGGTTTGAGTTAGGCCTATTACATATTAAAGGTTTTTTTTGCCTAACCTATTTGAATTGCCTTGCTGTCTGGCATGAAGCCTATGCGCAAATCCTGCTAGTATTAGCATACAATAATAGTAATGTATGCGATCAAGACTAGTGGTACGGAAAATCATAAACTTGTGAAGTCCTATAAAAGCCATTACAGGAATGATTTAACAACATGATAATATGCAACTTTTGGCATTGATGATATCTACAATGAGAGGTTTACTTGCAGTTAAAGGTTATATATCTACTTATGGAGAATAAATAGCTTATGATAACAAATTTCTTTCTCTTAAATAATATGAGTATTTTTAAGACGAATAAAAAAAGAAAACTGAAGTCTGAAGATAAGGGAGACAAAATAAGTACTTATGGAGTATTTATTTTGCTAAAATGGATGGTAGCAAGGGCTGTTACTCTGAGAAAATTGAAGAGAACGAGGCTCTTTTGAGCCCTTACCAAACTGGCTCTATAATTTGTGTCCTGTTTATGTTTGAACGTTCACTTACTTTGCATCTAATGATTCATCTTATGTTGCTTCGTCCTATGTTTCGGTGTAGTACTTTAGTTCGATTTGAATTTGCTGTTTTACAAAAATATGTTCAGGTCTCTTATACTTTATCAGTTAGGTTCATTTTTTGTTTTTCTAGTTTCAGTTCGGCTAACTAAAGTTTTCAAAAAATATTATCAAATTCAAATTGAATTGAATGAAGATGATTCTGTATCTGTTTGGTCAAACAAAACCGAGATGCCACCTAGAAGTGGACCCGGGCGGGCTTTTTTTTGGGAAAGGAAGAACCGGAACCGGTCTAGGTTGGGCCCTGGCCGGTCCAGGCCCGGTTCTATGTTTGTTTTTTGTTTTTTCCTTTCTAATCAACCCTCTACCTACGGATGACAACGGGGCGGATCGGGGATGATTTTACATATAATCGTACCCGCCCCGTTTGGTAATTCCCCGCCCCATAACCGCCCTATTACCCATCGGGTAATTTTTACCCAAACCATAACCGCCCCAACGGGTAACAGGTATAACCGCGGGTAACAACGGGTAATCACTTTATTAAATGTGTCATGGGTATTTTAATATAAAAATAATGTTTTAAAAGGCAAAAAAGGGCATACCTAGACGACTCTAGACTCAAACGTCACTTTAAAGTTTTGCATATCTACAAGACTTTAAAGAAGACAAACTAAATGAGTTTGAATCTAAAAATACTTGATCTGAAAAATAATTAATCTCGAAATAATCTGATAATAATCAAACAAGACTATTAAGATCTATTATGAACTTTCCTTCGTACACTAGAGTTGGTACATTTGTCATTGATATATACACAAAGAAAATAGAAAATTCCCATCTTTTAATTGTGGGACAACTAATAGATGAGAATGTAATAAAAATATAACTAAAAATAAACGGGGCGGGTACGGGGCGGGTAATGGGGCGGACATGTATAAAACCGTAACCGCCCCGTTACCCGTAAAAACAAAACGGGTATTCCCCGCCCCATACCCGTTACCCGGTCAATACGGTTTTCCCCGGTTTGACCGGGGCGGTTCGGTGCGGGTATCCACCGGATCGGTTACAATTGCCATCTCTACCTCAACCCCCCCTTCACCCCACTCCTCAAACCCCCCCAAAACACCCAACCCTAACCAAGAAAAACCAAAAAAAAATTGAAGAAAAAAAAAATCCCGGGTTGGTTCAAGAAAAACATGGTCTGAGCCCGACTCGTCCAACCCGTCCCAATTGGGTAAAAGCCCGGGCCTGGTTATCACCAACCGGACTGATCCGGGCCGGCACAGTAGCGGGCCGGTTCTGGGCCGGGCTGAACCGGTTGGGTCCATTCCTAATGTCACCCCTACCAGGTCTATAAATCTTGCTCCCTCTTTTGGAGCGTTATACGCTGTTATTTTTTTAATCATCTTTAGAGGTTCATATTCAAGGCCTAGTTTTGGTGCTTATGTCAATTCATATTTGTAACAATCATAAAATTTCAAATAAATTTCTTGTACAATTTATTTCATTGTAATACGAAATTTGTGATTACTATTCAAAGGAATGTGAAGCTAACACTATTTTGAGGGGTGATTTGCTGCAGTGATGATGAACTTCGATAACAATTTATAAGAGTATATTCGATAAAAACGTTGCCCGGTAAGTTAAGTATAAGGTTACGAAATGGGTTCCAAGTACGTAATTTTATATTTTGCAGATTAAAATAAGTAAGATTAGAGTTATTTTATGATCGATATATGATCTATTTTTCATCCAACCAGTTCAGCACCATGGCAAGAGTTTCCCATTTTCGACACATTCAGCACCTGAACAAGACTAGTTCCATTTATGAATAATTGTCCTTGTTTGGATAGGAATAAATTGATCTTTTGTGTGAGATTTCGAGTCCAAGTACGTAATTTTATATTTTGCAGATTAAAATAAGTAAGATTAGAGTTATTTTATGACCGATATATGATCTATTTTTCATCCAACCAGTTCAGCACCATGGCAAGAGTTTCCCATTTTCGACACATTCAGAACCTGAACTAGTTCCATTTATGAATAATTGTCCTTGTTTGGATAGGAATAAATTGATCTTTTGTGTGAGATTTCGAGTTCAAAACCCGTCAAAGAGAGATGAGAGGATAATAATGGAGGTAGTGAGGTTTGTGTACATTTCGAATGAAACAATAGTAATGGAGTATGTAGTTCAGCGGTGGAGGAAGGAGATGGTAATGGAGGGAGCGAGGTTCTTGTGGTAGAAACAATAGTTTGATACGATAGTAGTGTAAATCATTTTAATCTAACTTCACATGTCTAGGAGATTTAAAGTGTCGCTCATAAGTTAGTGCAACATCCTAGTACCCTACACTGGACTTATATAAAAAGAATTGGAAAATGTCTTGAAGTTTAATAATACTACATCTGTCCCATAAAATTCTTCTCGCTTTGACTTGACACGAAGATTAAAAAAGTGGAAATGTATGGTTGTGGTTGTGTAAGAAAAATGTGAAATGAATGTGAACCACACAAATTGTCCAAAAATGGTAAGTGAGAAGTTTTTTTTTTGGAATGGCCTAAAAAGGAAAGTGGGAAGAATTTTATGGGACGGAGGAAGTATTAAATAAGGTACTCGTACATATTACGGGCAACTCTTTATGTTCTTATATTCTGGTCCTCATAAAGTTTTTTTTTGTGATTGACACCACAACAAAGTGAGTGGCTTTGTTGTACTTGTTCCTGATTTTTTTTTATGTTTTGTTGTTCCTAATCTATTATTTTGTTAATACCATTAATATATATATATATATATATATATAGCGGCTTTGTTGTACTTGTTCCTGATTTTTTTTTATGTTTTGTTGTTCCTAATCTATTACTCCCTCCGTCCCATATTTAACTCCGGTTTTGACCGGGCACGGGTTTTAAGACAGTGTGATTTGTGTGCTGGAGAGTTATGCAGAGGAGAGAGAAATGTGTAAGAATGGTTGTTAACCACATATTCTTTACCAAAAAGGGAAAAGGAGATAAATTTGGGACGGACCGAAAAGGAAAGAATGAAAATAATTCCGGGACGGAGGGAGTATTTTGTTAATACCATTAATATATATATATATATATATATATATATATATATATATACATACACATATATATATATACATATATATATATACATATATAGATATATATATGTATATGTATATAGATATATATATGTATATGTATATATATATATATATATCTATATATGTATATATATACTAGCGATGTTCGCACTATGTGCGAAAGTGCCCAATGAAGCCTCAATATTTGATTATTGAAAAAAGTAAAACATAAATAACAATTACAACATTCTGTAAGTATAATCAATATAAATATATGAATATGTAGAGTTAATATTTATGGGTACATAATTTGAAGGTGCAAGACCTTGAAGTATTATGTTCTTACAAAGGACCCAAAATGAAGTCAATTGTTCAACCATAACCAATATAATACATATTTATACTGCATCGTAGGGAGGGCATATGCCTATTATTGCAACCTATTATTGTAACCTATTATATTATAAAAAATTTAATATTTGTGTCGTTTGCCCTTGTTTTTGGTAGATACAACGGCAATTTCATTGTTGTCATTTTGCTGAGCAGTATTGTCATCAGATTCATTTTCTTCTGCAAGAATCAGCCTACGCTTTGCCTTTGATGTTGAAACTTCCATATTGCTACAAACAATATTATGTTGTGCCTCTTTTTTTGGGATTGAAATGCACAGGACACTTATGTTTTTCTTCATTTCTCCCTGGTACTTTTTAATAATAGTTTTAACAGCAATAGTGAAGGTGAGGTCCTTCACCTTGTCATTCAAATCAGCACAATCGACCAAATCAGGAGGAGCATCAGTGTTGATCAAAGTTAGTAACTTATGCACTTCATTAGTGAATATAGTTGTTTGAAGTACACCACTTTCATCATATATCTCTATTGGCAACCGAAACCTGTTAAGATAATATATATCAAGAAGTTTAATTTGCAAGACATATTGTTGAAGTTAAAAAAATAACAATTCTCTTACATATATGTACCCCTAAAAATATGGTCATGTTGTGAGGTAGAACAGAGTATTCATTAAAGTTATTACAATTTTTTGTTTACTGAGAAGTATTTTCCAGGAACTATTTAATTCAATGTTGCAACACTCTTTGGAGTAATAACGTGTACATATATTGGGCTGTGTTTTTTGCTATTAGTTGTCGATTAACTTTAAGTTGTATTTTTTGTTTCATGGATTTCAACCTATACGACGTGACTCATGTGACTAAATTTGCAGTTGGCATTGAGTTATTAAAATCTGAAGACTATGATGTTTGCATTGAAATGTTATAATATAAACCTTAACACATATTTTTTTGTTTATGTGGCAGAAATAAAGCTTTTGCGTATGTTAATATGGATTATTTTGAAATCGACATCTATTAATCGTCTACTTAAGTTATGAAAACAAATAAAAGTCCTACAGGTCTTCTCAGGAGTATTCTTTCAGTTGTTCTGATTTTTTTGTATTCGATGGAGCTTTGGTGGAATTTGGCAAATATTATTTTTTGAATGGATTTCTGATTTCCCCATATTTTAGAATATCGTAATACCTTTGACCAAATAAAGGATTGCATTGAAGTTGAAAGAATTAATTGATAAGCTTGCCATTTGCTTTTTAGGAATCATTTTTAAACTAAAAGGAAAATTCCCGAAATCGGAGTAAAAAAGTTTGAATTGTAAAAATAGTTGAACCAAAAGATATGTCGAGTTTGAGTATAGGATTTCTAAAATTTGAACACTACTGTTTTTTGCACGAAATGTTATTATTAAAATCTAACAACACTATTATTTGGTCTTTGCATGCTTCAATAAATAGTGTAATGGAAAATGTAATTGTAGTATGTGAATGTGTTCATGGATCCTATAAGAGTTATGTGAAATACCTTTTTGCAGACTTGGCATTTTTATAACCACAACTCAGACATGGAAAATCAACTCCTTCAATTGAGTGAACTCTTTTGTTGCAGCTATTGCATCCAATGTAGTAGGGTATGAATCCATGCTCTGTAATCTTCAATTTGCTGTCTATCCAAAAGATTGATGCCTATATCAATGTAAATCAAACCAAGGTAATTAGTATTTCTTATTAAACGAATATGATTATGAATATTTAGGTAATGAAGAAAGATTATTACTTGATCACTACAGTTTAATGCAGCAGAGACACTTGATCTTTGTTGTTTCTCTGGGTTTCCAAGATTAACAAGAGAGTCCATATATTTCTTTTCACTAATTACCCTTTGAATAACATTTGCATTTGATTGTCTCCTGTTAAGAAAAAACACTGAACAAAGTTACAATATGAAATTATCAAGTTTTTTAAATAATTTTCACTTGTAGATACTGGTATAGGGAATAGGAAATTGCACTTAAAACACCACCAGTCTTTTAAAACGGTTGCGTGATAGCCATTTGGGAAGAGTTCTATGGATGTGTCATAGGTTGTTGTCAAAGATAAACCTATAACAAAGAACATTTAAAATAACCATGTATGAATGATGCATTCATAAGTTTATATGTGCATGATTACAAATACAGACAAGAAATTGATTTTTTTATATTATAGAAGCTGAATTATACTGGTTTATTTTTCATAGTCCATTTTAATAGTTGTTTTACTCCAATATAATCGTTGAAAATATATATGTCTAAGTGAACAACATTGTTTACCTTGATAAGTTGTTACGGCAACATGCTTTGCAAGAACAACAGGGTAAATCTCAGACTTCAATAAATTCTCAATTTCAACTCCTTGAATAGCTGCATGCTCATCCCACATGGTGAGGATTACCGCAATTGCTCTAAACAAGTTTTATTGTATGAGTCATTGTTATAAAGTAGTAACAATACTTTACAAACTTATTAGTAACAATTTTTGACATACTGTGCATCTATGATAACAAAGTCTCTTGCTTTCTTTGGTCCTTTATCAGTCATTACGAATTCCCTTGGGAGGTTACAAATAACAATACCTAGAACAGCTGTAATAAAAATTTATAATTGTTGGATTGAGAGTGAATTCATTAATAAGTTAAATAAATATGAAATAAACATAAATATGGAGTTTTTATTCATTTGACTCACTTATTTGTTCCTTCTTTATCATTGCATCATAGATGGATGCAAAAGAAGAAGGGATAATATCATCAGCTTGCTGAGTGTTTATCATATCTGTAGGAGCCACATCTTGAATCATGGTCCTCCTGTTAATTGACCATATATACTTGTAATTCTCATCTGGAACATTGAAGTTGGGATAGATATGTGAAACCATTGCGTTTGAAACAAGATAAGTTTTGTGCAATTCAAGACGTTGATCCATAATAGAAATCTCATGGCCATACGCCATTGCCTTCACTTTAACTCCCTGAAAATTGAAATTGACAATTAGTATTTAATACATTTGGTATTACCTATTTTAGTTAAATTTAAAGTACTTTGTTTACAAATGAATAAAAGAGAGTGTACTTTATGATGTTATTAAGACTCCGTATAATTTGTAGGTAATCCACAACTTAGTTTACAAAGTCCTATGTATGTGTGATCCATTATGTGGTTCCATTTGTAGTTAAATATGGACAAGATTAGTAGTCGTATCATGTTAAGTCCAATATTTGAAAAATGTATTATATATATATATATATGTATGTTTGTTTGTATGTATATATGTGACAACATTGTTAAATACATTTAGTTAATAGGATACATAACTTTCTTGTACTTTTTCTATACTAAAATATAACTTACATCAACATCTTGAAGCACAAATGGCTTATACAGCTTTCCAGGGTTCCTTGTAGACTCACGTATATTTAATTTTTCAATGACTGCCACCTTGCAAGTCCATGTTGCTATCTCTGGAGTAATATTGATTACTGACAGTTCCTCACCCATATGGTTTGTGCACTATGAATACAAAGAAACAATGTTGTATGATAAAAGTTGTACAAATGAATGCAATATCATTAAAACAAGCAAAAACATATTGAGAATTAGATTTTTTGTTAAAGAATACCTATAGATGCAAAATGTTATCAGACACATGTTAAGTTATAATGTACTGCAATATTTCATTATACACAATGTTATCAGTAACATTTGTAAAACTCACATTGTTTGTGTCATCATGAATAAGAATCTTTAATGATGCGCTGTTTCTTGCTCTTGACATGGCCACGTATAATTGCCCATGGTTGAATACCGGTTCCCTCAAATAAATGCCGACAAAATCCAAGGTTTGTCCTTGTGATTTGTTGATTGTCATGGCAAAACACAATTTCACTGGGAATTGAATTCTTTTAAATGGAATCGAACATTTTTCATCCCTAGAAGTTTCAAGAGGGATTCTTGGAATAAATACATGCTTGCCTTTATTTTCACCAGTAGCAATGAAGCAACTTATAACATGATCACCAAATGTGTCACATATCAATCGTGTTCCATTACATAATCCTTCACATGGATTCAAGTTCCTCAAAAGGATAATAGGACAATTCTTTTTAAGGAGTAAACAATGTGGGGGCATTCCAGCAAAGGATAATGTATGTAGATACTCTTGACAATTTGAATACTTTGATTGTAGTGGTTCATCATAACTATAAAATGTTTTTGACTCACCTGGAAATTGTGAGACAAGTTCCATATTTATTTCATCCACAAATTCATTTTTTGTAGTTAAAATGGCCCTACCTATCAACATATAAGGGTCTTGTTGAAAAGAATTTAAATCTGGATAGACTGATCTAAATAATGCTGACAATGGGCTTTCGTTTGTCGTGCATGAAATTAAGAATTGAGAAGGGATGGTGATTTTTTTATTTTTGTTCTGTTTTTCTATTCCATTTCCAATCCTCATCAAATATTCACAGAACTGTGGATCTGTTTGGGCACGCATGTTCTGTAGCAAGGGTAAACGGATTAACTTTGGCCAAATTAATGAGGATTTCACAAAGCTTGCATTAATAAAGTCATCTTTTTTTCCAGCTCGCACTACAGGAAGAGTTTGCCTTAAATCACCCCCAAAGACAACAACTTTTCCACCAAAAATGTCTCCAGAAGACATGAGATCTTGTAGAGATGTATCAAGTGCTTCTATAAGTCTTCTATGAGCCATAGAAACTTCATCCCATATGATTAATTTAGCTTCACGAATTAGTTTGGCCTCAGCTGTTTGTTTACCTATATTGCAAACATATTTTTGCTCAGAATCCATAGGTAGTTTAAATCTTGAGTGAGCAGTTCGACCGCCTGGAAGAATGGAGGCTGCAATGCCAGATGTTGCTGTTGCGAGAGCTACCCATTGTTTGGATCTTATTGTAGCTAGTAAAGCTTTATAAATAAAAGTCTTCCCCGTTCCACCCGGGCCATCCACAAAGTATATAGCTCCTTCATTATCATTAACTTTTTGCAAGATAGTTTGGAAAACTGCCTTTTGCTCTGTATTGAGTTGGGCAATACTATTTATATCATCTCTGCTCACTTTTATGTTGAATTCGGATCTGATTGCTTGACATTGTGTGTCCTTTGGGGTTTTATAAACATCTATATCAATTAAATTGAAGTCGTGAATATTTCTCCCTAACTTCTCCATAAAACCTCCAAGGATGTTTATGACAATTGTTTCTGTTTCGAGATCATTATAGATTCCAACCCTTTTGTAATCTTCACATAAGTAAGATTTAAACTTTTTCCATAGATCCTTCGGGTCAGGAATGTCACAGAAAACAAGCATTGTTGCAAATAGATCACGTAGACTGTGTGGCATTTGATACATTACCGCTTCACACAAGCATGCTTCCATGCTAAAGTTACCTTTAAGTAGACCTAGTTTGTCTGCAGCTTCTCGGAATGTTGATGTTGCTACGCCATTAACCTTCTTTAGATCGTCAAAAGAGTGTGGTGCCCTCACACTTTGGAGTAATAGTCGTAAGTAATATCGTTCTCCCTCAGTTGGGTTAACATTGACGACTCTTCCAATGACGTGTTTGTTCTTCCTTTGTGTCCAAACTTTATTTGTTGTAGACCAAACAAAGTACTCAGGAAATTGAATGTATAACAGATTAAGGCTTTTTGCCACCTCATTTGCATAATTCATTCGGAAGAATTCCGTAAGCATTGTCTTGCATTGAATATCATCCTTGACTATTGTTGTTATTCTTTGGGTATTGCTGAAATTAATGTATTGAAAGTTTTCCAAATGGACTTGTAGTTGGAACACACAGGGGTTCATATCTGCAATAGGGAATGCATAAATTCTCCATGTTGCTTCAGGGGCAGACACCCATCTTCCTCTTTGAAAATCCTTTATTTCATCTACTTCATCTTTTGTTGTTGAGTCAGACAATACCAAACTTATTCTGTCGTGGCCTTTGTAGACGTATTTGTACAAATACTTCACAGATTTTACTGATGTGCACAACTCCACATTTATGTGACAATTGAACTTTAATAGCAGTTGTGGATTATATGGAACGACCCAACTATTGTCTAGATGTATTCCTCTTATATCAACACATGCATCATTTTGTCTTCGTTTATAAATTGGGAAGGAATCGTCCTGAAATATAGTTTCATCACTATACCCCCGAGGATAATTATTTTTACATTGCACAGTTTTGTTTTTTGTTTGTCTCATACAAGGACATTTTGTGTTTAAAGATCCACAAGGGCCATGAATCATGTGCCTTTTGACAAGGTCATATAAGCGAGGTTCAGTCAAGTTGCTAGGTATTTCAGCGCAAAAATATTGATCACAAAAGAGTGGTTGGTTTAATTTTTTATTATCTTTAAGGATAATAAGAAAATGGGCATGTGGTAATCCTCTCTTTTGGAATTCAATCACGTAGATGTATGCTGCCACTTCCCCGAAGAACCTTTTTTTAACGATATCATTCTTTAGTTCTTGAAGTTTAGAATGAAATACTCTGGTTATTGCATCAGGTCTGTTTTGAGCCTCATCAACGTGTTTAAGAAGATCTTTGATCTCAGGCCAATTGGGATTACAAGTCATTGTTAAAAAAATGTCTGGTTTACCAAATTGTTGCACTATAGCCATAGCGTCAAGATATCGTTTACGCATATCACGAGGCCCCCCAATAAAAGTAGCAGGTAGGATAACTCTGCGTCCCACATCGTTACCATAAACCATACCCATATGCATACTATCTACCACGCCACTGTATGTTTCAAACCTGAACTCTTGTTGCCTTAATCTGAAGTAATCCAACCTTTGTGTTTCTATTTTGATGTAGACATCAACAATGAATTGTTGAAGCAATCTTCCTGTATGTAATAAATAACTCTTATCATTTTGCCGCATTTGTAGTTTATAGGAGTAATATTCCCTACAAGAAACTGTCGTTCTTTTCTTGTTGATATGGAAGTTCCTCTCCTCAGCAATGATGAGATCTTCAGGATTATTGATGCTATTGTGTACAGATGTTAGGGAAATGGAAGGACTCGGTTGAATGCAATTAACAATGTGTGGATTTTGTTTTTTAATTCCTTCATGCCAGCCAAATTCACCGAGTGGGAATAAAAGTGGGTATTGTAAGGGATCATAACAGCCATAGTAATATTGGATATTTCTTGAATGACCACTATGAGCATATACCCTTATGTTTCTATTTCTTATAGCGCCGTCAGTAGGATCTTCTACCCAAATTGCAGCAACTTGTGATGCTGTAGGAGTGTTGTACACACGTTGGTCTAACCCAGCATCGGAATTTAAGATAATGCTGAATTCTTCTTCCAAAGGGACGTCACCAATATTCTTTAAATACATTTGATATTAATCACTTCAACTTTCCCACTTCCATATATATATATATATATATATATATATATATATATATATGTATATATATATATGTATATGTATATAGATATATATGTATATGTATATATATTCTTACCGGGACCGCTCCCTATATATATATATATATATATATAGATATATATATACATACATATATAGATATATATATACATATATATCTACGTATACATATATAGATATATATATACATATACATATATATCTATATACATATACATATATATATAGATATATATATACATATACATATATATCTATATACATATACATACATATTCCGTACATATACATATACATATACATATATATATATATATGTATGTATATGTATATATATATATATGTATGTATATGTATATATATATATATGTATATATATGTATGTATATATATATCTATATATGTATGTATATATATATATCTATATATATATATATATATATATATATATATATATATATATATATATATATATATATATATATATATATATATATATATATATATATATATATATATATATATAGGGAGCGGTCCCGGTAAGAACGGACTCCCGGGAGAAAAATGAGAATGAATCTGGACTGTTGGATTGTATTATGTGGAACTAAATTGTGCATTTGATGAAACTGAAATGTGCATTAGGTAATACTGAAATATGCAAAATAAAAAATTAAACTCAAGTATGCATTAGCTGAAACTGAAATGTACGGAATAAAAGGTACAAAAATAACAGCACATCGTACCTTTTACTGTGCACATTTCAGTTTCACCTAGTGCACATTTCAATTTCACATAATGCACAATTCAACTTCACATAATGTCATTGTATCGCACCTTTTGTGCTGCACATTTCAATTTCAGCTAATGCATATTACAGTTTCATCTAATGCACATTGAGTTTCACTTAAAACAAATCTAACGGTCCAGATTCATTTTCATTTCTTTCCTAAGATCGTGTTCTTATTTAAACCAAAACACACACACAAGATTATATTTTTCATACAGCGTTTGATAAATTTAGGGTCTCCTATAGTCCTATATGTCGATTCCAGAATTTATATATTTGTTCTACTGGCTCCAAAAGAAATCCAACAAGACTTACAACCTGCTACCAAGTTGTTTCTTCCACCACATAAATTCAATACCTTCATTGTCATTCTCTTTGTCATCATTCACTTAGCTACTTCGTGAAGACAAGGATAACTCTGGGGAACGGAACCGTCTCATATCTCTTTGTTGGTATTTGAACAATTGAACCCATCAACCCAAGATTTCTCACAAATAAGAGATTTGAGGTGAATGTTCCACATCACGAACCCTGCCTCTTCGAACTCCAGATTTTGAGACTAGTTTGGTTTCATTTTTTAAAAATTAAAACTCGATTGTGTACAATATTTTAATCGTTCGTGAGCTAGCTGGGCCCTTTTCCAGGTTCGCTTACCATGGAAGTGATGCTTATGGGGTATGATGTTAAAAGAATGCTCCAAATGAGTACCAACTTCTGCTCGATATCCCTTATCCTATCATATGTTGTTTGCCCACACGACCACCACACTGTGTTTCATTTACTCACCTTCTCGAAATGTTTGCTACTTTTTTATTCCATTTTTTATCATATTTCATTTACAAAAAAATTTATGACTCAAGTATAATTGATTTCTTTTGAAACTTAAATGTTGGCGACATGATTTTTTTAATATTTAACACTTATGTCACAATTAATAAATAATTTAGGGTGGGGGATACATTTTTTTTACTTTCTACTCCCTTCGCGCAGGAGTAAGTTTCTACTCTTTCCCTTTCTATCTCCGCTCATATCATTGCACATATCTTTTTAAAGTGATGAGAATTAAGAATAGTAAAATCTGTGTGGTTGAGGTTAGACATGACAATGAGTCGAGGCGTGGCAGGTACTGCAAGACCCATACCTGCCCCGTGACTTGATGGGGCGGGTCCACCCCGCCCCGTGACCTGCACGGGTCCAAACTTGTTGACCCATCACCCGCCCCGCCCCATGCGGGTCCGCCCCACCCCGTCGTAACCTAATTAGCCGGTATGTATTTTTATTTGTGAGAAGTTGTTACCAATTGAATCTACATAAAGTTTATCTTTAAATAATTATTAAAAATTAATATATTAAATCAAATTCACGATACGCTATAAATTTCAAAAGTTAAGAAAAAATCACTTAGACTTGAATAGTTAATCTATTTAATTATATTAATACTTGAATATATGTATTGAAATGCTATATATAAAGAAGACATTGATAATCCGTCATTAGTCTCAATCTAATATATATATATATATATATATATATATATATTGATATATTATAAGATCAAAGAATTGGGGAGAGATCCCATGCAAACCAAGCTTCCAGTGCAAACAACAAACGAACAACATTCGTTGGATTGAACAGTACGAACGGTTGATGCATATGGGATGCCTTATTAAATTGGTGCATTGACACGTAGGGAATAGAAAAGAGAAGGCATCATCTTAGCGCTTAAGTCATTTACAAGGTTACTGTAGTAATTTAACAAAACAAAGAGAAGTCGCATAAACCAAAATCAGGAATAACTTTGAAAAACCCTGATTTTACGGTTAGTATCCACTAACTAGGTAACCACCCATGAATAGCAAATGGCGAGAAAGGTAAGTTGCAAAACATGGACGATTGAAAACAGAGTGACCAATGATTTCACAGTCTGAAGCAAGGTTTTTGGTTACTTGTTTTAACAAAGCCGAGCGCAGGGAAGAGAAGGTGATCGACGATTGCAGGGGATGGCTTCACTACAAATAGAAGATTTGTTGCATCAAATACAAAAACAGCTTGATGTAGGTACTCCTTTTTAGACCTTGTTATTTGACTATAGATTCAAAAACATTAATATGGATGCATGTTTGATTCGTGTATTGAACTGCATATTTTTTTACAAATTTATGACGAACAATGTCGCATTACAAGTTGGGATTGCAATGTATATTGATATATAGGGTTAATAATATTTTATTGAAAAATTTATGATTAATGTTAGATGCAGTACTTTTAGATGTAAGATGCAGGAGTTTTGATACTTGGAATTGGACTTTGGAATTAAAGTAAAGCTGCAGTAGTTTTAGATGTCAGATGCAAATGTTTTGGTAATAGGAATTGGACGAAACAGATGTAAGATGCAGTACATGTAGATGTAAGATGCAATAGTTAAAGATATTAGATGCAGGATTTGAAAGCATGTGACTTGTGTCAGTGAGAAATATAAATGCATTAACGTATTATACAAGATGCATTATTTACAGTAGAATGAAAATGAAGGTCTCAGAATTGCGTAACACATAGTTTTGGTTAAATGTTGATTGAAAGTGAATATAACCTTATGCATGTTTTGGTTGTGGTATGTGTTTAGTAAAAGTCAAGTGTTAGGATTGAAATCACACATCATTGCACTTGTATATTTGAGATTCATGTGTGCATAAAGTTTTGTTATAAGATGCAAGTCTAATATAATCAAAATGCATCATCACTAGTCTATAGTGCATTAGTAATTCATGGATGTAATGATGTTGTGGTAACTATGCAGGTGTTGAGATAAGCAGAAAAGAGACTAGAAACTAGCACTGATCATGAAGAGGAGGAGAAGTGGAAGAATTTGAAAAGAGAAATAAATCTGAGTGGTTGAATCCACCATAGTGGGAGTTAATTCAGACAACATGTGTAATTGTTTACATTTTACTTGAAAAAATACTATGATGTGTGTTATTGTGTGGGTGGACATCTATGGAAGTTTTTTACATGACATTAGTAATGAAACAACGTTCATGACAGATCATATTATGTTGACTGTTTGTTTCGTGAATGTGAAACACAAACACTTATTTTGGCTGAATGAATTTTAGCATGAGTTTACTTGCATCTTAACAACTTGTATGATGCAGTACAATGAACAATAGTATGCATCACTATACGTTTGAGATATATAACATAAAATATGACTATGGTGTGGGTATGATGTTACCCTAAATTTGGAAAAGTATGGATATATATGATCATATTTTCATTGTCACATGTGAATATATTGTGACAATGAAGTTTGAAAGCATTTCTCAATGTCGGTTTATTATTGTTGAAGTAGTGTATGAGCATCTTAGTTTTGGATACAATTAAGTGTTATATAAGTTTGGATGAATAAGTTAGTTCAACAACGTTAACACTTTGACAAGAGATTGTGAACTGTGCATTACATAGCATATGACGATTGATAGGCACTAGTTGTTAGTGCCTAAGTATACATTTTTATTATTGTTTGTAATGTTTATTTACTAGTTTTGTGCAAGTTTATAGTTGTTAGTTTGCATTTGATTGTAATCGTATTTCTAGCATTTTATTGTTTGTTGTAAGTTGTAGTTAGTTTGGCTATAAGTTTAGGATAGGTTTGGAAGCAAAAAGGATGAAGAAACCTGAGTTTTGTGCAAAACCCGGTCGGGTATGGACTTCACCCGACCGGGTATGAAGTGACAAAGGAAATTGCTGCAAAACTAGCAAATACCCGGTCGGGTATTCCATATACCCGGTCGGGTATGAAGTGATTTCGGACCAAAGAACGTGCAGAAGACACAAAAACATGGGAAAATATTTGATTTGGTAAATACCCGGTCGGGTATGTCAAAATACCCGGCCGGGTATCCGGCATTAGGTGTTGAAAACACCTATAAATAACCCCATTTTCCTTCACTTTTCATCATCACTTCTTCCATACTCTTAAGCTCAGTTAGAATAACATTTCTTTATATTTTTCTAGCTATGTTTAGTCTCCAAATGAGGAGCTAAACTTCCATTCTTGGTGTTGCTCTTGAAGCTTGTTGATTATTAAAGTTGTGAGTTATTTTCTTAACTTCTTTCCTTGAATATTAATTAATAGTTCTTTCCTTAATACCATCTCTATGTTAATGTTGGGGAGTGTTGCTAAGATGACAATTAGTTAACATCTCGACATTAGTTAGAATGGTATTTTCTTCCTCTATATTAATGTTGGGGGGTGTTGCTAAGATGACAATTAGTTAACATCTTGATATTAATTATAGTAGGATTCATTTTCTTTAATAATATTCTTCCTTGAATATTAATTAATTCCTACTCATATTTCATATTAATATTTTGAACATTACTTAAAGGATCAACTAGTTTTGTTTCATATATTAATTATTACTAGAAACGATCAACGAACCGATGGTTAATCGTTGATGGTTTCACAAGTAAGTAACTTCAGTTTATTAATGCACGGTCGTGGTTAATAAACTTAAGAGGGATTAATTTTGTTGGTTAAACCGAAACCGTTGTGTTGAGGTTATCAATCTCAATTGATTTCATCAAGGAGTTAGAAAGATTAAATGCTACTATTAAATCGGTATAAGGCGTTGTTCTATATTTGATTAATAGTAAGGGTTATTAATGAACGGTTGTTGTTAATAACTACCCTCGATGAAGTGGATATACTCCCCGATTGAGTATTCGAGAGGGAATAAGTTATAGATATAACAATGATCGACTAAAATATATCAACAAGTGGAAAGTAGCAATACCAAGTCCTTTTTATCTTTGACTTAAATCTCATATAGGTCGTTCATATTAGTTTTTAATTAAATTAAATCACTCAATCCAAATCCCCCCTTTATTTACTAAGTTTCATAAAAAGAGAATTATTCCTTTCCCTGTGGATACGAACTCTACTACGCTATACTACGTATAAGTGTTTAGTATTGAATTTAATTTGACGCACCGTGACAAAGTGCACGTCAAATTTGGCGCCGTTGCCGGGGAAAGGCAATTAATTTTTCTTTTTATTTTATTTCAAGAAAAATCAAAAAAAAATTCATATAAAGTTTTCTATTTTTGCTGAGCTTTGTTTGAGTATATGGTAAAAACCCGATCCATAAACCAACTCACCTACCAAACAAACCCCGAAATAGAAAAAGCCCTCGAGCGGTTAAAAAAATAAATTCTCAAATACCGACTCGGGGGAATCCTCAAGTGCTAGTTCTCAATCTAGCGAGTCCGAGGAGTCAATATCAATGGCTCTTGAAACAAGAACGTTGAGGGAACTCATGGCTCCGAATCTAAATCAACAACCCTTATGTGTCACTTTTCCAACTCTTGATACGGGGGTCACATTCGAGCTAAAATCTGGACTCATTCATCTACTTCCCTCTTTCCATGGCCTACGAGGGGAAGATCCAAATAAACACTTGTCAGAGTTCCATATTGTGTGCACAAGCATGTGCCCCAATGGCGTGTCCGAGGAGCAAATCAAGCCGAGAGCCTTCCCATTCTCCCTTAAAGACACCGCCAAAGATTGGCTATTCTATCTTCCCTCGGGGAGCATCAATACATGGGCTCAAATGAAAAAGAGCTTCCTTGACAGGTACTATCCTGCATCTATCTCTTCAAGTCTCAAGAAGCAAATCAGCAACATTGAGCAAGCGGATAATGAGACCTTATATGAATATTGGGAGCGCTTTAAAAAATTATGTGCTAGTTGCCCATATCATGGGTGTTCAGAACAAGATCTCATCCTCTACTTCTATGATGGACTTGTTGATCAAGATAGACGCATGGTGAATGCGGCATGCGGAGGGGGTATTGTTAACAAAACCCCTTCTCAAGCAAGAGACCTCATTTCGGAGTTGGCCGAAAACTCGAGACATTACAACGGAAGGTCATCATCGAAACGAGTCATGGCAGCGGAATCCAACAACTCGTTGGAGAGTCAAGTAGCCGGCTTGACTTCTTTGGTTAAAGATTTCCTTTTAAATCCCAAAACCCAAGAAGCCAAGGTCTGCGGCATCTGTTCAACGCAAGGGCATCCCACAGATTCTTGCCCAACGCTACAAGAAGAGAACTCCGAGCAAGTCAATGCTTTGGGGTTCCAAGGTCAAAGGAGGTACGATCCTCAAGGCAATACTTACAACCCGGGATGGAGGGATCATCCGAATTTAAGGTACGGAAATTCTCAAACAAATCCTCCTCCTCAACAATACAAACCACAAGGCCAAACATTGAACTCGAGTATGTCCACCGAAGACATGATTCGAGCGCTGGCCGTTAATATGGGAACAATGCAGCAAAGCATGGGGCAATTCCAACAAACCATGATGCAATTCCAACATGAAACCAAGTCGAGCATTCAAAATTTGGAAACTCAAGTTAGCCAAATTTCAAATGCCGTAAGTCGACTTGAAGCAAAAGATTCGGGTAGGCTCCCCTCCCAAACTGAGCAAAACCCAAGACAACATGTCAATGCAATCATGTTGAGGAACGGTAAAGAATTACAACCACGGGAAGTTGAGGAGGAGAAGCAAGAGGTTGATCTTGAAGAAGACTTCCAACAAGAAGAGGAGAAGCCAACGAAGACTAAATTCCCTCCACTGTCATCATATGAACCACTCCCTCCATTCCCTGAGGCATTGAAAGACACGAGGAAGCTGAAGAATGATCGGGACATCTACGAAACATTCGTCAATTCTGAGGTAAACATCCCACTCTTCAAACTGATCAAAAGTGTTCCCCGTTATGCAAAGTTCTTAAAGGAACTATGCACAATGAAAAAGAAAAATAAACTAGAAGGGAAACAAAAAGTTGAAGTGAGTGAACGTGTCTCGGCCATCTTTAAAAAGAAACTCCCTGAGAAATGTAGTGATCCAGGCATGTTCACTATTCCTTGCAAAATAGAGGATACCATCTCTATGTTAATGTTGGGGAGTGTTGCTAAGATGACAATTAGTTAACATCTCGACATTAGTTAGAATGGTATTTTCTTCCTCTATATTAATGTTGGGGAGTGTTGCTAAGATGACAATTAGTTAACATCTTGATATTAATTATAGTAGGATTCATTTTCTTTAATAATATTCTTCCTTGAATATTAATTAATTCCTACTCATATTTCATATTAATTGTTAAGCCCAGAATACTTAACAAACAACAAATATAGCAGTTATAGAAGAAGCAGATAGAAAGAAATCGACAAGTTTATACCCAAATCTGGTATACCGTATGAACTGGCCGCTGCTCTCCCTGGAGAAGGAGAGCAGCGGCAACCCTACTCTCTATCTTTACGCCTCTGCGTCTCTAAGCCTCTATATATCGTTAGGGTTCCCGTAAGTTAGCCTCCTTTTATAGGAGAAGTTGGCTAACTTACGGGTTACAAGGAAGCCCACGGGCTGATACACATTTGTGGCCCGTATTACACGATTAATTAATAACTACACAAATACAAAGATAACTAACTAGATTGAACACCATAAAATATTCCCAACAATCTCCCCCTTGGTGATCAATCGTGTTGAATCAGCATTGCAGCGCAGATATCTTTGTCTTTGTTGTTATTGAGCTTCCTTTGTCTTTGAACTTGACTTCTGAGGAAGGCTATCTGAAGAAATCCTTGCAATCTCCCCTTTGATGTCTTCTTGACAATTTGATCTTTGATGCCGGGGGTTGAGGGACCTTCAGTATCTTGCATGTAGTCCTTGCCTTCCAGAAGTTGCTCTTGATCAGCTTGGATGAAGTCCGGTGACGCCTCTAGAATGAATATTCTTTGGAGAAACAGGAGACGCCCATGGAATTCATCTTCAGGACACGAGTATTTGACCTCTGTCTCCTCCACAATGTAGCCTTTTTTTTGACTATTTGGAATGAATGCTTTAGAGGAGAACTTGTCGGTGGCATAGCGGAACATAATGATGGTTGATTTGAGAGTGTAGCTGACCATTTGATTTGAGTTGCGGAGATAGTAGAGAGGGTGTTGAATTTTGTGATGGAGGAGTGAAGTGTCCCAGAATGATTTGTTCAGTGTTAACAGCATGTGGAGCACTCTCCCCCTCATGACGATCCGATGAATCGGGACGTCATGCTTTTATTCTTTTATTCTGCGGAAATAAAAACAACAAAAACAAGCAGAATCTAAAAAAAGATAACGTAGCCCCCCGGGGTCGTGAAGACGCCCGTTATCATCACTATAGAGATAAACTCTAAAGCAATGGCCTGAAAATGTTGGTGATTCTTATGTTGCAACAGCAGGACTTCCTTCCAATTATTGGTCTACATCTGTAATAGATGAGCCCTATGGAAGTTCTCGCAAGTCTTGAAGACTAGCAACTGACTCTAAAATGTGTCTGTGTCCTAGAAAATTTCAAAACATTTGGGAAATGAGTAACTAGACACGACGTGATCAATGAAAATTCAGTGGCATGGGGCTGAGGCCACTGTAGTCAGTATTACTTGCCTCGGAAGGAGACAGTAATGAGAGATGCGGTTCCCCGTGAACTATGATTAAACACCTGTCTGTTGGGAGACAAGTGAGTGGTCTAGGGTAGGGTTGTGCATGCGCCGTTTGGACAAAATGCAGCGACTTCTACCCGGGATCTGAATAAATTCAGTCCTGAACCTATGGGGATAGTCTAGAGTATTTTAGTGGCTAGGAGCAAATGTTCAATTCATAGCAGGCAATTGAGGTAGCAGACTCATCATTGATAATTGTTTCCTTCTCACTCGAGCCTTCTGCTTCCTAATGCTCATAATGTTCACTTACTCACTCGCTCACTTACGCACTTACGCTCGGCTTTGTCCCTTGGGTAGGCTTAGTTGGGTTTACTAAGCCATAGGGACATGTTCTCTCATCACTTTCTCATTTTCTCTCTGTACTCCCCCTCAACTGGAGCACTCGGTATGCTTTGTCATTGTTAGGCACCGGGGAGGATAACATTGAAAACTCCCCCTAAAATGTTGCATCCTTTGAGAGATTCCTTGCTTTGTCGGTGTAAGGCGCCAGGAGGAGAAAACTGAAACTCCCCCTCAGAATGTGCAAGGATTGATTGCTCATAGCTTGTCATCCCCGCCATGTGTGTGGAGCAATATGAACAAGTACCACACATGACGGTTTCCTGAACTCATCATGTACAATTTCAGCATATTGATGATCACATAATGTTGATGAGTCAGGGGAGGCTTCAGCAGTTGATTGTTGATTGTTGTAAGGTGACCGTTGACGCGAGATTGATTGAATTATCTACGATTTTCAGACCTTTACATTGAAGTTTAGAAAAGTTTTGACCTCAGGGTTGACTTTGAAAGAATTTGAACAGATTTGCCTAAGTTTTGACCTGGACATCGGTGATTTACAATGTTTGTCGGAAAACTCACGTTTTGACCCTCAAAGACTGCGAGTGAGGGCGCGTGAGAATGGGTTCTGGGGTAAAGCCCCAGAATAAATAAAGATCTATGCGTTAGCTTTCCAACAAAAAAAAGTTTGCTCAAATCGGATCACCGAGTCAAAAGTTATGGCCAAAACAGTGCGGTGTCGCAGAAAATCTCTAATTTTGAGTTTTTGAGGAAAATCTTCGAGGTTGAGGTTCTCGATGTTGAATTTCGAGAGCAGGTGAATTTAAACAAAATTCTAAGGCAAAAACTCGAAATCGAAATCTGGAGATTTTAATTTCGAGTTTGCCTTGAAGAGTAATGACGAAATCCACCTGCAAAACAAACCTCAGAATAACGAAATCTTAAGAATTTCAAAATGTTTGGAACCTCGAAAACTTTGGAGTTTCGAAAAATCTCATAATCTCGAAAACTTGCTGTTTGAAAAACATCAGAACATCGAAAACTCCTGAAACATTTATATAAGCAGGGAATCATTCAGAGATCCTTATAATGTAAAGCTTCGATGAACTGCAAAGGATGTCAAGATTCGAATTATGAGTTCCAAGAAACTGCAAACTTTGAAAGATTCAAAACATCGAGAAATTCCGAAAATTCTGAAATTTTTTGGAATGTCGAAATCCAAAACATCGAGTTCCTAAAACTCGAAATAAATTCCAAAACTCGCAATTCCAAAACTCTCAAATTTTTAAAAACTCGAGGTTTAAAACTCGAGTTCATGACCGCGAGTTTACAAACTCGAGTTCATGACCGAGAGTTTACAAACTCGAGTTCATGACCGCGAGTTTACAAACTCGAGTTCATGACCGCGAGTTTACAAACTCGAGTTCATGACCGCGAGTTTACAAACTCGAGTTCATGACCGCGAGTTTACAAACTCGAGTTCATGACCGCGAGTTTACAAACTCGAGTTCATGACCGCGAGTTTACAAACTCGAGGTCATGACCGCGAGTTTACAAACTCGAGTCCATGAACGCGAGTTTACAAACTCGAGTTCATGACCGCGAGTTTACAAACTCTCGATTTTAAAAACTGTCGAATTTTGAGAATCTGAAAACTGTTCTGAATAGCCCTAAAGGTCGCGATCCCTCCTGTATCTGTTCCAAGTCAAAATCGTTTCTGCAGCAGTGTTAAAAGCATAAACTCGAGTTTTCAAGGAGAGTTTTTCTAAAATGAAAAATTGCAGAAAACGAAAAAGAAGATATGCTGTAGAATCGGTTTTGAGAGGCGATTCCAACAGTATAATTTTTACAGATTTTCGTTCACAAACAAGATTACAGGAGCAAAACTCTATATGAAGAAAAGGAGAAGAAAAGCAGAGCATTCTTCGTTAGATCCAAGAAAATCGCAGATACATTCAACCTGTTTCACGCCTCGGCTCTGATACCAAATGTTAAGCCCAGAATACTTAACAAACAACAAATATAGCAGTTATAGAAGAAGCAGATAGAAAGAAATCGACAAGTTTATACCCAAATCTGGTATACCGTATGAACTGGCCGCTGCTCTCCCTGGAGAAGGAGAGCAGCGGCAACCCTACTCTCTATCTTTACGCCTCTGCGTCTCTAAGCCTCTATATATCGTTAGGGTTCCCGTAAGTTAGCCTCCTTTTATAGGAGAAGTTGGCTAACTTACGGGTTACAAGGAGGCCCACAGGCTGATACACATTTGTGGCCCGTATTACACGATTAATTAATAACTACACAAATACAAAGATAACTAACTAGATTGAACACCATAAAATATTCCCAACATTAATATTTTGAACATTACTTAAAGGATCAACTAGTTTTGTTTCATATATTAATTATTACTAGAAACGATCAACGAACCGATGGTTAATCGTTGATGGTTTCACAAGTAAGTAACTTCAGTTTATTAATGCACGGTCGTGGTTAATAAACTTAAGAGGGATTAATTTTGTTGGTTAAACCGAAACCGTTGTGTTGAGGTTATCAATCTCAATTGATTTCATCAAGGAGTTAGAAAGATTAAATGCTACTATTAAATCGGTATAAGACGTTGTTCTATATTTGATTAATAGTAAGGGTTATTAATGAACGGTTGTTGTTAATAACTACCCTCGATGAAGTGGATATACTCCCCGATTGAGTATTCGAGAGGGAATAAGTTATAGATATAACAATGATCGACTAAAATATATCAACAAGTGGAAAGTAGCAATACCAAGTCCTTTTTATCTTTGACTTAAATCTCATATAGGTCGTTCATCTTAGTTTTTAATTAAATTAAATCACTCAATCCAAATCCCCCCTTTATTTACTAAGTTTCATAAAAAGAGAATTATTCCTTTCCCTGTGGATACGAACTCTACTACGCTATACTACGTATAAGTGTTTAGTATTGAATTTAATTTGACGCACCGTGACAAAGTGCACGTCAACGATGCACCATTGTGATATATAAGGTGGATTTTGTACGCTTAATAGAATTATTATTACAACCCAAAAGAGTTACTACATTTATCTTTATTATGCAACGAGGCGGTTTATAACACATACTATGAAATGCATTCACTAATTTCATAAACCGTCGTATAACACATAACTATTTGATACAAATAACAAAAGAAACTAGTACCCTCATTAGTGAAGTATGTTTAATAAATAGATGAAATTATTATGCATATAATTACATTAGAGAATGCATTTCAACGTGCTATAAAGTGCAAACTGTAATACAAAAATGGATGACAGTCAGTGAATCACATGTGCACATATACTACAAAACATAAAATACAGTGAATAAAAGGTAAAAATAGATTCATTTCTCAAATTTGTTTACATTTTACATACCAATACATGGAATAAATAACAAAACAACATAACTAAACAAACTTATTCATATTATCAAATCCTATTTATTTACAAGGTAATTCCCACTATCATTATGGGGCAAACTGCAGCTACAAACTCTTTTTAGAACTTGATGCCTGAATCTATTTCATTAAAAATCACCACAATGTTCTGGGAATCGGCTGCATAACTTGCTAATTAACCTTGTACCTCCTCAAGCACCATACCCCTCCCTTCAAAACAAATTTTTGTTCAAAATCCATATAAGCAATATCATCCCTTCTCTGTGGCCCTAGAAATTATTTAGAAATTGACATTAAGAAAAAGGAAGTTAACGAAGGTCAGAGATGTAAAGCGAAGTTTAATGAATTAAAATAAAGTATTTAAAGCAAAAAAAAGAGAGAAGGAAGATGACACTAACAATGTTTAATATACACTTCAATCAAATTAATAGAATCTTACACATAGTGATTCATGAATAAACTGAAAAATGATAACCATAACTTTTAGTATAAAACTGGAGTTCATACACGAATACCTGATTACATGGCGTTCGATGACTGTGATCGAAAGAGATTAACCGGAAGCTTTGATATTACTCGAAGAGAAGCAAAGAAAAGAAGAGTAGGCGGTGAAAATCGCAGAGATGGAAGGGATTTAGGAGAGTAGGCGGTTATGGAATTGAACGTGATGTTTTCCAATATTAGATTTAGGTCTAATGACTAAGATACCCTCATGTGTAATTAGTTTGTTGTCTTCAAATCTGTAACCGAACAGTGATCTTAATTAGATGGAGGGTTAGGATTAGTTTGTAGGTTAGTAAATTAAGCTTAGTTTGTATTTGATCTCTGAATTTATGATTTATTGTATACACACATATGTATGTTGAATTATTTTTGTAGTATAATTTAAGAAAAAGTATGTATATACCTATATATTGAGCGGGTCAGGGCGGCACGGGTCAATACTAATACCCGGACCCACCTCATTGTATAGGCGGGGTGGGGCGGCCCCATTTGCAAGACGGAGCGGGCCAGACCCGTCCCAAATGTTTCGGACCAAGGCGAGTCATTGAGGTTTGTGCAGATGAGAGAAATATGAGCGAAACCACAAATTAGTTACTTTAAAACGAAAATGACAAAGTTTTTTGGGACAAGAGAAAATGGAAAGTTGACAAAATCCAATAGGACGGAAAGACTATATTTTTGTATCCTCTCTGTAAAATCACAATACTAAAATTTTATTTTTGTAAATTGCAGGATCGATATCAAGAGCAAAATTTTCCAAAATAGGAATACAAAGAATGTGATATTTTAAATGGGAGCGCTGTATTTTTCTGGTAGTTAGAAGTAAATTGGTGTAACATTATTTCAGTTTTAATGATATAGTTGATAGAAATTTTCAAACATCTTAATTAGCCTTATTTAAAGAAAGAACATAATATTCTTATTTTTGAATATTATTGGTAGGAAACAACTTAGAGAGAAAAGGTAAAGCAATTGAGTATGGTTAAAATGACGTAAGATTGCAAGAGTGACGGTGACTTATTTATAAGTATTTACAACACGTTCACTAACTACGTGTTGTTTCAACTTGGCCCAATTTATGAATCAATATTCAATACTAGTGTTAGTTTAATGTCCCCGAACCGATTTTCGCTAGTTGAACTGTGTTCAGAGCTTAATCAGGATCGAGTATAACGGGCCACCAGTTTGACCCTACCATCTTTATTTCAACAAATTTTATACGTAGTATTGATTTAGTTCTCATTTAAAGCATTTTCGTTGCATAATTGTATGAGAATTGTCATCAACTCATCATCAGGGATAACAATGGGTGAATTGGAAAGTGGTGATCTAGGCGGTCCGGTCCCTCAAACATCGAAGTGATTATATTCCTAAAAGTCAAATCCAAATTCTGTTGAGAAGTATTTTTTTAATAAACTTTTCAATTGTTCTAATTGCTATAACGTTGGTGACAAAGTTACCCGCATAATCCATGATACTAGACAACTAGTGTGGGGATGATATGTCTTTGAAAGGAGGCAAAAACTTAAATCTCTCGTGGCGTTTGCACAAATATACCAACCATTGGTTGATTTGAATGAAAAGTATACAATCATCATGACACTAATATAGATGCATTTCAAGTCTCTTTTGTAACACTCAAATTAGCTAAATCGGGGATTCTGTTATGAACTTCTGACTCAATTGACTGATTTTGCTGAATTATGAAAACATTATATTTAAAATATATTTTGTTTATAAAATAAAATAAGAATATATGAAAATAGATAAAATGGTTCTCTAAAGTAGTTTCAGTCAATTTAGGTAGAAAAATAACTTCAACTCTACTTAGGGGGTGTTTGGAATCGATTCTGCTTCTGCTTTATAAGCAGAATCAGTTTTCAAAAGCTGGTCTCCCCCAACTTCTATAAAAACCGATTCTAGGAGTAAATTATAACACCGGAAGTACTTCTGCACTTTCATTCAAACACTCCAACTTCTGCTTCTGCTCCCTGAAGAAGCTGAAACAGTTTTAAGATTCAAATCCAAACACCCCATATACGGAGTAGCACTTTTGGATTGGGTATTGTAATTTTTCATCTGTAAAATATATATACTCCAAATGTTGTTTTGTTTTGGCTCTTCATAGCCTTTTGAGTTTTGAGGCGTAATAGTGGAATTAGCTATGCAAAGCTAACCCCTTGCACTTAATAATGGAAATCTACGAACAAAACTCGAGCCCATCCCAAATTGTAATCAAACATGTTTTTCTTGTACCGTTTATAGCTGCACTTTTGTTTTTTATTTTAATTAAATTTAAAAGTTTCTTAAAACGAAAATAACATCAAAGTGTTGAATTTAAATTTAATCTGTGTGCGTGAGTGATTAGTATTTTGATATGTATGTGTTGTAACTTGTAAGAGCCAAATACAAAGGATTGGAGTTCCTTCTTTCCTACTATTTCTTTTAACCATCAAATCTTCATATACTCATCCAAACATCTTCCAAAAGTTGTGGGTTTGCTTCTAGGTTGAGCTTATTTACCTCAACACACACATCATTGAATTGCACAATCTCAATTCAAATATGCTAAAATCTATCACATTAAATGAGATAACGAAAACTTAACTATATAAATAATATATCAAGTTTTATATAGGCATGGACCGGGCCCGGGCCGGGTCAGGCTCCGGGCCGGTTCAAGCCGGACTTTTGTTTAGGATGTTGGGTCTGGAACCAGCCCGGGTCGATACCGGGTCCGGGCCAAGCCGGGCCCGGTTCAATGTAATTTTTTTTGGCTTTCTAATTAATCCCTGGCCCCCTCACCCCCACCCCCAAACCCCCCAAAACGCCCAGCCCTACCCAAGGAAAAGGAACAAAATTGAAAAAAATGGATCGGGCCCGGCCCGAACCGCCCGGACCGGTTCATGAAATATAGGGCCCGATCCCGACCCGTCCAAACCGCCCAAACCGTGTTAAATCCCGGAACCGCCACTCCCCAACCGGTCCGGTCTGGGCCCGAATAGTACCGAACCGGGCCGGGTCCTAGGCCGGTTCAGCCCGGTTGAGTCCACCCCTAGTTTTATATTGGGACCACTAAAATAAGAACTACACAAATGAAAGACAAAAGTGATTCATGAGATGAAACATGAGAAATTTTAGTGAGTCATATATAACTATACTATTCAGTATAGAGTCATATATACTATACAATATACATGAGCGTAGTTACGAGACCAACCTAGGTCCCGACCCACCCCCGCTTAATATTTTTTTTATATTGACTCATCCCAATATACCGCTCTGCTTGTCTGCGGGATGGTATGCGTGGTCTCGACTCACCCCCACTTAATTTTTTATACTGACTCATCCCAATATACCGCTCTACTTGCCAGCGGGATGGTATGCGTGATCTCATCAGTATCATCCTAAGGTCACACGTATATTATAATAGTGTAGCTGAAGTATTTATGGTGATAATATTGAATCTAGTAATAGAATGGGCGTAGTTGGGGGCCAACCTAGGTCCAGACTCATCCCATTTTTAATCTTGTTTAAACTTTGAGGTAAAAAAATTGTGTAAAAAGTTTCAAAAAATCTTTGTATCCACCTATCCCAATATACCGTGTCTCCGCCATTGTATACACGATCTCATTGATACCATCCTAAGGTCACGCGTACATGATAATAATAGTGTAGCTGAAGGACTTAAGGAGATGAAAAAATCATTTATAATTTCTTTTAAGGTTGTTATAAAAATGGGGTGGGCCAGGACTTGAGTTGGCCCTCTCGATTCATACACAAGCCCTTAAATGTTTTGGGCTAAACACTGGTGCAAAACAGGGGATGGTTGCGGGAAGTTGCAATAAATTCGGGTGTTGACTTGTTGTCTAGGAATCAACACGGCATGAAAACATTGCACTTTTTCCGGAGGCGTTTCCTCTGAGACCGCCGCGTACAGTTGGTCATGAACTCGGTCACAATCTTCGAATTTTCCTCGTCAATGGAAAATTCAAGAATCAAGATTACTGTGCATAAAAGGGCCAAAAAAGAAAAAAAATTACAGTTCATTTTCCCAAGAAAATGGCCACCCAGAAATGGAGTCGTCTATGGTAACAATGAGCTGTAAGAAAAAGTCCCACTTGCAGAGAGAGTAGTGAGACTGAGAGACAGCTATTCGTACCTCTCAGACTCCTCCATTGACTGAGACATCTCAATCCTCTTTCTCTTTTTAAAATAATAAATTCCCAGAGACAGTAAATAGTGAGCTGTAATTGAAATCCTTCGTTTTATACCCCCACTCACCCGCTTCTCTCTTCTTTAGGATAAAAGATCGAAAAAGACAGCACGGGCAATTCCCGGATATCATAGAATATTTGGGGCTAGATCGCGAAAACCCCATCTTACCAAATCCATTATCGATTGGTCCTTTCAATGTCAACGGGGAAGGGTCGACACAGAAAAAAGCAGAAGAGCCGGCGGGGTTGAGGCAGTAAATAGTTTTCGTTTGTGGGATTTTTTGTTTAGTTTTTCTGTTGTTGCAATTCGCGCTTCTCAGATCGCGAGATTTACGTACCCATCGAAGTCTATTCTCCGCAGTTTTTGTTTAGGTATGTATAAGATAATTACTCATCTCTTATTTGTGCATTGATTTCGATTAGTTCGCCAAGGAATTGCAGCTTAAAACTGGGAGAAACGGCTTTGGTGATTACTTGTGAATTCTGTAGAAGTAGAATGCATATACTTAAAATGTATACTACGTATATGATTTAAGCTTTGGGCAAGATTCAAAATTTGAATTCGCATAGTCATCTATATAAATGCAAGATATGAAATTTAGGATTTGAAGTATCAGGGGAACAAGCTGTATTGAGCTCTTGAGTAGTACTTTTGAATGAAATCCGCAATAGACTCTTGAGTAGCCCTTGCTGTAGGAACATAGTTTCTTGTTTCATTATTTTAATTATTTTTTATGTTTAAGGATCTCAATTTAATGCTTTTTACAGTGTTTTTATGCTTTTTACAGTGTTTAATGGAGATATTCCCCCCATCTGTAGTTTTTTGCTCATTTTTTGTTTTGGTTGTGTTGCAGGAATTGGTTGTTGTGTGTGTTTACTATATGGCGAACTCAAAGGGGGGATCTTCTAGTAGCATAAGAAATGCAATGTACAATGGCAAGAACTCTCTACTGCCACCTAAAAGTCCATTTCCAAGTATATCCCCATCCTACATCCTGCCTACGATCACCACACAAAAGAACAATCCTGTCCAGAAGCCAAACAACCATCACCAGCGCACTTCCTCTGAAAGCTTTCTGATGGATGAACAACCTTCTTGGCTTGATGATCTCCTTAATGAAGATCCTGACACCCCTGTCCGTAGAGGAGCTCATCGCCGTTCATCCAGTGATTCTTTTGCTTATTTGGACGCTGCTGCCTCTAATCTTTCAAACTTGGATTACACGTTTCAAAGCTCTTGGGGACTCAATAGAGAATTTGATCACCCCAGAGATGGTTGGCACCCTGCTCCTTTTTATGCGGTTTCTAATTCCTCAACCAAACACAGGAATCGGGCAAGGGAGGCATCTCCTGCAAATCAACATGGAGTCCCTTCTCCTAGAGAAACTAATGTTGGTGTTGAACCAGAGAGGGCCCAATCCTCATCAAGCAGTGAGAAGTGGGACACAGTTGAATCCATAAGCTCTGCTGAAAAGAAGGACCCCAAAGGTTCTGCCTCAGAAACAGACACAAAACGGGCAAAGCAGTATGTCTAATCCCCAATTCTCTTGTTAAGTTTCATCACAAGATATCCTAATGAAACTCAACTCTTGTATCAATCATGCTTCTATATCTATTGTGAGTCTTCATACTTGATAGTGGCATAGTGCATGGCAAGAAAACAAGGTGTGGGCATTTCCGATTTGGGTTGATTTGGTTTAAACTGGGTTGGTAAATGATTGACTCTTAAAACTAAACCTTGGTCGGTTTTGGTTTTGGTTTAAATATGGGGGTTGGTTTTTTATTGTGTTATTTTGTGTGGCTGGGATTTAATTGGTTTCTATTTGGTTTGGATTATTACAGTTTGAAAGAGTTGCCAAATTCAAATGGAATTACATATTGATTGGTTTGGGTTCAGTTTGAATCTTGGGGCATGACTTTCTTTGAACTACTTATGGTTCAGTTTGGGTTCAGCTCAAATATTGGGACTGGGTTTCATTATTGGGATTTATGGTTTTTTTGTGTGGTTAGTTTTAGTTGGTTTGGATTATTACGGTTTGCAAAAAAAAATTTGCCAAACTAAAATGAAATTACATATAGTTCGGTTTGGTACAGCCTAATTTGATCTGGTTCTGTTTGGAAACTCGGCCCTCTCAAAAATTATTGCATTACTTGGATGTGTCATCTTACATTGTAATAATGGTAAATCATGAGGTTCTTGCAGAAAAGAAGAAATTATGATAGTGTAATGATTCAAAGGAGAAAGCTTCTTTGCATCCAAACTGACTTAAGAAATGTTACATTTGGCAGGCAATTTGCTCAACGTTCACGAGTGAGGAAGCTTCAATACATAGCTGAGCTGGAAAGAAATGTCCAAGCTTTACAGGCATGTATCCACTATCCATACAGTTGCAGTAGAAGACATAAATATTCTGTTGATATTTCTAATGGCATCTTCTTTGATTACACAGGCTGAAGGTTCTGAAGCTTCTGCCGAGCTTGAATTCCTCAATCAGCAAAATCTTATAATGAACATGGAGAATAAAGCTCTAAAGCAACGTCTAGACAGTTTAGCTCAAGAGCAACTAATCAAACACTGTGAGTTACTCTTACTTCCAATCATCTTTTTCCTTATTTAATGACTGTAAACTCGCGCTCCTTATTCTACAAAGTTGAGCATAGAGCTTTGTCTTGCATTCAGTATTAGTCTATATGCTCCAAATTAGCCATCTCACTCAGATTATGACTGAGGGTACACTAAATTCTTATACATAGGTTTGAAATTAGTATTAGTAAATAAAGTTTACATAATCGAAAAGTACTAATAGTTCTATTGAATCATGAAAAATGTATTTATCATCATCATCATCATTACCTCAGTGCCGCAAAGACTCCCACCTACGGTAGGGTAAAGGGGGGTCGGATGTACGCGGTCTTACCCTTGTACTAAAGCAATGAGAGACTATTACCGGATGACCCAAAGTGAAAATCGCATCCAAAATTGCATGGACCGAGTAGTGCTTCATAACAAAGAAGCGCGCATATAGTTTAGTGAGAGTCTATCTGCTCCAAATTAGCCATCTCACTCAGATTATGACTGAGGGTACACTAAATTCTTATACATAGGTTTGAAATTAGTATTAGTAAATAAAGTTTACATAATCAAAAAGTACTAATAGTTCTATTGAATCAAGAAAAATGTATTTATCATCATCATCATCATTCAGTGCCGCAAAGGCTCCCACCTACGGTAGGGTAGGGGGGGTCGGATGTACGCGGTCTTACCCCTTGTACTAAAGCACTTAGAGACTATTACCGGATGACCCAAAGTGAAAATCACATCCAAAATTGCATGGACTGAGTATATAGTTTAGTGAGTCATTTTGCTTTATTCCATCATATTCTCAAGCCAAAAAACAGTGAATCTTTGGCTCCATTGCAAATGATGGAAAATTGAATTTATATGACCAAAAAAATTGTACATAAAATTGGAAATGTAAAGTGCTGTATTGACGGATGTATAGTGAATCAGACGTAATTAGGAATAAAGGGAGTATTATATAATTCAAGACGTCACCATGTCAGTCATTAATATTATTATGTCATCACATACGAAGTTGGCGCCGCTGAATCTGCTAATTTATCTAAAGTAATTATTTGAAATATTCTTTCAAATAAGTTAAAGAAAACTAAAACTTAAAACGAATGTTGAGGTGCAATACTTGATAATTTTATTCATAAAAAATGTAAATTATGCACTACTTTTTCATTATTTGAGATTAACTCAGCATGTGAAATATGTTAATGTTCGGTGAAAATGTACCTCATGAACCAGGTGAAAAATGCCTACCAAACATGTACTTAGTTTTAGAAAGTAATTAAGTTTGAGCCATATTTATCAAGTCCTTTGAATAATGAAGTTAATGTGAATGGCATGTGCAGTTGAGCATGAAGTACTGGAGAGAGAAAGAGGAAGACTTCGTTCCTTGTATCAGCAGCAACAACAAACACAAACAAATCAACAGCTGCCACCTTCTGGCCACCGGCGCACTACAAGCAGGGATCTTATTGAGCAACAGTTTTCGAACCTTTCTTTGAAAAACAAGGAAGCCGCTTCTTCTGATCATGAACCTCTCTCTGGCCAACTCAATGTCTGACCCTGCATTTTGCTACAACCACCTTTAGAACATCTGCTGACCTTTCTTCAGCCGATATGGCTTGAAACTTATAATATCTGTTGTGTCATTATTTAAGTAATTTTTTTATACCTTCAGGGCCTTCGCTTAATGTGCACCTGGCTGGTGATTGGTGGTGCCAGGGAATCTTGTTTTCTGGCAGTTGCTTGCCTGGGGTGATTGTTTCAACCTTTGATTCTTCTTTCTTTTCTTCTTCTTTTTCCTCTTCGTCTTCTTCCATTCTTCTTCCATTTGTGTATGTTGATTAAGAACTGTGTTTCCTTTGACCCACTTCACTTGTGACCAATGTGGCTCACAAAGCTCTTGAAAGAGTGTATAATGATTATTGTAATGTTCTGTTTTGTGTCTAGTTTTCTACTCAGTTGTGCAATACAGAAAATATAGTTTCTCCATATTTAATGCCTAAACTTCGTCTTTAACCTAATCCTAATAGGTCAGGAGTTAGGATAGGACTGATAAGGTCTGCTTGGCATGCGGAGTTAGAAAAGCTTTCAGCTAGCTGAAAGTTACATAATAGGCTCAACTTAAAGTTAATAAAGTCAGTAGCTAGGAACTAAATTCTTTGATTGGTATAATTAGTGTTGAGTTGTGGATTTGTGTAAAAAGAACAAAATGGGGCATCCTCAATTAAAGGCACCCATAGCCCTAAATCCCAATACTGTTAGTAGGTAGTTGAGTGATTTATTATGCTGGAAATCTAACAAAAAAGTATCCAAAAGGAATGGAATATGAACTTGAACCGCTTCATCTTGAACTGCCTATTCGGTTACCCCAACTCGGAATAACATCTAGATGATGTACATTTGATCTTTAAAAAATATCTATAGGTAAGTAATGATAGATTAATTTAAAACAAAAAGTTTCTTTTGTAATTATAGACCTTAGTGGACATTTGATCAACTATTTTTATTAAAGCCAAACTAAAAGCTTATTTGGACCTCAACACAGAGAGTTCCACAAAAGGTGAGTATTAAGGCAACAGTAGAAAGCCGCTGTAGAACATAAACTATGCACTTCACAATCATTATAGTTCATAATTATAACAACATGTTTAGTAGTACAACTTTGAGTTAACTTGCTCCCCTATATTATCATCATAAAATACCATGAAAAAAAGAATCTAATGAATGTTTGAATGTAGAAATGTATAAGTTCTAACTTCTAAACAATAATAAGTAGAAATAACAACAGCTGCAATCGCAGCAGGAAGGAATGAGGCAGTGCAGCAGAATTGGGTAGTCGTGGATAATCATCAGGTTGTGGCAATACACATTCTTCGCCGTTAAACGTAACCTTTCTGGGAAAAGCCCACCCTTCCCTAAAAGTGAACATCGCTGGATCTTTATTCAGTAACAACTCTGTTTGCACGTTACCACTCTCTCCCGCTTGAAGCAACATATCATTGTAATACTTAATTCCATAAAACATTCCAGTGTCATCTGCAGCATGCCCATTCATCATCATATTGGTTAGGGAAAATTCAATAAATAGGATCATCAACGCGTTTTAGTCAAAATATGACTCATTCTCTCTTAAAAGAATAACTCTTAACTACTTATATTCTTTACAAGATTGATTTTTTCCTATTTCAGCACAAAACAAGGATACTCCTATTGTGCAGTTGATTAATGTTTTGCTCCAATTTGTGGTAATTTCTTTATTGATAAAAATAGTGGTGAACAGTCTCTTTGTGCTTTAGTATAAGGGTAAGACTGCGTACATACGATCCCCCTTACCCACAGTAGCTGGGAGACTTTGCGGCACTGGGGTAATGATAATGATAATATAAATAGTGGTGAACAATGAAACTCTTTTCTTACTTATATCGCCATACTGATTGAGTGGACTGTAGTTGAAGCTGAAAACTTGTGTAATGTTTCTCATGTTTGGATGAAGAACCACCAAATTCCAGCCGCTAAAGTTCCTCACAAAATTGTAATTAGTGATTGTGATCTTCACTCTCCAGTATTTTGTGTAGCTTTGCTTCACATGCCAGTGCACCCTTATTGGGCACATGTGTTGGGTGCACCTAACCACTGGTTCCAGTGCCTCATCATGCTCCAACTGGAAGACCGGTGGCAGTTCCCCATCTCTACATGTCAGAAAAAGACCACATAAGCATGTCATTGAGATTAGTGCTCAACAAAAAACTGATAAACTGACCTAAACCAAACCTGAAATCGAAAAATGACCAAGCTATAGGTAGGTGGTTCAGTTTACAGTGTCAGGTTTGTGCTTTAAAAACCGACTAAAACCAAACCTAGCATGGCAAAACCGAACCTAACTGACCAGAACTTACTTATGTTAGTTCATTTGGTTTCAAATTTCTTAAAACCAATCTGACCAAACCGGAAGCGATAACTGAATTGTGGATGACCCCTAGTTGAGATATATTAATACGAAGTATAATGTAGCCCGAATATCAACTTAAACTTTTGACCTAGATGACCTGAAACTGAAGGTGTGAAGTGATCCGCCTAAACTAAAACATTAAGCCGATAGTTGGACTTTACAGTTATTCTTTAAATTAATATATCTCAGGTGAGTGAGCAAAGATTCTTTAATGAGCCAAAAACTAAGTGCAAAAACATTCTTTTGACATTTTGGGTGGCAAGAAGGTAAGAACCAAAGAGAAGTGATAATCCGTCTCAACTAACTAAACTGTGAAGCTGACGGTTGGACTTCGCATATAAATATTTAAATGATTTTATCTCAGCATGATCCTTCTGATGCATAGAGCCATAGAGGGGGATTGGGAGATGGAAGTTGATTTACTTCAAGCATTGCGCTGATCTGGGCAGTCCTTGACAGCCACAAGAACATGTTGGGCAGGAAACAATGGTTTTGTTGTAGAATGCTGACAAAGAAACACAGCAGGTTGGAGAGGATTGAGCCCTAAACTGGGAGTAAGAGCATGTTATGTTCCATGTTCCTGCAATACACATCCACTTAAACAATAAATATATTGCAAGTTATACAAGCAAACCATTCAAGATTAATTATAATTTGTGCAAGAAAAGGGCAAACCGAATCGATCAGTGTTGAAACAACAAAAACTGACCAAACCGTATGCAATTTGCTTTACGATTGAAGATTTATGCTTCAACAACACACCGAAACACACCAAAAATGGAAGAGACCAACAGAAACCGACTGAAAATATCCTTAAAAAGCCGACTGAAGTTACTCTGTTCAACTAAGAGTTCACATTTCGCAAAACATAACCAACCAAATTGAAAACCAACAAAACGGAAACGGAAAACATCCCCAATTGTAATGCACCTAAAAAGAAAAGAAAAGAGCAGATTACTCATTCCTCTCCATCCAAAATCCACTTTTGACATGCAAGGATACTTATGTTATTACTAGTGTTTGCATAACTTCATTAGTATGATGCCTTTTCATGCTGGTTTGATCCAAAACGGACAATATCATACTAATGCTTAATGCCCAAAACACTGAATTAAGTGAAATGTACGGTCCTAGTTTAATAGACATATGCATGCTTACTTACCAACAGCTTGTGTCCTTCTCCGGCCTTCATCCTCAACAAACTTGCTAGGTGGCACCTCAAACGGTTCTCCGCACGTGTAGCCAGGGATCCCAAGAGAGAAATTTCCCGGCATCGAGCCAGCTTTATTAGAAGCTCCGCGACCAACGGTCATCTGAAAGGAAGATCCATATCTTTCATGATCTTGAGTCATTGAAGAAAGGACACCCCTCTTACAACAATTCAAGAACTGCTTGTTATAACGGGCTCCCGGGAGAAGGTCAATGATAACAGGCGCCTTCTCGCAACAATGTGGGCGGTTCCCTGACTTAAATGCAGAGCAGTTTCCCTGCTCTGTAGCCTCGGCTCCCCACATTTCCCAGATCACCTCATCGCTTGCCCAACTCCAGCTTAGCTTCCAACCAGGATAATCAATGTGGCGGAACAGTTGGTAGTTTAGCAGCGATACTACCACCTACAAAACCAGGTCTCCATTATTCATTCATCCTGAAAGGTCATACCAGAGTAATTCATTTTATATTATGCTGATTTGGGATAGCTTACCAAAAAAGTTGTTCCTCTTATGCGTATAAAATCACCAGCTTAACTGATTTTGATACTATTAAAAGTTTAAAACTTTAGATTCATCTATGTAAGTTCAAGAAAGAAAATATGCATAATTCATTCGTCTCCTATTATTCTACAAGTGAGTACTAGAATATTTTTAAGCCTACATAAACTGCAGAAAGATTTATCATTTTCTAAAGTCTAAACTGTTCTGTGATTATCCATCCCTACACATATCATAATCCATTTGAAACACATATATAATGACCCCATAAAAGTGATTACAGAATGATTAGAGAAAGCAATAATTAAGCACAAGTGATGGGATGAGAAGAAGAAACATACGACTTGGGTATCGTCGTTTTCTTGAATGATGTCCCATTTGACGGTTATGTTCCCATTGGGATCCAGAGGGTCGTATCCATCTGCATTATCACCACTAAAGAAATTCACCATGAATGGGTTTTGTCTCTAATCACAATTAGAAAGAAACTGAAGCGTTAATGGTGTAATTATGATTCTTTAAGAAACGTTTGCTTACAGTAAACAGACGAGAGAGAAGATTAAAATCAAGAAGAAACCACCTCTTGAGCTTCGATGGGGTAACAAGACTGGGTTTAATTCCATTTTCTCATATAACTAATCCACTGTTAAATTCTTGGACTCAGAAAAAGGCTGGCAACCACAGCATGGATAAAGGGAGATTAGTGAGGAAGACAAGAGTTAATCAGCTGCTCGTAAAAGAGAGTGGTTAATTGTACTCCTTATTTATTCATTTATTTAATACGAAGTAATAATAATGGTCATGGATGTTCCAAGAGAATTTTGTTTCTTCTAGGCATCACGTTAATGAGTCTGTAATTGGTAAGTTGGATAGTAGGAAAATTTTAAATACTTTCTATACTGATTTTCTGCGTTCTTTATATTGGTTGACCGAAACTTATCGAGATATTACCCGAAAAATAGGATTAAAACAGTTTTAAAATTCCAAAATAAGACTGCCATATTTTTATTCCCAAAATAAAACTAATTATTGTCATGTTTTAGCAGTAACGGACTTCAAACATGGTAGTATTTTCTAAACATTGCAGTAATTAGTCCTATTTTGGGAATAAAAAATATGACAATCCTATTTTGGAATTTTGAAACTGTTTTAGTCCTATTTCGAGAACTCTCCCAAACTTATTCTCTAATTGTGTATTAATATAAGTTTTAATATATAAAATCTATATAGAGTGATTTATAATATACACTACGTATATTTTATTTTTGAAATTTCGACGTCTATAACGAGAAGTGCCTTCAATTCAACAAAATTTTCATTTTAACATATTTAACCAGCTAAATATGGACTATTTTTTTCCCCATAAAAAAGTGACTGATAAAATTGAATATTGGTAAATGACTATCGAATACGTAGCGGAATATTTTCAAAATAGGAGTAAAAATATTTGAAAAAATCAAAATAAATTTGTCATGTTCTTATTTTCAAAATACAAATAATTCTTATTTAAAGTATTTTTCAAGCTTGACAATAATTACTCATATTTAGTATACATCAGCGTTTTTAGTACGTACTATTTAGGCCAATTTCCCAATACTTAGTAGCACCTTACCTATTTCGTTGCCTCTTAATTGCATAAATGTCGTTTAACAAAGTTCGTTAAATACGTGTCATTTACGAATATTAATATAGAATTAGTGTCTAATTCTTTGCAATTATTATTTTCATGTATTATAGTATCTTATTTATCTATATTTATAAATAAATTTCTTAAACAATACTATTATATACTATCATATAAATAAACTTAACAAGCTAGGATGACCGAAATAGATTTCGCAATTGATTTTCCTTCGAAAAGATTTCTCAAACAAGTACCTCTATTTAATTTAAATACTTCAAAGCTAAAACTTATGACAGGGTGATTTCTTTAAACAGAACATGACAAGCAGACAAGGTGTTAAAACCAGTTTCCACTTATTCCATCACATTTCAATTAATTAATCCAAAAATTAATCTTTAACCAAACCCTATCACTTACAGTTCAAAATTTGCTTTTTTTTTTTCCTTTTTAAAACGATCAACGTTTTTCCAAAAAAAAACGATCAACGTTTACTTATTATCATTTTCTCAATTATTTCTGTAACAAAACATTTTTAAAGGATCTATATCAAATCATTAAAAAAACAATTTCATAAAAAACACGAACTGGGAAACAACAGAAAATAGAATATTATGGGGAAAGGTTGTTTTGGAACGACGGGATTCAAAAATCATGCATTTGGATCCGTACAGAATGGCATTGCCGTTTGGTGCTTTGACTCCATAGTCCATAGACATGCTTCCCATATAGCCATAATAATCTATAAATGGGCACCTGCGAGGGATTGACACAAGGATTAGGGTTCGGGTTCAAATTCCGTAACTGTGATGATAGGTTACTATGCTAAAAAAATGCATATGACCTCTGCAATTATCGGTGACGGGGTCTCACTCTCGGGTTCGAATTCCGTCAACTGCGATGAGATGTTACTATGCTAATTTACATACTCCCAACATACCGTCCGGTCGGTGTTGGGGGCTCAGAGATGAGGTGTCATTTTTCTTTCTCTCTCATAAATAGGTTTTTTTCATTCATTTTAATTCTCTCTCTTTAGTTCAATATCATATTTACTCTATTAGAATATAAACGATCATTATATATATAATGATTTGAGCAAGTATTAGTATATTTCTGTATCTTGATCTTAAGTCTTTCTTATCTTTTTCTTTTTCATTCAACCATATTGGACGTATTTATGAGGCTCAAAATCATTTGCAATTTGCAAATTCTTGACAAAACAAATTAAAACAATATTTGACATGTAGAAAAGTATTACCAAGCACAGAATACTTAGAATGGGACAGATACAATTACATCATAGGCCAGACTGGAGTAATTATGTTGATGCATGGCTGGATTACTCAAACTAACTAAACATTACTTGATAAGTGTTTTTAAACATGTTAGCTAAATCGGTAAAGAAACTTTATATTATGGCCTTATGCGCACCAAATCCGTGAAGAGAGACCGTTGCCTAAAACCCGCAAATTATATCATGCAACCGGCGCACCATGAGGATGGTGCGCCCGGTTGCAAAACGACGCAACTTGCCACCCTCCCCTTTTTTTGCTTTTGTTTTTAAAAAATGATGATAACTTTTTTATTTTTGATCCGATTTTTATAAAATTTATATCAACATTTTTAATTTTTCATGATCTTTCAAATGAGACTAATATTGCTTATGTAATTTTAAGAAATTATTGAACTATTATATTAATGAGTATTGGATTATAAGGAAAATCGAATCTGTTTGGGAGATGATAGGTTTGTGAAATAGAAGATCGAATCTGTTTGGGAGTGGATCAGTGGCCTCAGTTACATTTGATAATACATTGAGTTACATCTTTTTATGAGCGAGTTACATCTTTTTATAAGCAAGTTACATCTTTTTATAAGCAAGTTACATCTTTTTAAAAGCGAGTTACATATATATAAACACGAGTTGCATTTGACATGCATGAACGCGACTTACATATATTTACACGTAAAGTTACATATTTTTACACGTAAAGTTACATATTTATACACGCGAGTTACATGTTTATACACACGAGTTGCATTTGACCTGTCTGAACGCGAGTTACATATTTTTTTACGTAAAGTTACATATTGTTACACGTAGAGATACATATTTATACACACGAGTTGCATTTGGCCTGACTGAACGTGAGTTACATATTTTAACACGTAAAGTTACATATTTTACACGCAAATGTTAATATGTTAAAATTACATAGGCAATATTGGTCTCATTTGAAAGATCATGAAAAATAAAAAATGTTGATATAAATTTTATAAAAATCGGATCAAAAATAAAAAAGTTATTACTATTTTTTAAAAACAAAAGGGAAAAAAAAAATATAAATACGTACCGGTATACGGTGCTCACCGTATACCGGTCGTACGGTATAGGCACTCACTAAAACCCATTAATTTCATCACCATTTTTTTGGGTTTAATGCACCAAACCCCCTCGTGATATAGAAATTCAACGCATTAGCTCCCTGTGATTTGAAAAATGCGTCAAACCCACCTGTGTTTTAATTAATCATGCACAAAACCCCTTTTATGACTAAATTTAATGATTTTGAGATCACTTTTCCTAATATCCTGATTGAATATGCAAGTAAATATGTCAAAATCTCTAAATCATACAAAAATGTTAATCATTTTTCTTATATTTGATAATTGAATTTGTTCATAGAAGGGATTTTGCGTATAATTAATTAAAACACAAGGGAGTTTGACGCATTTTTTAAATCACAGGAGCTAATGCGCCGAATTTCAATATCACAAATGCAATATTATTAGAGTTTGTATAGGATACATCCTGCTGTACGGGTGGGAACTGTACAACCAGATATTTTTGTAATTTTTTGTAACTTTTGGCCCATTTAATTGTTCTATTAATCAGCCTTTATTTAATCTCCTTGTCGTGTGCCTGCTACGTTGCCTATGTGGCTATGTAATTCACCAAACGTTACCCATGTTTCACCATGCTTTCTCTTCATGTTCTTTTTTTTTTTTTTGCTTATTTTTACGTTTATAATTCTTAATTTATATCAAAATTGAATCTTACAAATTTTGAATAAATTATTTAATAAATTATCAATAAATATATCTATAAGAATTATGACAATTTTATAATAAGTTTTGTAATGTTACATCAATGCAGTGTTATGTTAAACATTATCTTCATATTAGTATATAAGAAACCCGAAATAGGACTAAAAGAGTTTGAAAATTCCAAAATAGGACTGCTATGTTTTTATTCCTAGAATAAGACTAATTACTGTCATGTTTTGGGAGTACCAGACTTCAAACATGGCATTATTTTCTAAACATGACATAGTTAGTCCTATTTTGGGAACAAAAAACATGACAGTCATATTTTGGAATTTTGAAACTGTTTTAGTCCTATTTTGGGAACTTTCCCATTCATTCTATCGAGCATTATGAGCCTAACAATGAGCATCACGACCTCTGCTTCATATTTTCTAATTCACTTTCTTTTTCTTATTTTTTCATTTATAAAAATTTATATCTATAATCATTTTCTATGAACTTCAATATGCAAATCTAATGTAATATTGTATTTTTGAAATATGCATTGAAATGATATTTAAAAAATGAGCATATCATGAGTATCAATTGAGCATATGTAACTTACAAAATGAGCATTGATATGAAAATCATAAGTTCTTTTTAGTTGAGCATCAAGACATTTTGATTGAACATCAAATCTCATCTATTGAGTATTAGAACATTCAATGAATATCCTGGTCTGTGCTCCTGTATCTATAATCAACCTCCATGTGAATCTAATGTAATATATATTTTAGAAATATGCATTGATATGACATTTTAAAATGGGCATAACATCAGTATCAAATGAGCATACTGCATACATAACTTACAAAGTGAGCGTTGATATGAAAATCGTAAACTTGGTTATTTGAACATCAAGATATTTTTATTGAGCATCAAACTTCCTCTATTAAGTATTAGAAGCATGCAATTGAATATCACGATCTTTGACCTCGTGTATGTAATCAACTCTTATGCGATTGTAATGTAATATGATATTTTTGAAATATGCATTGGTTGGACATTTTAAAATGAACATAAAAGCATTACCAAATGAGCATACATAACTTACAAAATGAGCATCAAAAAATAAAAAAACTCATTTGAACTCAGATCTCTGAGCTAATATGTGCTCAAATATTCATTATGTGTGTTCGTTTCTTTTAATTGTTATACTCATTCGAATATAACAAATATAGTAATTTATAACTATCCAAGTTTGATCTGGGAATGAAAACAATCCAAGTAAAAACATCTTAATCCATAAAAGTATGAATTATTATTGTGAATTTATTTATAGCCCATAACTTATTGTGAAAACAATCCAAGTCTGATAATGAAGACTCGCTATGTAGATTTTTAGTCATTCTCAAGCCCAGAACTTCTAAGAGCAAGTAAAAAAACATGTGAACCGGACCGCTCTTCTCCAAGCACAGCCGGTCCGAAAGAAGTCCTTCTAATGGCAGAGGAAATCCGTACTTCGAATTTACCAACCCAAGTACACTCCTACGCGATTCGTGATTCTGAAAATCGAAATCTAAATTTCCTAACCCTAATTCGGAGCATTCATCATAGAGAAGAAACAGAATCAATCCACCATTCACCGCCGTCTGTGATTAGATGGAAGCTCAGGCGTTTCACAACTTTTTCGAACGGCGCTCCATCACCAGGTCCAGAGCTCCTGTCACTAAATGGTTCAAAGAATGGTAAGCCAAATTAGAGAAAGAATGAATATATAACTTTTCCGATTTGTTATTGTTTTTGTTTTTCTTACTAATGTCTTAGATTTTGTTATCATGCATTTACACCCAAATTACATCTGTACCACATTGACTGGAAAGTACAATTCAATTATAATTTAGGGTCCTTAGTTACAACATAGTATAATTCCATGTATTTGATGATCTTAGAGTGATATCTAGCATTTGTGTCTTGTTGAAGAGATTCTGGTTTGAGTTGTGTTAATCCCAATTCTATTTACTGTGACTCTGTTAGGGTGCCACAAGATGTTGTAGCCACTGGTGGGAAGTGCTTGGTTTTAAAATGGGTTAATGGTTAGTTTTCTTTCCTTTCCCAAATGCAAAATGCTTATAAACAGTAACTGAGCAACAGCTTACCGTTTTCCATTTAGCTAAAGAGGCTAAACCAATTTTTTGTTTTTTTTCTAATTTTCTTTTATTAGAGGCCACACTGAAAGCATTGAAGGAGAACACAAATGAGCTAGAAGTTCCACAAACCGAACCAGAGCCAGCTACAGAAGTTCTCTTCCTCTGCAGTTTTGAAGGCTGCGGAAAAACATTTATAGATGCTGGGGCTTTGAGGAAGCATTCTCACATCCATGGAGAGAGACAATATACCTGTACTTATGGGAATTGTCAAAAGGTAAAATACATACTTCTTCAGTACATCTAAAATGTTTTTGTATTCTCAGCTGCTGTTTGCATTTGGACTCTAGATGTTAAGGAATTAATTTAAGAGATAATGAAATATATGACTAAAATGAATGCACTGGACAAAATTGATGTTTTATACTCAAGTGACTATAGCAGTGATAATCCATCATTTGCAATGGAGCCAAAGACTCACTTTTTTTGGCTTGAGAATATGATGGAATAAAACAAAATGGCTCACTAACGGTCTGCGCTTCTTTGTTGTGAAGTAGCAGTCAGTCCATGCAATTTTGGACACGATTTTCACCATGGGTCATCTGGAAATAGTCTTTTTGTGCTTTAGTACAGGGATAAGAATGCGTACATCCAACCCCCCTTACCCCACCATAGGTGGGAGCCTTTGCGCCAATAGGTAATGATAATGATGATGATGATGAAGTGACTATACCAGTGACTTTAGTGACTATTATTATGTTTAATATTATACGGAGTATTATACGAGTAGTAAAATGTGACTTTTTTATACTTTAGTGAGTATAATAGTAACTTTACATTATAGTGACTAAGTGACCGTTATAGTAGTTTTAGTCACACTTTTTTAGGTTAGTGGACAAAAATGTGACTTTTTATACTTCAGTGACTATAATTATGTTCAATTTTACACTTTTACCCTATAGTGACCGTGACATAGTACTCCCTCTGGTTCAAAATGAATGCAATGATGGGTAAAATGATGCCATTGCCCTTTCAATAACATATAATCCGTATGTAGTATGAGATTTATAACCAAATAAAGAGAAGGATGAATTTGGAAGAAAGCATTTCATTTCACTTGAAAACAAAAAAGTGACTTTCAGCTGGAGGGAGTAAGTTTAATCAATACTAGGGTATTCTTGTAATATCATATTGCTTATCCCTGTAATTTAGAGCATTATAGTGACACTTAACAGAGAACTGAAGGAGTAGTTAGTATCGTTTTCCATTGCAAAATTTAATTTGTGAGGGTTGTAGTCTTTCTTTTTTCCCTTGTGTATCTAAATAAAACAAGTTAGATCTTCTTCTCAACTGAATTTATTTTGATTTTTGAATCTTTAATGCACACATCCTGTTTCACTTATTCTTTAATTTCTTTTCTTTTATGCATGATTTTTTTATTCTGATTTTCCTTTTTTTTCTTATTTTTTTGGATTGTGGCAAGTATTACCATTTTACTTGGTTTCCTCGACTAAATCGTAAGTTTAATTTGCAGAAATTTTTGGACAGTTCAAAGCTGAAGCGACACTATCTTATTCATACTGGGGAGAGGGCCTTTGCTTGTCCAGTGGAGGGCTGTGGCAAGGTAACTCTCTTTTTATTTCTGTATGGTCAGTGAACACGCTTTGTTTTATTGGTCAAAAAATCATGTTTTATGCTCCTTGGTTCTTCTTAATCACTGTGCTTTATGATATGCCCCAATGGTGAAAATATTCTCAATAGATAATTTATAATTTTATATGTACAAAAAAGTATCATCATTACATTATTTACCAGATTGCAACATTAGTGTGTATTTATCATTTCTCGTATTGTTGCAGGCTTTCTCACTGGATTTCAACCTGAAATCACATATGAGGACACATTCACAGGAAAACTATCATATATGTCCATATCCAGAATGTGGAAAGAGATATGCCCATGAGTACAAGCTAAAAAATCATGTTGCTACTTCTCATCAAAAGGTTGACATCTCTCTTATGTTTCTCAGAGATCATTTTTTACTGCTAAGAAAGTTTTTCTTTTTCTCATCATAGAAAGTTTATGAATCGGCTCACTAAACACTATGCGCTTCTTTGTTATGAAGTAGCAGTCAGTCCATGTAATTTTCGACGCGATTTTCACTATGGGTCATTCAGAAATAGTCTCTTTGTGCTTTAGTACATGGTAAGGATGCGTACATCCGACCCCCCTTAACCCACCGTAGGTGGGAGCCTTTGTGGCACCGGGGTAACAATGATGATGATGATGATGATGATGATGAGCGGAGTTTATGAATAGAGATTCTGTTAGCGGACTCACCAACTACTGGCAAAATTGTCACATTTTTCAAAATCTAGAGCCCGTTTTGTATGCCTTTTTGCGGTTTATCATCGTGTTTTTTTTCAAAACTTTTTTTCATTGTGAAGACGATATTGGCTCATAATAATGACAAAGAAGTAGTGCATAAGTAACTCTTTCGCTGAAAGCTGAAATAAAATAAAATATAATTTCAATCTCCACTCACCAGATTCAGTCATTTTAGGCCATGCCAAATGAGGTTTTAGAAACTGTATCTAACAGGAGTGCTTATATAATAGATATTTTGCACCTCCAAAATGTAATATGTGATAATGTTTATGCAGAAAGGAACACCAGATGTGACAAGGTATGCTCCCCAGCCTACTCCTATTGCAGAGAAGCCAACCAAAACACCAAAATCTTCAGGAGGAGCATACGCATCGTCATCTGATCGTCCCTATGTATGTCCTTATGAAGGGTGTGATAAAGCTTACATCCATGAATACAAACTCAATCTTCATTTAAGGAAAGAACATCCGGGTCATTTCCCTGATGATAATGCCAAGAATGCTCAACCTCCTGTTGGTCCTTCAGCTGGCGTTGAAAATGAGATGGATGAAGAGAGTGATAAGGAAGCGTATGGTGGTGGGAGACATGGAAACGGAAAGACTCAGAAACAAAGCAGGACAAAGCCTAATTTGAAACTTCCTCCTTCAAAAGTTCCGACGCACCGAAAAAGTTCCGGTGCCTCTCAGGCCAATCTGAATGTAGCGAAAAAGCCATGGCCAGTCAATGAAAGTAAATACGAAGAAGATAGTGAAGAAACAGAGGAGGAGAGAGATGATGTTGGAGATGGATGGAGGTATTGGGGTAACAATGATGATGACGATGATGAAGAGACAGAGTATGAAGATTAGGTTTTATGACAAGAAAGGATTCAAAGATTTTATTTGTTTTGGAGTTTAAGGAAGCTAAATATGATAAGAAGATAGTGACAAACAGTGGAGATGGATGACGCTGGAGATGGATGGATGGGTTTGGGGTAACAATGGTCTTCAGAAAAATATGAAGATGTGCTTTACTTGAATTCTTTGATGGACTTATTAACCTTGACCTAGAAATGTTAGGTTGGTGCCCTGGTGGGTTTGATAAGTCATGGAAATAGCAAACTGTCATCCCAAGAAAAGAGCCATGCCTCACGAATGTGCAAGTGTAACTCACGCTTCACCAATGTGTAAGTTTTAATTTTGATAAGGTACAACCGTCTTAAATCATGAATGATATTTATATTCTCTTTGAATTTATTTGTTTTGACTAATTTTTCATGTGCAACTTATCTGTTAAGTTACATGAAATATTATATTCATTTGATCCATGTTGATTTTTTTTAATAATGAGATAACTATTTTTGTGGATAGTTTTAAGTATCTGTAGCTAATCCAGCAAACACTATGAATCTGTAGTTTTAAGTATTGTATTGCTGTATCATAATACGCATAATAATTCATATCCCACTCGATGAATGTTTTAAACATACTTATTATCTTCGAAGTTTAATACTCCTTAGTTTATAGTAGAAAATAAGATTCAACCTTTGAAGTTTAATACTCCGTAGTTTATGTAGAAAAACTTTCATGTTGAAGTTCAGCATCAAGGAGATATAATGCATGGATTAAGTGGTGCTTCATAACAAAAAAACGCAAACAGTATATTGAGTCATTTTGATTTACTCTATCATATTCTCAAGTCAAAAAATAGTGAATATTTGATTCCATTTCATACGATGAAAAATTCTTTACGGGAATCCATCGTGCTTGTTTAAAAGTAGAAGAATATTAGCAAATGAAACACTTAAATCTTTGATTATAAACTTACGACCCTGGATCCCTTATGCTTGCTTCGGAGTTTGGACATAGTAAAACTCGAAAAGGAGAGAAAATTCGCAGACTGAATCCAGAAGGGCGTAGAAATGTAGAATATATGGAACTCAGCTTATACTCCCTTCGTCCTATAAATTTTTTTCCACTTTCCTTTTTGGGTCGTCCCAAAAAATTCTTCTGACTTACCATTTTTGGGTAATTTGTGTGGTTTACATTCATTTCACTTTTTTCTTACACAACCACAACCATACATTTTCACTTCCTTAATCTCCGTGCCAAGTCAAAGTGGGAAGAATTTTATGTGACGGAGGTAATAACATTTTGTATACTTTAAGCTTAATGGAGGTCATGAAATAAATTCAGGCACGGTTAGTTGCATTTTGTAAATTTAGAGTTTCATTTCATTTGGTTTATAAAAAACCACTACATAGTACTACATTTTAAAAAACATGATAAATTTTGCTCACTTTTTACCAATTCATTCATAGTGTACTTATTTTTTTACTTACGTTTTTTTTATAGTTTTTGAACCAATGATCATTTTTAAAGGAAAAAATAAAAGGCATTAATTTAGATTTTTTTTGTTTTTTCCTAAAATGTTTTCAAAATAAAATTTGTGGGAGGAATGTGTCTAAAGGAATTGTAACTTGTAAGTATATACCTTTATAGTCATTGTGATATAGAATTTGAATATAATTATAGTGTTCACTAAAAGTTACTAAGTCACGTTCTGTTATGCTTATTTTGCTCATATACGAAAATTATCTAAATAAAATGAAACAGTTAAATTTTCAAATTTAAAAAATAGGATATGTTGTACATTCGAAAAAGTGTTTAAAATTTGAAGGCTCGTGTAATCGTCTGCCTTATTGTTGGACTCGGGCCGGGTCAGGCCCGGTCGGGCCGCCGGGTTGTATGACATGGGCCCGGGACCGGCCCGAGGGTTGGACGGGTTCGGTTCGGGTCGGGCCACCCGCCCGGGTCACGGGTCGGGTCCGGTTCGGGCCGGGCCGGTTAATTTTTTTTTATAATTTATATTATATAGTTTATAGTTTTATACGAGTATTAAAAACAAACTTCAATTGCATTTATTTGAAATGAAATAGGAACTACATTTGAAAATTAAAACAAACTTTAAGAGATACACATTTTGAAAATTGTAATCAATCGGAACTTCCCGCACCTCCCGATCCTTTGACTTTGTCACATGACTTCATATGCTTGATTGTCATCCCGAATCCGCCTGAAGCCCTCATGCTACATTTTTTCTCGCACCATTTGCAAATTGCGTACCACATCCCGATCTTCGGGTCCTTCTCCTTATCAAAATTATACCGTATAATGGCATCTTGATTTTCCATCTTAACTTCTTAAGTATAAACTATAAAGTAGATATATAAATAATAAATATAATATATTGGAGAATAAGAGAATTAGAGAGTAGAGAGTTAAGAATAGGATTTAGGAAGAATTGGAGAAGAGATATGAAAAAATGTTTAAGATTAGGAGTATTTATAGGTTTTTTTACCCCCACCCCCCCCCCCCCCACCAGCCAACCCCCCCGGACCCCCCCTTTACCCCACCCAACGGCTATATAGCCATTTGGGTTGTCCCCAGCCCCACCCCCAACGGCTAGTAGCCCAACCAAACAAAAAAAAAAATTAAAATAAGACCGGACCCGGGCCCGGGCCCGACCCGGCCGGGCCGGGTCACATTATTCCAGCATCGAGCCCGCCCCGCCCCTTCCCACCGGTTCGGGCCCATACCCGGTCCCGGACCGCCCGACCGGGCCGGTCCCGGGCCCGCACAGTACCGGGCCGGGCCGGGTCACGGGCCGGTTGGCCCGAACCGAATCCAACCCTAGTCTGCCTCCTTTCAGACTTTAGTTCAACGAGTATACAAAGGGTTTATCCGCCCAATTAAGATGGCATTTTTCTATCGGTGATCAATATTATTGTTTGTTCATACTCCCTCCGTCCCTATATAAAAGTATCCATTCATTTTACACACATCTTAAGAAAGTGGGTTTGGTTGGTACTGTTTGGCACTGTTTGGCACTGTTTGGCACTGTTTTGCACTGTTTTGTTTGCCAAAAAGAGAAATGGAACTTTTAATTAGGGACAGCTCGAAAAGGAAACAGATGATTTTATTTAGGGACGGAGGGAGTATGAGTTATTTTGAATATGCTAGTGTGATTATATGAAGACACCATGCACTCATAATTTAAAAAAGACTATAATGCTATAGTGGTGTCATTGTTATAATTCCACTATGGAAGTTTTGACATGTGGGGAGCCTCTCGGGTCTTTTTTGCTATTTCATTTTTTAGTTCAACATGTAGGCCGTTAATGAGTCGGGTCTATGTTCGAAATTGATCCAAATCTACCTTTCTTTAATGGGTTAGTGTTTGCATTTAATTCTGATAAATGGACCGGGTACGATACATGAAGTTCTGACTTGTTAGGACCCGACTCGTTCAAATCTCTATTTAGTGAGTGTTTCGATCTGATTCTTAACACAGCTTCTGCTCCTTTAGGGAGCAGAAGTTGGAGTGTTTGGGTGAAAGTGAAGAACTGATTCTGGTGGTCTGATTTACTCTTAGAATCAGTTTTTTTAGAAGCTGGGGGGTGACCAGCTTCTGAAAACTGATTTTTTGATTCTGCTTCTGTTTTAAAAAAGAAGCAGAAGCAGAATCAGTTCCAAACACCCCTTAATAAGGAGTAAAATACATACATACAATATACCTCTATTTACAATACACTCTAATTATATAAAATCAGTTCCAAACACCCCTTATAGTTATGTATTATATAAATAAATATATCTTCATATGTGTATTTTGAAAAGATGAGTTCAAAGGTGGTATTTCTTCTTTTCGCCCTCTCTTTGGCGGAGTCTCAGCCAGAGATCTAGTTGAGACTAGCCATGGCAATGCTACTTACTTGGAGATATACACGACAATTCTGGACACGACGGCAGGCATGACGGTTCTGGGCATGGTGGGAGCCTTGAACATGGCATCGTGGTCATGGTGGAAGCTGCGGTAATTACGGGTGCTGCAACAGTGCCCATAGTAACGGGCAGTGCATAAGGTGTTGCGCTTATAAGGGGGAGATCGTAGATGTGGCGGAGCGGCACCGTAAGCAAATTAAGGTTCAGAACTAAAATGCTAGATGTCCATATATGCAAGATGTACTCCGCGCACAAGTTATATATGCACATAAAAATGTAATAATGTAGTGAATTTGTACTTTTTTAAAGGAATAGCTCCAAATTCACCACCTATTTTTCAACAAACTGCATCTAGACTCAAGAAACATCATATGATCAGACTCTAAGACAACCACCTCCAAAGAAGTAACACGAATCGCTAACCAGCAAACAGATAACACATAGCTCTTATAGACCTTTAAGATCACCGTACTCTTCACTATGTTACTAGATTCATAAGAATCAAAGGATCATCTTCATCACTCATCAACAATAATAAAGTTACCCAAAAGTGAAGGAAGCTTTTCGCTGAGCATATGAGAGTTTTGAGGTAATTACCTTTGATCATAGCTAAATTAGACATCTCAAAACTACCACAAACACAAGCTGTCCAAGAACCAGATAAATTGTCTAAAGAAAGAAAAAATAACTTGAAATAAAATTAAAGCAAACTTGAATCTTCTATTTCCAAACCGCCATAGACACAAGTTCACTCTATGGCGGTGGTTTCGGAGGAGACCGGGCTATCAGTACCGACGTTTGAACATTGAACACCACTGTCGTTGTATCGCTCGGTTCACTCTCCTCCATTGATGGAACATTCTTGCCTTGAGTTCCGAACAATCTTTTCCTACCGCCCGAAACCAGCCCATCGCCACCCTCGTCACCCATCATCAGTCTATTGCTCATCTGCCTATTGAGAGTATCGCAAGCCACTCGCCGACTTACTATTCAGCACCCGCAAAGTTGCGCTCACTTTCACCGGAAACTAGAGATCCGAAGAGGTGGCTTTTGAACTCAAATCCTTAGTGAAGTTGTACTTACTTCTCTACAATTCTTGTTCTAAATAAGATACGTAGTATATTTCTTGGTGATAAAAAAATCATAGAAAAATGTGTGTGTTTCAAAGTCTGGTCTGGTCTGGTCGGGTTTCTTTGTATTTTTATAACTATCCAAGTTTGGTCTGGTCTGAACTGGTCTGGTCTGATTTGATCTGGTCTGATATGGAAGGAATTACAGCCCAAGTAAAAACATCCTTAGTAGCTACGTATAGGCTTTAATTTGCCTAAAATTCATATTATGTATATGCCAATTTAGATGGGTCAATTAACCATTTCCAAGGCCCATTGGATCTGGTTATGTTATGAATCATTTATTCTAGACCTGTCGGGTATTGAGCTAGTGTGAGTCTCGAACATAAATTAAATTAATGAGTCTGGCCCGGAGGTTTGCACCGGTTCAAAACCGGACCGGTCCGGAACCAGAACCGAATTTGCCATATTATGGAAACCAGAAACCGGACCGGATGTATTCCGGTTTTTATCCGGGACCGAACCAGTTTATCCGGTTCAAAACCGGAACTGGACCGGAAAAACCGGTTTCTAAATAAATAATTTTTTTCTTTACTAAAAAAGCTACTAATCATTTGATAAAGATGGAGTACTTATTATTAAAAATATTACTTTTATTATTATTGTTTTCTAAACTCATTTTAAATGATTTTAGTGAGCAAATATTGGAGTAACTTGAGACTAGAATAATATATATATGTTAGTTTTATTATTACGAGAAAAAAAATGAATGGATAAATATAATATTAGGATAATATATATTATAATCATTATGAAATTGATTGCTATTGTATATTGTTATTAGTATGGAGTATTATCTTTTATTTTATAACTATTATTATATTAGTATTAGTAAATATATTTTTAAAAATATAGCAAAACCGGTTAAATTCGGTTCAAACCGGAACAATCTGGTTTTAAACTGGAACCCGACCGGAAACCGGTTTCTTAAATTTTCATAACCGAAAACCGGAACGGATATCATTCCGGTTCCGATTTTTCCGGTCCGGTTCGATCCGGTTCGGTCCGGTTTTCCGGTTTTCCGGTTTCTGTACTATATGTTCCGTCTCAAATCCAACATATTGAAAAGGCCTACCCACACGAACATACGGAGTATCTCATATGGAAGAGTGACTCCTACAGTCCTACATTTGCAATTTAATTTCTCCTTATGCATATTTAGATCATCAAACATTTAATTTTAAGCGGGGTTGGGCATATACTAGCTAGTTTCACTAATGTTGTACTGACTCCTCCGTCCCACAATTATTTTCATATTTTCTTTTTTGGTTCGTCCCAAAATCATCTCATATTTCCCTTTTGGTAAAGAATTTGTGATTCACAGAATTTTTTATATATTTTTACACATCTTTCTCCTCTGCACAATTTTCTACCACACAATACACACCACCTTAAACTGTGTACTAATTGTACTTCTGAAGATAAATATGGAACGGAGATCGATCTTCTTCGATCACCTCCTAGAGGGGTGCATGACACTCTAAGTCTTTTTAGTTAGTAATTATGGACTGACGCGTGACAGCTTAATATTTTGTGTATGTTCCTCGTATTATAAATAACAAATAGAAAGAATAACAAATTAAGTAATGCCAAGGATGTATCTTTTGAAGAAAGTTTTATCTTAAAGGACCAGTATACAAGTCAATATATCTATCTTTCATTATCTTAGTACATCGAGTTGTTCAGTTATGCACAGTAACATTGAAGACATTAAAAGTTGTTGATTTTTATGATATCGGTACAAAAAAGAGAAAGGTGTCAAATGCGTACATTAATTTATATGCATGAGAATAAAGAATGTATTATATTGCATTTAATAATCACAAAGACAAATTCAGCCTATTAGCTTTAATATTAGATTAAGACATTAATATGGTTGAGTTGGCTAACAGTATAATGAATTTTTCCGTCGCTTCTCTGCCTCTTCTGTGCCATCTCAGCATCATTGTGATAGAACGCAATCATGAACACGAGAACCGAAACAATAATCTTTCTTGAGTGTGCAGTGGAGAGATTCGAGGGTGTTCTCTGTAAATGGAGCAGTTCCGGTAACGAAGGCCTCGATAGAGTTGTTGCTGGTGGCCAAGGTCGGTTTAACAACTTGTGTTAATGTACATGATCATTTGAAACTTCTCTTTAAGCCGAGTTCGATCTTACCAACAAAAAAGACAACAAAAGATTTGATTTCAATTCCCCTCCTAGCTAATGTCCTCCTAACTTTGTTCCATTTTACCTTTTTCATCCGTCTCATTAAGTTTGTCTCGTACCATATTTGATAATACTTGGGTAATTACAATTCATTCTTATTTTATTCATACTTTATTAATTCAATAACGATCACACAATTTTACTTTTATTTAAAAGTTGTGTCACACTATCTCGTCCAATGAGACGGATGTAGTACTATTGTCTAGTTGGTATATATTTTAGTGCATTAACAGTATTGATGTTTATAAAAGGACAATAATTCATCCCAAACAGTTCGTCTCGAAACGTATTCCACAATATGGTTAATTAGCTAGCTAGCTGTTGAGAGTTGGAAGACTTGACCTCCGTGTTGGTATAATCGTCGTGTTGATTATAGTCTAACACTAGAATATGGTATAATCATAAGACTACGTAGAATATATGGAGTAATATTTTTACAAAATCTTGATAACTTGATCAAATTTATTGGGGTGTACCCCTCTTACGAAATCATTACCTTATTGTGAACAATATATTTCAATCAATTAATCGTACTATAAATTTGTAAATAGTTATAATTAATTTTAAAAAATCAGATTTTTCAATTTTCAATCAGTTTCTTGTGCCATACTTAACCGGAAAATTAAAGCTTTCACTTCTATTTTTATATATACTTACCTGTTACTATATCACTTTTCAACTCGTAAAAATTACTTTACATTGTGATGAGAATCTAAAGTCATTTTGGCCATGTTACCTTGCCCTTTTTAGTTTTTAGTGCACAATTTATCTCTTTAGATTTCTTTTTATCTTTACATATAGGTTGTTTTTACTTGAACTGTAATTCGTCCAAGACCAGACCAGACCAAAAAAGATCAGAAGAGACCAGACCAGACTAAAACAGACCAGACAAGACCAGACCATACCATACCATACCATATTATATTATTATTATTATTATTACTATTATTATTATTGTTATTATTATTATTATTATTATTATTATTATTAGGGGTGTGCACCGGTTTAAAACCGGACCGGACCGGACCGGACCGGATATCATTCCGGTTCGATTCCCATAGGTTCATGACTGATTCAATCAGATCCCAGGTAGAAGTCACTGCATCCTGTCCAACAATGCATGTTTAACCCTACCCAAGACCACTCACTTGTCTCCCAACAGACAGGTGTTTAATCATATTTCACGGGGAACCGGGTCTCTCATTATTGTCTCCTTCTGAGGCAAGTAATACTGATTATAGTGGCCTCAGCCCCATGTCACTGAACTTTCATTGATCATGTCGTGTCTAGTTACCTCACTCCCAAATATTTTGAATTTTCTGGGACACAAACACCTTTTAGAGTCAATTGCATGTCTTCATGACCCGCGAGAACTTCCATAGGGCTCATCTGTTACAGATGTAGACCAATGATTGGAAGAAAGTCCTGCTGTTTCAACATAAGAATCACCAACTTTTCCAGGCAATTGCTTTAGAGTTTATCTATATAGTGATGATAACGAGTGTCTACATGACCTCGGGGGGCTACAAGTTTCTCAACACTGATCTTTATGATCATGCCATAACAACCAGAGTGACATCTACTTTAGATGCTTCATAATGATTGGTTGGAAGTCCTGTTAACGCTTTAATGATTCTATCATTTTATACAGGCCACACGTCAGTGTTTACATTGATGTTGTGATAACGGAACACCATGGTGTCTCCGGTGTTTACCTTTTTGTTTGTTTTTCTGTTTTGTTTGTCAGAATAAAAGAATAAAGGCATGACGCCCCGATTCATCGGATCGTCATGAGGGGGGAGTGGTCCACATGCTATTAACTCTCAACAAATCATTATGAGGAACTGGTCTCCTCCAACAAGTGGTCCACATGCTAATAACTCTCAACAAATCATTTTGAGGAACTGCTTTCCTCCAACACTTTCTCTACTATCTCTACAAATCAATTGCCATGGTCAGCTACACTCACAAGTCAACCATAATTTTCCGTTGTGCCACAGATAAAGTCTTCTCAAATGCATTCATTTTTTAGTCAAAAAAACTACATTGTGGAGGAGGCAAAGGTCAGATACTCGTATACTGAAGATAGATCCCGTGCGCGTCTGGAAATCATCAGAACATTCATTGTAGAGGCGCCACCGGACTTCATTCAAGTTGATCAAGAGCAACTTCTTAAAGGCAAGTTTTACAAGCAAGCCAAAGGAAGCTGAGCTGCCCTAAAGAAGAGGAGCAACTCAACGGATTTTATCTACGCTCTCCTCTACATTGCTGAACAAACACAAAGACAAAGATATTTGTGCTGCAATGCCGATTGAGCACGATTGAACACCAAGGGAGAGATTGTTAGGAATATTTTATGGTGTCCAATCTAATTAAATATCTTTGTATTTGTGTAGTTGTTAATTAAATGTGTAATATGGGTCACAAATGTATATCAGCTCATTAGCTTCTTTGTAATCCATAAGTTAGTCAACTTCTCCTATAAAAGGAAGCTAACTTATGGAAAACCTAAGGTTTCAAGGCTTCAGCGTATATAGGCGAGATAGAGAGATTAGGTTTGCCGCTGCTCTCTCTCGAGGGAGAGCAACGGCCAACATATGGTATACCAGATTCGTTGTTCATCTTCATATATTTCTATTTGCTTCTTCTTTACTGTTATGATTGTTAGATTGTTAGAAATAGGGACTATCATCAACCACTTTGGTTCTTGTGCATTACCAATTAACTCTTAACAAATAAAAATATAGTTAAACCGGTAACACATAAAAATATACTAAGTATTAAAAATATAATTTTCAATAATGCAGTGCATTCGTTCAATTCAACCATTTTTCAAAAAATATATTCCGTACAAAGTATTAGAAGTATAATCATATTATTTTTACTTTTTTTGTCCCAGTTTAATCCACCCTATGGTGGGGTAAGGGTCGAGGAACACCTTACCTATTTATTAAAAAAGTAAGAAATACATGGTCAGAGACTGTACCAAAACCTACCAAATTTAAATGACATAAGGGTAGACAATTGCATCAAATTTTACAATGCCTAGAAATTTGCTTAAAGTGACATGGTTGCTATCAAAAGAATTAAAGTTAAGAGCGACAAAGTGTGTTGCTTTATTACAAGCTCTTTTGGGGTAGCTAAAAACTAGATCGCCATCTTCAAAGATCTCTTTAAACTTCAGGTAACTGGATATAGCTTTCCATCCCGGACATTCCTCACCTTTAAGAATCTGAATAACCTGTAATTTTTCACATTCGATAATTGCCTTAGTGTAGTTTTTTTCCAAGAGGAAAGCTTTAAGATTTATCAAAACATCGCAAATATTCGATGTGATATCCGAGTGGGAATGAGAGTTGGCTTGATACTTGATAATATCGCCTTGGTCGTTTCCGAAGATGTACCCCGAGGTGCACACACCATATTTATCATTTCCGATAGAGATATTGAATTTAATAAAACCAATATGGGGCTTGTCCGCTTATTCTTGTTCAAAATCTATTAATATATAAAAGCAAAAGATTTTCAAGGAATAGTGTTCCCTCTCAAAAACATCAACATCAATGAGTCATTGAGTTATTTATCTAGCTTTATTCCTATTGGTGTATTTGGGTGGTGAGAATAGTGATTGAGATTTAATGTATCTCATTCTCACTATCCCAAGATATTTTTTGTTGAGAGCTTCAAAAAAATAGATCATGGGTGCGGACCATACCCAGTGTATGCCTATTCACATTCAACTATAAAAGCAGATTCAATAACACATTTCTCTCATTCACTCGATCATCAAACTTACAAAGCAAAAAAAAAATCAATATATATACAGCTTCAATATGGTTGGTACGAGGTCTATCGTTCATGAGATTGATGCAGGACCACCTGGGCATGAAGGCAAGGGCAACAAGAGTACGTGTATCGGGATCCTACACATCAAGGATAGGGTTCAATGGTTTATGGTTTGTGTGGTTGGGTTATAATTCTCCAGTTTGGGTGGTTTGGTCAGAGTAATTAATGAATCCCGATATTTAAGTCTAGGTCGGTGGGGTGGTTTAATGGGGTCATGAGGGTCCGACGCAGCACGTGTGACTGGTGGATTGACATTGATGTCACGAGACATATATTTGCAAAAAAAAATATTAATTGTTTTTTACATATATTTGCAAGCAAGTACAGAGTATAGACTTAAAAAAATCCAGAACTCAATATTTTCTTCATTAATTGTTTTCAAATTATTTTAAAACCACACAATTAATGTTCTTTTAAAAAGTTGAAATTCGAGAAAAATGCATGTATAATAATTTGTTTCTGTGTGCATTTTTAACAAAAAATGGCATATATTTCATATGTTGTTCAAATCCAAGTAATATTATTTAAAAATGTTTTTTTAGAAATAGATTTAAAATATCCTCACATCGAATGTAATTTGACATGCATATACTTTATTTTCAAAATTTTCAAAATTGAAGTAACTATTATTATTAAATGCATATATGTAGATCTATTATAGAAATATTTTGAGCGTGATTGTGTCGTATTAATTTTTTCAAATAATTTTTTCAAAAACATATTATGTTTTTTTTTGTATATGAAACCATTTTGCCAAAAAAAGTATATGATATAACGCTATGTATAATCAAATATCATTTTCATAAAATATCTTTAAGTATTATGGTAGTAATAAAAGCAAATCTGCTAGATTTGTGGGTTGTGAGTGTGCTAATTTGTACATAAGTCTGATTGGATGGTTTTGTGATAAAGGTTTAATAGGTGAGATGATTGTGTGTAGTAGAGTGAGTGTGTTCTTACCGTTTAATAAGTCTAAGCGGAGGACGAGGCGGATGAGGCATACGAGACGTAGGAGGCATATAAGAGCTTGATTCATGACTGGCTCCTGAAATGTTGGCGGAGAATCGGTAGAAAGGGGAGATGTGTGACTGACTTTTGACCGACCGTTGGTTGAGAGGTTGGGGCCAATTGTCTTTTGCTTGGAGGAAATGAAGGGTCGAAGAAGTGTTTTGGGTGGAATGTTGGTGGGGCTGATTGAAGAGGGGTGGGCGAAGAGGAGAACAATTTTGTTCATCCACTCTTTTCAGGGTGAACATCACCCCCACCCTATTGGGCTGCCACATGGCATGACAATTGTTTAAAGTTTTTCAATTATTATAATTTTTTCATTTTTCATTCAATTTTTTCAAAAAATATATCAATATTTTTATTTTTTATGATCTTTCATATGATAACAATATTGAATATGTAAAATTAAACAAAATCCAACCAAAAATAGATTTAAGCAAAAAAATGATTTTTTTTTCAGTTTTTTATATGAAATATGGATAGCAATGGGAAGATAATAAAAAATTATTAAATCTGATTTTTTTTTTGAAAGGAAAAATAATACACACCGGAGTCCTTGAACAGTATAAAATTATCCGATGTACCGAATCATTAGTTAACGTTAAAGGTACTAAGGTAGGGACTCCGGTGATGCTTTTGCGAAATATTGATTATTCGTTGGGGTTGTGTAACGAGACTCGACTTATTCTAACGAGGCTCGGTGATCATGTTTTGGAGGGAAAGATTTTAACAGGTGTGAGTGCTGGACAAAAAGTATTAATTCCTAGATTTAATTTTCATGACCCCATCCGATGACAGTTTGCCTTTCAAATTTCAGAGGCGACAATATCCTCTTATGACTTCATATGTCATGGCTATAAATAAAATTCAATGTCAATCTTTGTCCCGTATTGGGTTGTTGTTTAAAAAAATGTATTTACCCCGAGGTGGCAAAATCTCGGTATCAAGGGTGACCAATTGTTCTGGTTTAAAAATTAGATTTTTTTAGAAGATGAAAGAACCACTGACAAGACTCGAAATGTTGTATTGAAAAAGTATTCAACAATGTTTAGGGTTACATGAAATGCATATTTACAATGTTATGATTTCTAGGTATTTGTTGGTTGTTTTTATCTTTTAAATAATGCTTAGTGCTCTTTTTTAACCATAATATTATAAGTGTATTTCGTTTATTGCTTTGATCTATATCAGTATTCCATGGAGATATATACGGTCATGAATTGATAGTATGATTTGAATTAGTGTACACAAAAAAATTGAAACAAAATTTTCCGACCGTGCATCGCACGAGTGAGTTTACTAGTGGGATTAATACACATGATATCTTTAATCGGGGGTTATGGGCTTTAGTGACTTTTTTTTTACTTTTTTTCATTTTTATAGTCAAATTTGTCAAATATTCAGACAATAAAGTAAAAATTACGAAATTTTGAAATATTCACTTATGCAGTTATGATTGTGGTCTCACTCTACTTCTGTCTAGCCCTCTTGGGGCTGATTATGATCAGTCATCAGTCACGGCAAAGAAACAGAAATATAAAAAGCAATTATTTTAAACAAAAAAAAGTATGATTTGAACCCACCAAAGAAAAATGGTTGATTACCCCACAGCCAGCTAGTCACACAAAAACATAACCAAACCACTATGGAGCCCTCCAATATACAAATCAATGACAACCCAAACTCCACCGCCGCCGCTTCTCAGCCCTTCAGCCGCCATCAGCACGGCAGCGCACGATCGGCGCCTTTCATAGCCTCCATCTCCGGCCATGCCGCCGTCGCCGCTAATAAAACAGCCAGCTCAACCCCATCCTCTAGCATTTCACCTTCAAGCTCTTCCTCTAGCACCTCCACATCTTCCACCACCGCTCCTGCTGCGCCGCCACACCTCGTCGACGCCTCGCTTGCCATTGCCACCATACCGGAATCCGAGCAGCTCCAAATACATCCGGCGCCTCCAAAGAGATCGACCAAAGACCGGCACACGAAAGTCGACGGCCGTGGGCGGCGTATCCGTATGCCGGCGGCTTGCGCGGCTCGGGTTTTCCAGCTGACCCGAGAATTAGGCCACAAGTCCGACGGCGAAACAATTGAGTGGCTACTACAGCAAGCCGAGCCAGCCATCATAGCCTCCACCGGGACCGGAACCATCCCGGCGAACTTCTCCACCCTGAACATTTCCCTCCGCAGCGGCGGCTCGTCTATGTCGGCGCCGCCTTCTAAGCCGGCTCCACATTCTTTCCACAGCTCGTTAGGCCTTTCAGGTCATCATTATGAGGAAGGCTTCTCACATATGCTTGGTTTTCACCAACCCCATCACTTCTTAACTCCGAACCAAATCGCCGGAAATCTAGCCGGCGGGACAGGGGAAGGAGGAGACGGAGGAGAAATACCGCAAGACACGACCGAGAATTACTTGGGGAAAAGATACAGGGATGACTTGTTTAAGGAAGAAGGATCAAGAAATTCCCAAGGAGAATCCACCGGCAGGCCAGGAAGCTCCGATTCGCCGTCGAATAAGCACATCAAAGGGAACGGAGGATCTAGTTTACAAGAGAATACAACCGGAGCATCGCCTAGTATATTCCGACACGGGAATTTGATACCGCCTTCGGCCGCTATGTGGGCGGTGGCGCAGGGGCATGGCGGCGGACCCTCCGCCGCAAGCTTCTCAATGCTGCCGGTGAGTGGCGGATCGGAACGCGGACAGATGTGGGCATTCCAAGCAAACAGTGGGAATGCCGGGTCGCTTCAAGCGCCTTTACATCTCATGTCGAGGTTCAACATTCCGACCGGGAATCTTGATTTTCCGGGAAGCCGAGCAGGGCAGTTGCAGTTGGGGTCCATGATAATGCAGCAGCAGCAACAACAGGCGTCTGAGCAGTTAGGGTTAGGAATACGGGAGGGCAATTTGGGAATGTTGGGCTCTTTTAATGTGGCTTATCCAAGAAGCGGTTTGAATATGAATAGCTCTGATCATCATCATGTTCAACACCAAACGCCAGATGACAATGGCGAGGAAGAACAGAATGCCTCTCATTAATTTTTACATGTTTGGTAATTGGTATGTATGTCTAAATTGCTTTTATTTAAACATTAATAGGTCATGTATTAGCACATGATATATATTAAATAATTATTATATTTTTCATATTCAGACCTACATTATTATGAGAAAATTTAAAGTACAAAATCCAATTTATGATAATTTCAAGGGAAATTGTAGAGTAAACAAATTTGAGAATTCCAATGTTTTTCTTTCCGAAATAATAGTTGTTAATGTCATGATTAAAAAAATACTCCCTTCGGTCCTTAATTAAGTTTACACTTTGACTTTACATATATTAAGGAAATAAATTTGATTTTACCGTAGAGTACACTGTTTGACATTGTTTGACAATGTTTGTTGTAGATTTGTTTGTCAAATAAGACAAATAAGGAAGTGTAAAGTTTAATATAGGACGACCCAAAAAGGAAAGTGTAAAGTTAATTAAGGACGGGAGGGAGTACTTCTATGATTGAAAAATATTGTCATTAATTATAATAAATACGGTCATGTTGAATGCATAGTAGTGCAACAATTTGGCAGTAATGACTAAAAGATGACAGTAAATATTGTCATCTTATTCCTATTTAGGAAGAAAAACACAACAGTCCTACAATCATATTTTAGAATTTCAAACCCTATTTTGTCCTAATTTGGGAAATTTCCCTAATTAATTGGACTGAAATTTTCGTGTCCGGTTTGATGTGATCTGGTCTAATCTGTTCTGCTTTGTTGTGAGACCAAAAACGTTCTAAATAAAAACATTCTTAAAATTTGATACTTCTTTTGTCCCGAAAATGCTTGTCAAGTTGATTTTTTTTCACCAATGTTAATTAACTATATTTTCGCCAAACTCATATAATTTTAAAAATTATACTACGTATCAAAATTTCCATATTTAAAATACTTTCATAAGGTATAAAATTTATAAATTATATTCAAATATAATAATTAAAATCGTTATCCAAAATTTATCATCATTGATCAAGAAAAGTCAATATGACAAAATTTTATGGGACGAAAGTAGTAAAAAATTAGTATCATAAGTAAAAGGGAGAAACTACCAAATAAGCCCTCGAACTTTCATAAAAAGTGCAAATAAGTCCTTTTATAGGAGGGTCTATACGGCCGTCGCCGTTTGGGGCGTTTTCCGGTGGTATTTTTTTATGAAATTTTTTGAGCATCTTCTTCATTAAGTCTAGTTTACTCATACTAAATTTCATCTAAAAATTCAATCGGGAAGGCAGTCAAATGGATTTTTGAAGATAACAACGCAGTTAGACAGTGCAGTATATTTCAGAAAATCATTTGACTGCCTTATCGATTGAATTTTTAGCTAAAATTTTGTATGAGTAAACTATACTTAATGAAGAAGATGCTCAAAAAAATTCATCAAAAAATTACACTGAAAACCGCCCTAAATGACGACAGCTGGACAAAGACTCATGTAAAGAGCTTATTTGCACTTTTTATAAAAGTTCGAGGACTTATTTGATAGTTCTCCTGAAGTAAAATTATTTTGAGAGGAAGAACTGAAGAAGGACTAATGTACCTTTCCTTCCCTTAATTCATCACATAATAGTGTTCCTAGGATAATTGGATTTACAAGTAATCTTGTTAAGTAAGTGCATATTATTTTAGATTAGAATTGATCTCCATATTTAGAATTTAGAAATGTGCTAGTCTGTTAATCTGCTTATGATTATTGGAGTGTTGTCCAAAATATCTGCGTTAGTTTTTTTTTTGCTATTCTTTGAAAGTCAATGTATGATGTTAGATTTGATGATTGTTTCTATTCACATGTTAAAATGGGATTTATGTTGTTGAAATTGGTTTTCCAGACCAAATCAACCTTAATGAATCAAACCCACGCTACTATGTTGCAATGATGGGCTGTTTGTCGTAGGTTTATTTATTGTTGCTATTTTTTCAATTAATGAGAGATACTTTTATGCATCCAAAAGACGTTAAAAGAAACTAAACGTAATCAATTGGTTGACTAGTGGAATTTTTTTAAGAATGATCAAGGTTCGAAACTCATAAAGATCATGCGTAAGTTACAGTTCTTGTGTGCTGGATTGAATCTTTTGTATCGATAGGTATAAGACCTATCACCATTGGACCGACTAAATGAGACTTACATCCTCTTATATGCCTTATGAGGTGGGGATGTGGGAGGTCCCTGAGGTTGGACATTCAATCTTTCAAACAAAGAAATTAAACCAGCAGACCAGTAATAATTTAAAAAAATATGGCCAATTTGAACCAAACCAAAATTATTAACTCTGTTCTGAGTTCAGTTTTGGGTCAAAAGGAACCCGAACTTAGCCACTGATGATTTGTGGGCGATCACAGTCGAATAGTGTATTTGGACCAATAAGGACCATATGCATTTGGGCAGACAAAGCCCCGCCAAACCGGCATTCGTCTACTCATACTCAATAGAGTAGTATTCGTACATTATTACTTGTTGTTAATACGAAGTATATCTTATTAATGTTGAAATATATTGAATTAGTCATCTTCCAATTATTTCTGATTAAAAATTATTATCACCATTGTATAAATAATTACGAAATCATAATTATGATTCTAGATGATAATTGTGTGGTTCACAATTATCTTCTAATCCTAATCAGCTTAGCTTTTCTCCTATAAATGGGAGTCTTCTCCATTGTAATTAACACATCTTGATTACATCGTTAGAACATCTCTAATACACCTCTATCACTAAGTGTTCATACTATATTTTCTATCCCTGATCTTCTGCTCGTTTCCTTTCATTTTATAACACGTTATCAGCATGAATTTGCTCCCAATCACGAAAATCATCATCTTCCAAGCAGTTATATAATGGCCAACATAAGCAAAAGAGAGTTCGACGTCCTTAATTTATTTGGTCAAAAGTATTTGGAATGGAAAGTCGACGCTTTGGCACATTTAAAAGCAAATGCCTTTGAAAATACAATTGCTGAAAATAAATCAGCCACTCCCCAAAATAAGGCAAAATCCATTATCTTTCTTCGTCATCATCTTCATGAAAGTTTGAAGTCTGAGTATTTATTGGTAGATGACCCTAAAGAATTATGGGATAATCTCCAAGAAAAGTATGGCCATCAACAAAAGGTCTTTTTACCAAAAGCTCAATATGCCTGGATAAATTTACGATTCCAGGATTACAAATCTATAAGTGACTACAATTCTGTCTTGTTCCAAATAACATCAAAACTAAAGTTATGCGGACAAAAAGTCACTGATGCTGAAATGTTGAAAAAAACTTTGTCCACTATGCATCTTTCAAATATGCTTTTACAAGAGCAATATAGACAAAAGCATTATCAAAAGTATTCTCATTTAATATCAATATTACTACTTGCTGAGACGAATAATGACATTTTTATGAGATACCACAATATGAGACCCACAGGTTGTAGCCCTTTTAGTTTTGGTCCATAAAATCATGGTTCAAAACATAATCAAATGCAACTCATAGTGGTGCTCGTGGACATTTCAAACGTGGCTGTGGTATTGGTCGTTATAATGGACCTAGCCGGGGAAACAAATAGATTAGTAGCTCATTTTACAAAGGCAAGGGAAAGCAAAACCCTCATCAAACAAAAGGCTCAAAGAAATCTTCAGAAAAAACCAAAGTCACTTGTTTTAAATGTGGCACGTCGGGACATTGGGCAAATAAGTGTCGTACACCTAGACATTTGGTTGACTTATATAAATCATCTCTAAAAGGAAAGAATGTGGAAAATAATTCCGTCAACGAAAACGCTCTATCAATACCCACATTTAATATGTTTGATTTCTATATGGATGATAATGAGATGAACACTGACATCATTATGGGTGAATAATAATAATAATAATAATAAAATTGAAATTATTCTGTTATGTTATATATATATATATATATATATATATATATATATATATATATATATATATATATATATTGTACAATAAAAGTTTGTTGTATTGTAATTTTTATTTGGTGTGCTTATTTCGATTATAAAAGTTATGTACATTTTAATGAATAATGTCTTGTTTATATTACAATATTGTGCTAATATTTGTTCATTTTTATCTTTTTAAAGATATGGAGTTAACTGAAATTTCTCCAAGTGACTTTGAATAATGTTTAATAGACAGTGCAACAACGCACACCATTTTGAGACATAAAGATTATTTTTCTCATATGACATTAGTTGATGCTAATGTCAATACAATCTCAGGTGTTGCTAAACTCAATGAAGGTTCTGGAATAGCCTGTGTAATTCTCCCAAAAAGGACAAAATTAATAATTAAAGACGCTTTATACTCGAGTAAATCACTGAGAAATCTTTTAAGTTTCAAAGATATGCTTCTAAATGGTTTTCACATTGAAATCATGTCTGAAAATCAAAAGGAATATTTATGTCTAACGACAAATAGATCTGACAATAAATACATTTCTGAAAAAATGCAAGTATATTCCCCCGGACTATATTATACATATATCAGTCAAATTGAGATAAATGTGGTATCTAAAATTAATGACCACAATTTCTTTTTCTTTTGGCATGACCGTTTAGGTCATCCAGGCAGCACTATGATGCATAAAATTATTCAAAATTCATTTGGACATTCATAAAATAATATCAAAATTTCACAATCAAGTGATTTCTCGTGCACTGCCTGTTCTCTTGGTAAATTAATTATAAGGCCATCTTTATACAAAATTTGAGTTGAATCTCCTCCATTCTTAGAAAGAATTCAAGAAGATATTTGTGGGTCAATTGCCCCTCCATGTGGACCTTTCGATACTTTATGGTGCTCATTGATGCATCAACACGTTGGTCACACGTCAGTCTTTTATCGACTAGAAATTTGCATTTGCAAATCTCTTTGCTCAAATTATTCGTTTGAGATCACATATTCCGGATTATTCAATGAAAAAAATCTGACTTGATAATGCAGGGGAATTTACATCCCAATCTTTTAGTGACTATTGCATGTCAATTGGGATTGATGTGGAACATCCAGTTCCACATGTGCATACTTAAAATGGTCTTATTGAATCCTTAATTAAGCGATTACAATTAATTTCAAGACCATTATTGATGAAATCCAGATTACCATCATCTGCATGGGGATATGCTATAATGCATGCTGCAAATTTAATTCGGCTTAGGCCAACTGCATATCATAAATTTCCCCCATTGCAATTAATATCTGGTAAAGAACCAAATATATCACACATAAAAATATTTGGTTGTTCTGTGTATGTACCAATTGCTCTATCTTGTCGTACTAAAATGGGTCCTCATAGAAGGCACGGAATTTATGTTCGTTTTAAATCTCCCTCAATTATTAATTATGTAGAACCTATGACTCGTGACTTATTCACCGCACGATTCGATGTCTGTCATTTTGATGAGAAGGTATTCCCAGCCTTAAGGGGGAGATAATAGAGAAATGGACCCACGTACGAAAGATATTACTTGGAATGCAACAAATTTATCTTTTCTTGATTCTCGCACAAATGCTTGTGAACAAGAAATTAAAAAAAATCATTCATTTACAAAATGTTGCAAACCAATTGCCTGATGCTTTCAAAGACTCAAAGAAAGTGACAAAGTCACATATTTTAACTATGAATGCTCCTTCTTGAATAGAAATTCCTGCGAAGATTAGCGAAAGAACTCTTGATAATGAATCTATGATACGTAAAAAACGTGGTAGATCACTTGGTTCAAGAGATTTGAAACCAAGAAAATTTAAAATGCAAGATGTAGTTTGTGAAGCCAAAGAAGTTCAACCTTCTCAAGAAGAAAATGAACATTTTGAAAATATCGACTTTGAAGATAACATCAATAATAATGATACCTCAAAAGAGGATCCAATCAACTCTGAAGAGGTAAATATTCGAGATTAAGATAGAAACTTCGATGATTTCGAAATTTCAAACAATTACGTTTCTAATGGAATACAATAGAATAGAAAAGATATTGATGTTAATGATATATTTTCATATGCCATCGCCACATATATAATGAATGAACACGATGACAATGAGCCTAAATCTATTGACGAATGTTATCATAGAAATGATTGGCCAAAATGGAATGAAGTGATTCAGGTAGAACTAAAATCGCTAGAAAAGCGTAATGTTTTTGGACCAATTGTCCACACGCCAAAAGGTGTAAAACATGTAGGTTTTAAATGGTTGTTTGTGCGTAAACACAACAAGAAAAATGAAATTGTTAGATACAAAGCCCGACTTGTTGCCCAAGGTTTTTCTCAAATGTCAGGAATCGATTATGATGAGACGTATTCTCCGGTAGTTGATGCTATTACTTTACGATTTTTAATTGGCATGTCTGCTTTTCAAAGGCTGCAAATGCGGCTAATGGATGTAGTAACCGCATATTTATATGGTTCACTCGATACATACATATATATATGAGAATTCCTGGAGGCTTTAAAATACCTGATGCTTATAGCTCGAAACCTCGAGATTGATTTTCCATAAAATTGCAAAAGTCATTATATGGATTAAAACAATCTGGACGCATGTGGTATAACTGTCTAAGGGAATATTTGATCAAAGAAGGATACAAAAATGATCCTATTAGTCCATGTGTTTTCATTCAACGATCTGAATCAGGATTCGCCATAATTGCAGTATATGTTGATGATTTGAATATAATCGGAACTCCCAATGAAATTGAAAATACTGCTAAATATCTCATGAAAGAATTTGAAATGAAAGACCTTGAGAGAACAAAATTTTGTCTCGGCATTCAAATTGAACATTTGAGAAATGGTATTTTTATCCACCAATCAAATTATACCGAGAAACTTTTGAAGCGGGTTTACATGGAAAAAGCTCATCCAATCAATTCTCCGATGGTGGTTTGATCTCTCAATGTGCATGATGATCCTTTTCGACCTTGTGAAGATGATGAAGAAATCCTTGGTCCTGAAATACCATATTTGAGTGCTATTGGAGCGTTAATGTATTTGGCTAATAATACCCGACCAGATATTGCTTTTTCTGTAAATTTATTAGCCAGGTACAGTTCTTCCCCAACAAGAAGACATTGAAATGGCGTCAAACATATATTCCGATATCTCAATGGTACAATCGATCTTGGATTGTATTTCAAGAATGGTATGCCACTTTAATGTGTTATGCAGATGTAGGATACTTATCTGATCCACAAAAGGCAAAAGCACAAACAGGATATGTATTCACATTTGGTGACACCGCTATCTCATGGAGATCGATGCATCAAACATTAACTCCCACATCATCAAATCATGCAGAATTAATTGCTCTTTATGAAGCAGATCGAGAATGTGTCTGGTTGAGATCAATGATCCAGCACATACAAAATGAATGCGGTATAAAATCCTTTACTTGTAATCCTACTGTGATTTATGAAGATAACACAACATGTATAGCTCAGATCAAAGGAGGTTACATCAAAGGGGATAAAACAAAGCATATAGCACCAAAAAATTTCTCCACAACACATGATCTTGAGAAAGAAGGAACACTTGATGTCAAACAAATCAAGTCCTGCGACAACCCTGCTGATTTATTCACAAATTCATTAGCACCGAAGAAATTTGAAGAATTCGTCCACAAAATTGAAATGTGTCATTTTCGAGATATATGTTAAATTGAGAGGAGTAATATAATGCACTGCACTCTTTTTTCTTTCAGGGAGTGTTGAAATATATTGAATTAGTCATCTTTCAACTATTCCTGATTAGGAATTATTATCACCATTGTATGAATAATTAGGAAATCATAATTATGATTCTAGATGATAATTGTGTGGTTCACAATTATTCTTTAATCCTAATAAGCTTAGTTTTTCTCCTATAAATAGAAATCTTCTCCATTGTAGTTAACACACCTTGATATATTACACCATAGAATATCTCTAATACACCTCTATCACTAAGTGTTCATGCTATATTTTTTATCCTTGAATGAGTATGTGATAGAAGTGATGATATGAATGAGTATGTGTTGGCTGTGATCACGTGGGTTTTCCACCGTCTGTACAGATCGGGTGTGTTGAAGAGGCATCTGTTTTGTACTTTTTGTCTTTCATCTTAACCCGTTTTGTTTGTATTTTTCCTTTTGAGTATTTTTCCTCCTGGAAGTGTCAAGAGTTTATTTAAAATGTATCTTAGCTTGGTAGCTAAGTTATTCTATTGATGTAAGAAATATTTGTACATGAGGAAATTATTATGTCCCATGCGCTATTTAAAATGTTTTTGGCGTGTTTGGGTTACTGGTTTTATGAGAAAATTTTGTGAATAGAATTAAAACACAAAACATTTTTTTAAATATATATGTGAGTAAAAGTGACATTGTTTTCAATTCAAAATATGTCTAATTTAGTCATACTATGAGATTTTTTCTTATCTTTTAATGTATCATTTGATCAGGCTATTCCTATTTTTTAAGGTCCACCTCTTGCTTCTATTTTGTAAAATTATTTAATTTTAACTTTAAATGAATAAAATATAATTCTTTAATTTTAACTTTAAATGAATAAAATAACGTAACGTAATGAGCTTATTACATAAGGCTGGAAATTAAAAAGTGGAACGCGTCCAATTAACTAAAATATACTAGTATATCACTATAATTATATCTTGTACTCCCTCCGTCCCGCTAGAAGGTTCTCATGAGTGGTTTACGATACTTGACTGACGATAAAACAACTTAATCCCTGTTCACGCTCTGATTAGTTTTAGTAAATAAAATTAATATATTCAGAAACTACATTAAAACCATTATAAAGGCTGATAAAAAAATGTAAATTTGATAAAAATTTGATTTATAAAGTAAACGATTAAAAATGATTTAAATTGACCATGCAAATAGTGGACGAGAACCTTCTAGTGGGACGGAGATAGTAATATTAATTATAATTATAACAATAATGACTATGTCGCTCTTTGTAGTGTTTAGTTTATACTCCTCCGGTCCTAAATAAACTTCACACTTTGATTTCACACAAATTAAGGAAATAAATTTGACTTTACTGTAGAGTACACCGTTGTGACACTGTTTGGCTCTGTTTTGCACTGTTTTGATGTAGATAATTTGCCAAATCTGAAAGGGAGAAGAAGTGTGAAGTTTATTTTGGACCTACCCAAACAGGAAATTGTGAAGTTTATTTAGGACCGAAGGGAAAGAACATTTTGGATTTTGCTACTAGGAATGTGGCGTGATGGCTTTGAGATTATTCATGGCGGACATGGTTTTGGCACTAGGAATGAGGCGGGAAAGAACATTTTGGATTTTTCCTTGACGTATGAGTTGGCTATAATGAACACTCGGTTTAAGAAAAGAGACTCTCACCTTGTAACCTATAAAAGTGGAGCTAATAGTACCCAAATTGACTACTTCTTAGTACGGACCACTTGGAGAACTAGCTACACTGATTGTAAGGTTATTCCAGGTGAGAGTGTTTTCACTCAGCATAGGATGCTTGTGCTTGACTTTCGAGGTAAGAACCATAGAAGACAAGTTAAACAACAAGTGGAGCCAAAGATAAAGTGGTGGAGGCTTGAGGGAGATCTTCAACAAAGCTTTACACACAAAATGGTCGGTGAAGATGTATGGCGTATTGATAATGAAACACATGTGGATGATGTGTGGTTATCAATGGAGTTGACCATTAACAAAGTGGCAAAGGAGGTACTTGGAGAATCTAAAGGATGTCGGCCACCTAAAAAGGACACATCTTGGTGGAATGATGAGGTGAAACAAGCCATAAGGAACAAAAGAGATTGCTACAAAAAGTTGGGGACAAATTGGAGTGATGAGAACATAGAAGCATACAGGGAGGCTAAAAGACAAGCAAAGAAAGTCGTAAGGGAAGCACGAGGGAAAGTGAACAAGGAGTTGTATGAAAAGTTGGACTCTAAGGAAGGAGAACTAGATATTTATAGACTTGCTCGTCTTCGTGATCGCAGAACTCAAGATATTGCAAAAGTTAAGTGTGTGAAGGATGTTGATCAGAGGATATTAATGGACGACGGAGAGATAAAAGAGAGGTGGAGGTCATACTTTGATACACTATTCAACGGGAACAAAACGCAAGATATCGGCGATTTTTCCATACCAGATTGTATGGTAAACCGTGATTTTGTGAGAAGGATCCAAACAACGGAAGTTAAAGAAGCTCTGAGGAAGATGGGACGGAAAAGAGCAATGGGGCCAGATGGCATACCGATCGAGGCTTGGAGAAGTTTGGGAGAGAGAGGCGTCGAGTGGTTAACAAGTTTCTTCAACATGATTTGGAGAAACAACAAGATGCCAACGAGTTGGAGGAAGAGTACTTTTATCCCCTTATTTAAGAATAAAGGTGATGTACAAGAATGTGCCAACTATCGAGGGATTAAGCTTATGAGTCACACCATGAAACTTTGGGAGCGAGTGATTGAGCAAAGACTTCGAAGGACTGTGAAGATTTCAGAGAATCAATTCGGTTTTATGCCTGGTCGCTCAACAACTGAGGCCATTCACCTTCTTCGGCAACTTATGGAGAAGTATAGAGATGCTCATAAGGATCTGCATTTGGTGTTCATTGACTTAGAAAAGGCTTATGATAGGGTACCTCGAGAAGTTCTTTGGTGGGCCTTAACTAGGAAAGGCATATCACGCAACACTACAAAAAAAGGGTTTTTAACGACCACCATATAACGACGACTTTAAAAAAATTGTTGTTAAAAGTTTTTTTAACATTGAATAATGAATTCGTCGTTATTAAATTATATCTTTAACGACCATAATAAAAAATTGTTGTTGTTAATTAAAGTGTAGTCATCGTTATTAATAGTTAATTGTTTTTTATCTATTACTATAATCAAGAAAGAAAACAATCCATTCAAATAATAATAAGATTCATTACTACGTATAATATTTCAGTATGCCGCCAAAATTTTCAACTTCAATAATTTTCTTTCGCTATCCCGATTTAGAGCCCGTTTGGTAGCACGAAAATCGACTGTTTTGGCTGATTCTGCTGAAATTTATGAAGTTCTGGCTGAAGTGGCTGCATTGGCTGATTATGCTGATACAAGAAAAAAATATTTTTAAAATATATTTTATTAATAAAATAAAGAAAAAATTATATGTAAAAATAGCTAAAATGATCATCTACAGTAACTTCAGCCAATACAGCCAGAAAAGTAACTATAACCTTACTTTTTCGGCTTATTACACAATTCAGCGCGCGAAAGCAAAGTTTACGTGTTTGGTAAAAAAGTTGGCTGATAAGCCTGATAAGCCGAAAATGAGGGTTGCCAAACGGCCTCTTAATTTGATCGATCGGTTAGAAAATATAATAATAAACCCTAAGCATAGCTATTTTCCTTCGAAATCAAACTTGCCGATCGGTTAGATAAAATAAAACCTTAAGTGTAGCTAACTTCGAAATCAAACTTGCGGCTGAACTCCTATGGCCGGATTGAACTTCTCGCTCGATCATTCTCCTTCCTCAGTCATTCATCTTGCTCTATCTCTTCTCTGGTTCGTTCGATTGCTACGCTTTCCTCTTACTCCCGCGCTTAGAAAATTAATCGATCTCCTATCATCAATTGCCCTAAGCTCGACACGATCCAATCGTTCCCATTCTGGATGCAAAGGATTCTCGAAGAATTCAATCGCTCGATTGTTTTATCACTGGAATGTTTCTAGAAATCTACAGAAGGATTATCAGAATTCAATCGCTTGATCGTTCTTGGCCTGTCGCTCGATCGTTACTGGCCTCTCGTTTTATTGTTCTGCTTTCTCCCTTCAGGTAACTTTACTCTTGAATATTGATTTTTCTAATCTTCTCATCTTAATCAGTTTTCAGAAATCTACAGGGGTGCTGCATATTTTTATTGAATATATAGTTGATTTGCTTGGTTGATTTGGTTGGATGATTTGTTTCGTTTATTTAGTTAATATCTTTACTCATCAACTAATTTAATTAAACTTAATATTCCCATGCTCTTGATTTCTAAATTCTGGATGCAAATTACTTAAAGTTGTATTTGCTTTATGAAATCCTTTGTAGCTAGGCATTGCCTAATACTTGATTTAGTGTACAATAATGTACATATGCTTTTGCTTATAATGCATGCCTTGACATCAGATCGAGCAGCTGAAGAATTTGTTTAAGCAACTTCAACCTGATATATATGAATGGTTAACCAAATCCTTAGCCCCGAATATTTGGGAGTTTGATGATGTCAAGAAAGTCTCTTTTCCAAGTAATGCATACCTAACAAGTTTTGCTTTTATTTTTAATATGTTAAAGCATATTTCTAATGACAATATGCGTCATATGGATCTACTAATGATGTATATATCTTTTTGGAGTTTTTGGTGGCAATGCATTGAAATTGGCATCTAGTGCAAGCTTTAACAGAGATATTAATGTTCTCCTTGTTGTCCAGGTATAATTCTGGAAATTATTAAATTTCTGGTGAATGGGTTTTCTGCTCTGTTGCTTTTTGTTCTATCAGTATTAAAAAGGTTTAACGTCATTTCTCCAAACTTGAAATTGCACTGTTAGAGTAGAAGGGTGTTGTTTTTCTACTCAACACTGAAGTCTCATTTTCTTGCATTTGTCTTTTTCAGAATTGATTTACTTCTTTTTCAGAATGCGGCGTCTCTACATTTCCGAGAGTAAACCGATCTATCTTTCTATGTTTCTTTTTCTTTTTCGTAGTTTGTGTTGATTAATTGATTCCGATAATTGATCTGTATTCTTAGTAATTAGAATATATCTTTGTGTAGATCTGGGATGGGATTGCCCAGCAACGATTCTAAGAATTCTAAAATTGAATTGGTCAATTAAGTTTTCTCAAAGTGAAAGGTGAGTTTTTGTGTCCAATTTTGTGTCATCTCTACATTGCTATATTGATGCCGATAACTGATGCCGATAACTGATTTGGTTTTTTAATAAATACTTGTATGACACAGTATATCTTTGTGTAGATATGGGATGGCATTGGCGAGCAACGATAGTAAGGCGTCTAAATTGAATTGGGTCTTCTCAAAGTAGAAGGCTATTACTTCTCTTTATAAAGTTTGTAAACAACTACAGTTTTACTTTTAATAGGAATATTAAAGGTTCTATATTTGTACGGTATACAACGTACCATTGTAAAGGGACATAAAAAAGAAGATTCTTGATAGCATCCCTTGCCTCTATATCATTGAAATGATTCGATTTGAATTTTGATTGTTGGGTTTGAGAATTCAGTATTCTAGTTTGGTTATATTCTACTGAGCTTATTTTATCTCACAATCGCTTATTTGCTTAGTCTAATTTCAAGTTACCTTTATTATTCATTAAAAAGTTCTATATATCTATTCAGATTTCAGTCTCCCTACACATATCATTATATAAAAAATTACATAGTTCAACAGTTTACTTAATTTAGCCTGATAAGAACAAGTAACTTTGTTATTTGGTGTTCCTTAATCTAATTAAGATCTCTCTAATAAGAACTTTTTTTAAATCTAATTGTGGAGTTGCAGGTTATCACTGATGAGGGATATTAGCTGCCATTTTATTACAGATACACAGCCATTGAAACTAATATGTCATTTTAGAGTTATAATATCAAAACTTTGTTATTGCAGGTTATCACTAATTTTCATAGAAATGCATTTCTACTCAAGATTGCAGGTTTTTGGACAACTGAATTTACTAGAAAATGCAAGCAATACTTATGGGCTTCTGGCCTGTTTGGTGTGACCAGATTGTTCTTGGTTTTGTTATTGTACCTATATGATGTCAAGGATCTCCGGCATCTCTATGAAGAGGTAACAAATGTGCTTATTTCTTAGCTAACAAGGATCCCCCCGTGATGACAACCATTAGAGAAATGCCAACGGAGTTAGCCTGACTTTTTGTCGTGTAGGAAAAAAGTGGAGTTCAAAGTCCTTAAAGTAATAGTCTCAGTAAATTTTCTTTCATTCTTTTCTGTTGTACAAAACAACCAATTGATTGTAACATAAACTTAAATTAGTATATGCTTTGTTTTACTTATATTATGGCTTTTTTCAATATAAAACTTAACTAATTCAATTTTGTCTTGCATTTCCAGGTATTTGAAGCTGGACTGAGTACTGATCAGATCAACCACAGTCCTCATGTTTTCTTTTTGATAAATATTTGAATTTGTATTTTTTGTAATAGCTGAAAAACAAAAGTGTTGTATAATCAAATTTGTGAGATTGTAATATGTATCTATGAATAGTTGATTCAGATTGTGACTATTGAATTTGTGATTAATAAAATTTGTGTTTTGATAACTTTATTTTTTCAATTTCGTTAAATACAATTTGCAAACACTGTCATTATTGGATAATTAATTATGCTAGAAAAGTGTATAAAAATAACAACGGTTACTCGTCGTTAACAAGTAACGGTGATATCATGTGTCGTTAATTTCTAACGACGAAGTTTGTCATTAATAAGTAATGACGACATCTGTCGTCGTTAATTATTAACGATGAACTTGGTCGTTAAAACCAATAACGACGGAGGCAATAACAACCACTTGACGACGAAAAAAAAAATTGTCGTTAAAAGTTTTAACGACAAACTTTTGAGCCTATAACGACAATAATTTTCATTGTTAAAGGTCCTTTTTCTAGTAGTGCAAGTATATCAGCATCATCATGGATATGTATGAGGATTGTATTACAAGTGTTCGTACTACTGTAGGGAGGACTGAAGAGTTCCCTATTACTATCGGAGTGCACCAAGGATCGGCCTTGAGTCCTTTCTTATTTGCCATAGTCATGGATGAACTTACGAAGTCAATTCAAGACGATATACCGTGGTGCATGATGTTTGCTGACGATGTTGTATTGATTGATGAGACGCAATCAGGTCTTAAAGCAAAGTTGGAAGTATGGCGACAAACATTGGAGAATAAGGGTTTCAAACTAAGTCGGAGCAAGACATAGTACATGGAGTGCAAGTTTGGTGGAGGTAGAAGTAGTGGTAATAGCGGAATTACTCTGGATGGTAAGGAGATACCAGTCAGCGATATGTTCCGTTACTTGGGCTCCATAATTCAGAAGGATGGTGAGTTAGATGGAGATGTATCCCATAGAATCAGAACAGGGTGGATGAAGTGGAAGAGTGCGTCAGGATTTCTATGCGACCGAGGTATGCCGACTAGACTGAAGAGTAAATTTTATAGGACAACAATTAGGCCTGCATTACTGTATGGCGTAGAGTGTTGGGCGGTGAAACAATGTCACATTCAAAAGATGTGCATGCTGCGTTGGATGTGTGGGCATATTAGGAAGGACCGCGTGAGGAATGAGACAATCAGACAAAGGGTGGGAGTAGCACCTATTGAAGACAAGATGCGGGAGTCGCGCCTACGGTGGTTTGGTCATGTGCGTAGAAGACCGAGTGATGCACCTGTTAGGCGAGTTGAGATGTGTGGAGAAGAGGCAGGGAAGAGAGGGAGAGGAAGACCCAAACAGACGTGGGTTAGGGGAGTTCGAAGTGATATGCTTCTTCTGGGGTTGGATGAGGGCATGACTTTGGAGAGAACTAAGTGGAGGGCGGGTATTCACGTGAAGTAGTGATCTTGATAATCTTTTTCCCTCATCTTTTTTTTCCTAGTTTTTTTTATCCTTATATATATATAAGCATTATTTGCAGCCTTTTTATTTTATCATTTTTATATATATTCATCTTTTTTTATATTATCTTTTCATAATAGCTTATCTTTTTATCTTTATTCCTTCTTTTCCTTTTGGTTGTGATATCATGTATCGATTCATGTTAGCCGACCCCAATATCTTTTGGGACTAAGGCTTGGATGTTGTTGTTGTTGTTGTTGTTGTTGTTGTTGTATTTAGGACCGAAGGGAGTACTACGTAAGTCCTATTAGACAGTCTTAAATAAGCAACAATTAAGGCTATGTTTAGTGGACATAAGTGTTTGTCTTCAACCTTTTGTACTATTAAAAAAGGAAATAATGATTCAAATATTACTACTAGAGTTTCAATGGACAAAAATATCATTATTTTTAATCTGGACAAAAATATGACTTATCATCTGCCTCAACACTTTCCTCTCCCGCATCCCATCTCGTTACTCTCCCCTGCCAACATCAATTCCAGGACGCCTCCCTCATTTGATGCTACCAGGTCTGTCACGCTCATTCAATGCTACCATATACGAGGTCCGTCGCACTCATTCGACACTACCAGGTCTGTCTCACTCATTCCAGGTTCGTATACTCTGCTGAAGATGACGTAATTCGGCGACAACGGCGACACTCCGGCGGTGACGACGACTGGCTGACTCCACCTCCGAAACCTCTACTGATTCTGCCGCCTAATTATGCTTCTCCTCCTTTCTTTGTTGTCTATCGGTGCAACTCTTCTAATTTCCTTTTTCTCATTTATGCTTTCTAGCTAAAACGAGATCTGAAGTGTGAAACTATGATTAAGTTTTATTTACTGGTACTGCACGATTGAATTTGCAGCTAAGATTGTGCGATGTAGGGTTGGGGTGGATATGAGCATCAGTACTAAAAACTTGAAAAGGAAGCCAAAAAAGGCATTTTGACTTTGCTACTACGAGAAATGGTGGAGATTTGGGCTGGAGAGGGGCATGGGCAAGGGATGAGGCTATGGCTGGGGGCGTGGGTATGTGCAGGGGCTGGAAGGGGGTGGCTGGGAAGGTGAGGGGCTTAGAGACGGTGATGGCAATGGTGTCACTGTGACTGGCTCACTGTGGTCAACGTCACTATAGTCGGTGTTACTATGTATAATATTATTTTGGCGGTCTCCGGTTGGCGGCGGTCACCGATCGGAGGTGGTGGTGGATGTCACTATTTATGTGTCACTATGGAGATGTCACTGCAGAGGTGTCACTATGACCGGCAGCTGCGGTGACCGGCGCCGACGATGGTCACGGCAGTGACACAGGCGATGACGATAGTGACATCCGACAATGACATCAAAATGGGGGAAGTGACATGAATATTTTGATGTCACTTTCTTTTAGTCACATTTTTGTCCAAATGTAAAAGTTATCATATTTTTTTAAATGAGCCTTAATTTAGTAATATTCAAGGAATAACCTCTTTAAAAAGTCTCTTAAATCTTCTAGTTGTATGTTTGGTATGACAATTTTAAGAACTTTTTAAAAAAAAAAAAAAACTTTTTTGAAATGTTATAAGGAGTAACATCTGATAAAAGTCTGTGACTTTTAACAATAATTAGTCCCAACAGCTTGTATACCAAACAGAACTAAACCAAACAGTAATTTTTTATCCAACAACTACCACCTTTTGCTGTTAAGATCTTTTCAGTCGCTAAAAGTTAACAACTATTAAAAAGTCTATAAAGTATCTTTTCAGCTAGTTGTGCCAAATATAAGCTTACATTAGAATTAATTTTAAATTGTTGAAGAAGATGTACTTATTTTAGAGCATCTTCAATGTTATAGTGTGCACGGTTACACATGTAGCATGAAAGATAACCACATAAATATTAGCAAGTAAAATTATTTCTCTCCTTATTTGAATGATTTTATACAATTTTGGCAAGTTTTCCCCTGCAATGTCGATTTCTAGACGGTCTCCTTGACATTGTGGAGAAAAACTAACCTAAATTACATAAAACCATTCAAATAAGGAGATAAAAAATTTATTCACTAATATTTATGTGCCTATCTCTCATGTCACATGTGCACCGTGCACATTGTAGCATTGGAGATGCTTTTAGAAGTCCTTTGGTATCATCGTTTTGGCTTATTAATTAATCTTATTAATTATTTTTCATCAAATACATAACTTCTAATTTTACGCGGTTCATGTTTAATATTCAAAATAAGTAAGTTTAAACTTGTTTTTCTGGTTGGTTTTGCTAAAATTAATATTTAACTACATTCTATATGATTTTTTCTCTATTTTAATGATAGAATATATTTTAGATATTCTTTATGGATTTATTCAGCAGGTTCAATTTGTTCAGTGATTACAATAAAATTTCACAAATTTCAACAGATTTAGCATATTCATTCTAATATTGTGAAATAGACTCTTAATCTGTTGAAAAAACCTTTTGTACAAAATTTACTATTATTGTACGCACTTTTATATACAGGTGTGCAATTTTTTGTCACAAACAAGATGTGCATGACAATTTCAAAACGCGGGGGCGCTCTAGGGGTGCTCTGTATATAAAAATAAATACCTTATTCAAAACATACAAATACTTGCAATTTATTATAAATATATATAAAGTATATCAGAAACAGAATGTTTCTAATTGGATTGAAATTTTCTAGTGTGATCTGGTTTGTTTAAATCTAGTTTGTTCTAATTTGGTCTGAATTGGCCTGGTTTAATCTGGTCCAGTAATGTCTGGTCTCTGTGTATTTTATAGTTGTCCAAATATGATGGTCTTATTTGGTCGAGACTTGGTTTTAATGGTGTATTGAAGGCCACAATGTATGTGTAAAAACTAGCATTATAATAAATAATTAAGTCATCGCTATCAACACGACAATGTTTAGAGCCCTTAATTTAGACTTTATTGAATCATAATATATTGTTTAATTTGTGATTATCAAACAAAACTAGATGTGATTGATGAACGAACGATACATATGTTTTTTTAAACGAAAAATCACCTTACTATTATAAAAGCATATCGTTAATCACCCGACTTACGATAAATTCATGGATAACATCAAAAGTACTACTAGGATCTGAGATAAATATGTGCCTTGCTAGCGCATGAGCAGCATGATTCACAAACCGTTTACAAAAAGAGATATTAACATTGCTCTTTGTTTTAATTAATTGACGAACATCATCCACTACTAAATCTGTGTAGGAATTCCCCTCCCCTCGCATTATTCCTTGCACAATGTGTTGAGCATCCGTCTGTGTGATGACTTCGTTCCAACCTCCCCTGCTAGCAACCCCGACGACTTCTATAATGCCCATAGCCTCAGTTTCCGCCGGTGACCATTCCGCCTTTTTGGATTTGCCCCCTGCTTTAATATATTCGCCTTCGTCACTTTGTGCGATCCATCCCCAACCTCTAATCCCATCTGTCGTATTCACCACAGCACAAGGGGGTGTTGAAGAAAATTATATGTAGTGTGCTATCGTGTATATAGAATATGCATTAGAGTCGTATTGTGTATACTCAGTATTATGAGCCTATGAACCTATCCTTATAAACCCTACTCTCTCCCTATTTACAAGACATTTGGTAATGAAATCTCACACAATCATTCTCCCTACAACACTAATGATCATTATGTAAAATAAAGAGAACGATTAGCATCATTCACCCAATTGAGCCTTTGAAGTATACCTATTATTACTCCTACGGCTTTGAAAAAGTATACCTATTAACACCTATGTTAGCTACACTATTGCATTATATGTTAAGTTATTCCATAAATGATAGATAAACTAATTTGAAGGCAAAATCTAAAATTTTTGAATTTTGATGATTGGATTTTATAGAAATTTAATCACAAATCAATTTCAATTTACAATACTCTACTTTATTAGTACTAAAGCAGATGTGTATGTATCTTACACTGATTCAGCCGATCAACATCTTTGGATAAGCTAGGAACCGAGTCAATTCAAAGAAGGGAGAATCGCTTGTTTTCATATACTCTGTTCATTCATCGTTATATTATTATGATATTGAAATGGGGATTGAGGGTTGCTTCGGGCACCCCCACAAGTGCTTTACGTAACCATGGGCGGACAAATTTGGCCTTCTCAATTAATAATTAAAATTAATTATAATTAAAAAGCTAATTAAAATTTCTTTGCGCACCTCTAGTCCTCAACGCTCGCTCCATTAAGAAGGATCGCCAATATCAATTTTACATTCAATATACATCCAATAAAATGCTGCCATGTGGCAAGTGATTCTTTTTTTTTTATATAAAATGTCATAACTTTTCCATTTTTGCTCCTATTTTTTATGAAAATTATACCAAATTAAATATCTTTTTATGATCTTTTATATGACACCAATATCATATATGTAATTTTTTAAAAAAAAGAATCTATTCAAGTATCGTGAACGGTCGATAAATGTATATTTACTATTATTTAAATCTAGTGTAGTCAGGTCTGATTCTTTTTGTTTGAATCTATCTTGTTCAAAACCAGTTCAATTAGAAACATACTAAATACCATTCACACCATAAATCTAGTCATGTAACATTGATAACCGCTTACGCGGCGTTGTAGCAAAACGGAGTCTAACCTTTCGTTTTTTTCCCGAGTATCGTGTCTCTTGAGGAATGGCGGAGGAGTTTCTTGATTTTAAGTCTAGTCACAGGTTATCGCAAATTATTGGAAGCTTTCAAAATTAAAATTTTTGATTGATTTTCTAAACTACTTTTTGAAAAAAGAAAGTATATTAAATTAAGCAAATACTAATGATGGCTCAAAAATAAACTAAATGAAAAATAATATTAAACTCTAAATGGATTGATCAAAGAAGGGCAATAAATTGAATTATAAAATATGGATACATCCTTTTAGCTTGGACCTAATAATTGGGAGTATTTATAACTAAAGATTGGACTAGTAATTTATTTACTCATTGACAAGATTTAAGTTACTTTCACTAATTTATCCTATTTCTGGGCTTCATTAATGTGTTTAAAATGGTTGGCCTAAATTATATTCTAATCTCATACACAAGATAGATATAACTTTCCGCATTTTAGCTAACAAAATGGTCAACTTCATTAAATAATTAAATTTCTCATATTAAACAATTGAATTTATTCCTCATAGACAAAGATTAAATTCTATTCATTAATTTATCATATCTCTAGGCTTCATTAATTTGCTCAATATGTTTGGCTTAAACTATTTATAATCTCATAGACAAGTTATAAATAATCTTCCAAAGTTTAATTAATGAAATGACCAAATCTATTAAGTAATCAAACTAATCATTTTAAACAACTAGTCCATAAAATTAGTTAAACTCCTAATTTTCAGTCAAAAAGGTCAACCCATATTCTTTAATTCAACTCATGCCCAAGAGTAAATTAACTACAACAACTCATTACTAGTTTTAACACTTTACATATAAAATAAGACATGATCATAAATAATAAAAACAAAAGAAATTATTAAAGTGAATGCTCCCAACATCTAAACTTTGGTTTCTTTCACAAATAATAATCATTTATACTAGGTATTGAGGTTATCTAAGTAGGAGATTAATATAACAACAAGAACTACTTTTCTTGAATAAAACTGGAAAACACGAAATTCTTAAAATTAATTCAGAAAATTTTTCACCAACAATTGGAAAATAAAAACAACATATTCAGAATCTACAGGACGAGAAGATGAATTTTCATATAAAGAACTTACAAATTGGAACTAAAATGAGAAAGATATGAAAGATTGAAGTTGAAGGTCCAACAATGGTGGAAATCCGAGCTTTGAGGAGGAAGAAAACACCATTTTTGATCTGAGTTGGGTGTGAGATAGTGTGTTTTGAGTTAGGGATGGAAGAGGGCTTTTATAGCCGGAGTTTCGGGGAAGGCGGTCTGAATGGCAGCCGCCCTCCGGCCATGGCCGACAGCCTTCAGTCACTTCCCCGACAAAGGTACGTGTATGCGTCAAATCCGCCGCAGGCGGCCATGGAGGGTGGCCGCCCTCCGTGGCCGCCTCCCGTCTTGTCTCAGCTACATGTAGTTCAAACATCACATCCCGCCGTATGCGGCCATGGACGGCGGCCGCTGACGTGCACTTGTCGTGAGGTGCACTCAAAATAAATTCAATACTAAACACTTATACGTAGTATAGGTGAAGTAGAGTTCGTATCCACAGGGAAAGGAATAATTCTCTTTTTATGAAACGTAGTAAATAAAAGGGGGGATTTGGATTGAGTGATTTAATTTAATTAAAAACTAAGATGAACAACCTATATGTGTTAAATTCGAAGAAAAAAGGGACTTGACATTGCTACTTTCCACTTGTTGATATATTTTAGTCGATCATTGTTATATCTATAACTTACTCCCTCTCGAATACTCAATCGGGGAGTATATCCACTTCATCGAGGGTAGTTATTAACAACGACCGTTCATTAATAACCCTTACTATTAATCAAATATAGAACAACGCCGTATACCGATTTAATAGTAGCATTTAATCTTTCTAACTCCTTGATGAAATCAACTGAGATTGATAACCTCAACACAAGCGGTTTCGGTTTAACCAACAAAATTAATCCCTCTCAAGTTTATTAACCACGACCGTGCATTAATAAACCGAAGTTACTTACTTGTGAAACCATCAACGGTTAACCATCGGTTCGTTGATCGTTTCTAGTAATAATTAATATATGAAACAAAACTAGTTGATCCTTTAAGTGATGTTCAAAATACTAATATGAAATAAGAGTAGGAATTAATTAATATTCAAGGAAGAATATTATTAAAGAAGATGAATCCTACTATAATTAATATCAAGATGTTAACTAATTGTCATCTTAGCAACACTCCCCAACATTAATATAGAGGAAGAAAATATCATTCTAATTAATGTCGAGATGTTAACTAATTGTCATCTTAGCAACACTCCCCAACATTAATATAGAGATGATATTAAGGAAAGAACTATTAATTAATATTCAAGGAAAGAAGTTAAGAAAATAACTCACAACTTTAATAATCAACAAGCTTCAAGAGCAACACCAAGAATGGAAGTTTAGCTCCTCATTTGGAGACTAAACATAGCTAGAAAAATATAAAGAAATGATATTCTAAACTGAGCTAAAGAGTATGGAAGAAGGGATGCCTTTTTTAGAGAAGAAAAAGTGTGCTATTTATAGGTGTTTTTCAACACCTTGGGCCGGGTACCCGACCGGGTATAGTACTTACCCGACCGGGTCCGGTCAAAATCAGATAATCTGCCACGTTCTGGTGATCTTCGCACGTCGTTTTGTCCCGGATCACATCTGACCCGACCGGGTCAAGTAGGGGACCCGACCGGGTCCAGTGACTTTCTTGGCAATTTCGTTTGTTAAATCATACCCGACCGGGTGGGGGTTTCTACCCGGTCGGGTTTCACTCCTGGGCAGTCAAATTTCTTGTTTTCTTCTCTTCAAAGTCTTCCTTTCCAACACCACTAATCCTAACTATACTTTACAACTTATAAATAAAGAATAAAATACAATTACAACTGAAATTACATAAATGTTTACAAACTAAATAAAATGTCAAACAATCAACATAAATCAAACATAAAAACATGCAATTATGCACTACTAATTAGTGTGCATCAGCCTCCCTCCGTCCCTCGTCGGCAGTCTTCCATCATTTTGTCGTTATATAAAGTGTGGTGTGCTAAAACTGTCGAAAACTCGTAGGCGCTCAGAAAGGCAGCCGCCTTGTCGACCGTATTACGTCAAATGGAAAAGTTGTCTTCACCAAAGTTGTATATCTATTTCTTGGCTAACTACTGAAATTTGAATTACATACACTGTATTTGTAGTTTATGAGATATGACCAAAACGGTGAGCACATGTCACTTTCCATTGCAACTGCAAATGTCTGACTTCTTTGAGCAATATGACCATTCTACGATTGTTATTTTGTTATGTGTTCTTCATAAGAGTTGTATATAAAGATAATGTCAATGTAATGCAACTGGTATCACAAACATTGGGCAATCATGCGCCACGTTATGATCAAAATACGAACATGTGTTTTTATGCATCGTCCATTTTCATCAAAAGTGGCCATATAGGCGACCCCTTCTTGGTTTTTGAGCTTCCTTGCATGATTTCATCCTCTCTTGGACTCTTCTCATTGAACAATTTGTCAATATATCTAGCAAACTTCCGTAGCAATTCATTTGTTGGCAAAAAAATGTCACTTTCTTCACGCAATTGACCCGAAATTTCGTCAAACATGTTATGAATGTGATTTTTACCTGATTTCATGAAACTTGAACCAAAATATATAAAACATGCCTTGTTTTGATATTTTCATCCAGAAATCGCTTAGATTTGATAAGAAAAGTAAGTACAAAATTGGACTTATCAAACATATATGACCGTAATGTGGAATCAGCAGGGTGCTCATGGAGCTTTAAAAGGCGGGGCCCTCCACATTTGAAATTAGTCAAACAACTAAAAAAGAAGATAATTAGTTTACTAGAATTAAAAATGTTACTTATTCAAATATATAATCTAATATAGAACTTCCAAAAAATCTAATACGAAGTATAGAATTGCGCAAAGTTAAAAACAAAACATTTATGTTTTTATAATTGATGGGGTTATGGGACCAGGCCCAGAGCCTAATCGGCCCAGGCCCCAAACTTGGACCAGCGGGCCCAAGCCCAGCAACCTAGAGCTCGAGTCGGCCCAACCAATCAGGGCAATCAAGGAGCGGAAGCCCAAGAGAGCCTGTCGACCAGCCCAACAGGGAGCCTGCCTTCCCGCCCAGTGGGGAGCCTGCCTTCCAACCCAGTGGGGAGCCTGCCTTCCAACCTAGCCAGGAGCCTACCGACCACCAGCCCCACTGGGAGCCTGCGATCCAGCCCAACTGGAAGCCTGCGGTCCAGCCCAGGTGGGAGCCTGCCTCCAGTCCAACGGGGAGCCTGCCTTCCAGCCTACCCGGGAGCCTGCTTCCAGCCCGGTCAGAAGCCTTCCTCCAGCCTAGCGGGAAGTCCACCGTCCAGTCCAGCAGGAGGGAGCTCAAGCGTCCAGCCTGCCAGCCAGGCTGACCTGCCAGCCAGGAAGAGTAACGGCCAACAATCAATGCGCGACTTAATTATGTGTTTAATTCTGTATTAATGTTGTAATTAATTTAGTCATTATTATGTTCGGCAGTTACCATTTGTAATCGCTATAAAAGGCAATTCGAATTTCAAATACAGATATGCTATTTCTGGCTAACTTTCCATATTCGTACTTTCCTAATTCTTGCTTGAGTGTCGTACGTAGCTTTCCTAAAAGCCTACGAGCGTCCTATTTTGGACCAACATTGGTGCTTTCATTGAGAGCCTCTATTGTCTCTCACATCACTTGAGTAGGAATCACCTAGGAAGATGGCCGGAATCTCGACTCGACGGGACCATGTCTCAGTCCACACTGAGGAGTCCACCTGGTCTGGCCACCAGCGTGCCCTCGACAACCATGTAAAGGGCAGGAGAGCGGCGCGCCAAGGCGACCTTCGGAACCAATTATCAGGCCACGGCGACCTAAGGGCGATGCTCAACCACACCCAGGGTGAACGCTCGGTCCGCAGCCGGCGGGGAGGAGGCCGACGTCATGCTCCGCGCATGGACCCGGCTCGACTCAATGCCGGGGTGGAAGCCCTACAGGAGGCAACTTGGGTTCTGGGGACCTTGGCTCAAAATTTCCAACAGATGGTGTCTGGCGGAAACGTGGATGAGCCTGCCCGTCAACAGACGCCAGCGGATGTGGAGGTGTCCTCCAGGCGGCGTGATGAGCGACGCTCTGGATCCAACCAAAACAGGGGGAAGAAGTCTCCCATCGACGGGGGGAAGAAGTCTCCCAGCAGCCTAGCCGACCCCATCGGCAGACGGGGAGGGGCGCCCAGCAGGGGTGCCCAACGCAGATGGAAGGAGGCGAGCCCTCTCACCACTCTCACCGGGCGAACAGTCGGACTGGCTCCACGGAGAGGCAAAACGTGGGGCCCCGACCTCACCTGCATGGACGACTTGGAGGTGCCGCCAGACATGCCCAGCCCCGCGCTGGAGTTGTCGGGGGGAACCCACCGCCAGGCGAGGTGGAAGATCTACGACAGCGCCTTGACGAGTTGAGAAGGAGGGTCGTCGGAGGGGAGCCCTACACGGCCGACCTCCGGATACCCGAACCCTTCACCCGGGCGGTCATGGATGCGCCGTTGCCGAGGGGCTACAAGCCCTGCACCATTGAAGCATACAAGGGCGCTTCTGACCCCCAGCATCATGTATCTCGGTACCTTTCCTATATGGTCATGATGGGGTACGAGGACGCCATCCGATGCCGCGGTTTCTCCGCCACTTTGGATGGCCCGGCTCGTGAATGGTATGACTCTCTACCCGACGGGAGTATCACGAATTTTCGTGAGTTGGCTCAGCGCTTTCTCTTGAGGTTCGCGAGCTCCCGGGACGTCAAGAAAAACTTCAGCCACCTGTTCGGCCTAAAACAGGGGAAGAAGGAATCATTGTCGACCTTCCTAGCGAGGTGGAGGGCTGAGTCAGTCAAGGTTCAGGGCCTTGATGACAGGACCGGGGTGGCCATGCTCACAAACTCTATCCAATCGGGCGAGCTTTACAAAGATTTCGTCAGAAGTCCCCCTACCTCGTACGAGGAGGCGCTCGGCCGTGCCGACCGGCAAGCCGAGGCGGAGGACGCCTTGCAGAGGAAAAGAGATGAGGAAGAAGGTGCAAAAGAAGAAAAGAAGAAGGAAGCCGGTTCGGGTGCTGAGAAAGCTGACGGCAAAGCTAGCAACAAAAACAACAAGTACAAAGGTAACAAAAGTATAGGCAAGGGCAAGGCGGACGTCCCGAGCGGACCGCTACAGCCCGTCAAGCAATTGACTCCACTTGCTCAGTCGGTCGGGGCCATCCTCGACTACGCGGAGGAGCAAGGTTTAGTCGACTTTCCAGAGGAGTGTGATGTGGTGACTGCCAAGCACAACTACGACCAATATTGTCGATTCCATCGGAGAGCAGGGCATGATACCGATGATTGTGTCATTCTCCGGCGGCAAATTGAAGAACTCATCCAGAAAGGGTACCTGGGCCAATTCGTTGGCAAACAAGGAGGCATCCCGCAGAAGAGGAGCCTGACGTGGCAGCGGTCCGACCAAGCTACCATGTCAAAGGAGACACCGCCTGCCAAGAAGCGGGAGCTTGGCGCCTTCTCCGAGGAAGACGATGCCGACCTAGGGAACGGCCCCCGGAAGTACCATCGATGTTCATTCATATTCGGGGGACCCCAGGGAGGCGACACCTCTAGAGAGCGGAAGCAGTGGGCCCGAGCCCTATACGTCGGGGAGATAACTAGGGCTCCCGCCGACAAGAGGGTGAAGAGGGACCCCATCTTCTTCAACGACGCAGATTTGCCACGGATGCCTCCGCCGCACAGGGATGCCTTGGTCATCAAGGTCGAAATCAACAACACAATCGTCCACCGAGTCCTGGTGGACAATGGGAGCTCCGTTAACATCATGTACTATGACACCTTCCAAGGTCTCGGGTTGGACCGAAAAGACTTGATCCCGGTGAGAACCCCACTCTCGGGCTTCACCGGGGACTCCATTGAGTCAGAGGGCAGCATAGTCCTCCCCGTGATGGTGGGCTCCGAGCCCTGCGTATCCAAGTTAGATGTCGAGTTTATCATCGTACGCCTAACTTGTGCGCATAAGATCATCATGGGAAGGCCGGCCCTGGAAGACCTCAGATGTGTGATATCCCAGGAGCACCTATGCATGAAGTTTCCCACTCCGAATGGCGTCGGAGTTGCCAGGGGAGATCAGCGAATGGCGAGGAGCTGCTATCTGAAAGCTTGCAAACAAATCGGTCAAAAAGACTTGAGGGTCCACACTATCAACAGCAAAGCCATGAAGTATGAGGAGGGTCAGCTCCGCGCTGAACCCACCTCAGAAGTGGAGGAGATCCAGATTGACCCTGTGAGGCCGGAGCGGAAGGTCAAGATCGGGACCGGGCTCCCGGCCGGCTTGAGGGAGAAGATTATCCAAGTACTTGTCCTTTTTAGCGTTGTCTTCGCATGGGGACCGGAGGACATGCCTGGCCTTGACCGAAGCATCGCTGTCCATCGGCTGACGGTCAATCCAACGGCGAAGCCCATCCAGCAGAAAAGAAGACACCTCTCAACCGAGAGGAGGGAATTCGTGAAGAAGGAGGTCAACATGCTCCTGAGTATCAAGCATATCTGGGAGGTCTTGTACCCGGTCTGGCTGGCAAAAGTGGTCCTGGCCCCGAAGCCGCCAACCTGGAGGATGTGTGTTGATTACACCGACCTCAACAAGGCATGTCTGATGGATCCATTCCCATTGCCTAACATCGACCAACTAGTCGATGGGACGGCCGGATGTGAGCTCCTTAGCTTCATGGACGCTTTTCGAGGATACCATCAGATTTTCATGCATGAAGAAGATGCGGAGAAGACTCGTTCGTCACCCCAGAGGGGATTTTTTGTTATCTTGTCATGGCCTTTGGGCTGAAGAACTCTGGGGCGACGTACACGAGGATGGTGGCCAAGGTATTCCGTAAGGTGCTCAGAAGGAACATGGAGGCGTATGTTGACGACATGATCGTCAAGAGCACCCGGGCATCCGATCATGCAGATGATTTGGCAGAGATCTTCGGGATCATGAAGGCAGTCCGTCTGCGCCTGAACCTGAAGAAATGTACCTTTGCTGTCCAAGGAGGCAAGTTCCTGGGGTACATGGTCACACGGAGGGGGATTGAGCCAAATCCTGAGAAGGTGAGGGCAATACTTGACATGGAACCCCCGAGGTCGGTGAAAGAAGTCTAGATTCTCACCGGCCGGCTAGCAGCCCTTGGACGCTTCATGTCCAAGTCCGTCGAGAAGTCCCTACCCTTCTTCCAGGTCCTGAAGAAACAAAATGGTTTCGTCTGGAATGACGAGTGTCAGCGAGCCTTCGACGACCTGAAGAAGTACCTCCTCTCTGAGCCTTTACTCAGCAAGCCGGAGAGGGGGGAGACGTTAATCCTTTATCTTGGGGTTTCCCAAGGCGCAATCAGTTCCGTGCTGGTTCGCGAGGAGGAAGGCGTTCAGTGCCCCGTCTACTATGTGAGCAAGACCCTCCAGAATGCTGAGCTCCGGTACACCCCGCTCGAGAAGACAATATATGTCGCCTACATCACCGCCAAGAAGTTGACACACTACTTCCAAGTGCACCCGATCAGAATCCTGTCGGACCAACCCCTAGGTGCCGCTCTGATGGCGCCCGGCACAACCCGGGTAGTGAAGTGGTCAATGCTACTCAACCAATACGAGGTTGACTTCCAGCCTCGGACATCCATCAAAGTCCAGGCTCTGGCTGATTTCATTGTGGAATGCACGGCCCGAGAAGTGGCAGATAGGCAACAAGAGAGCAATGAACAATGGTGGACTCTAGCGACTGATGGGTCGGCAGGAGCCAAGGGATGCGGGGGCGGAATCGTCCTCATCTCACCCGAGGGATTCCGAGCCTACTATGCCTACCGCTATCTTTTCAAAATCTCCAACAATGAGGTGGAGTACGAGGCCCTACTGTCTGGGCTACGATTGGCAGCCGCCATGGGAGCAGAGTGGATAACGGTGAAATGTGACTCCCGTCTGGTGGTTTCCCAGGTCAAAGGTGAGTTCGAAGCGAAGGAAGAAAGAATGATGAAGTATCGAGATGTTGTTCAGGAGTTGCTCGGGTTGTTCAAGCAAGCAGAATTGATCTGCATCCCAAGAAATCAAAACTCCGATGCAGACCTCCTCTCAAAGCTATCCCAAGGGTTACCTAAACATATATCGAGAATTGCACGCATTGAGGAGATGACGACCTCAAGCATATCAGCCTCACCGTCCATTGACGTCCTTCCCTTGCAACCAGTCGCCTGGTGTTGGGTGGATGACCTCCTGCGCTACATAGCCGACGGGACGCTCCCCGAGAAAGAAGAGGAGGCAAGGTTAGTCCGGCGACGAGCTCCGGGCTACGTCGTCTTGGATGGGAAGCTGTACAAGAGGTCCTATAATGGGACCTTGCTAAAGTGTTTACGCCCACATGAGGCGGAAATGATCGTCTCTGAACTCCATAGGGGCGTATGCTCCGCCCATCAGGGGGCAGGCACGTTAGCTAGGAAGGTCGTCCTCCAGGGGTACTTTTGGCCAACAATAATGAAGGATTGCGCTGACTATGCAAGGAAATGCGAGACATGCCAGAAGTTCCAGAAGAGCCCCGGCCGACCAGCAACAATGTACACACCGATCAGCACCGCCCTTCCATTAACAAGATGGGGTGTCGACCTGGTCGGTCCCTTACCAACCGGGTCGGGAAACCGGAAGTTTGTCATCGTCGCGGTGGACTACTTTACGAAGTGGGTTGAGGCCGAGCCGCTTGCCAACATCACACATCTCCAATGTAAGAAGTTCATATGGAAGAATATTTTCTGCCGGTTTGGGGTTCCCCTCCAAATAATCTCCGACAACGGAAGGTAGTTTGACTGCGAAGCCTTCCGACAATTCTGTGCAGAGTGGGGCCTAGAATCTAGCCGAGTTGCGGTTTGCTACCCCCAGGCAAATGGGCAGGTGGAGAACACCAATCGGACGATCGTCGATGGACTGCAAAAGAAGTTGGAGGCCCTCGGGACTGCCTGGGTGGAGGAGTTGAACAATATACTCTGGACCTTCAGAACAACCCCAAGGAAGGCAACAGGAGAGACCCCCTTTGCCTTGTGTTATGGCTTTGAGGCGAGGGCACCGTTCGAGGCCGTAGTTCCCAGCCGGCGAGTGGAAGAGTTTGAACCAGCCAGCAATGAGGAGAGGCTCCGAGCCGAGCTCCACCTCATTGAGGAAAGAAGAGATCGTGCCTTCATCAAAGCGGAAAACTATCGACGACAAGTCAAGGCGTACCAAGACAGCCGAGCCCGACCCCGGAGTTTTGACGTCGGTGATTATGTCCTAAGACGTAGGAAGGCCAGCAGGCCGACAGAGGGAGGTAAGCTCTCCGTCAAGTGGGAAGGCCCTTACGTGGTTGACGCAGTGATCGGCCTTGGGACATACAAGTTGAAGACAACAACAGGCCGGTTGGTAGACCGCGTCTGGAATGTCGAGCATCTGATGAAGTTTTACCTGTAGAAAATCAAAGTTTCACTTTTCTTTGTAAACTTCTGTGCTCCGAGCACGGGATTACAATTTGTAATTCTTCATGTGGTCCGCCCACATCATGAATTCAATATACTTTGCTAGCGATATTTTGTCTTCAAAAGAGGTCCGACCTCACTTAGCAATAAAGGGCGGTGGCAAAAAAAAAGTATTACGCCCCCCCTCGGTGTTTGGCCGACCTCGGCCAGGCTCTTTAACTGAAAATAGCCAAGCGATTTTCAAGAATCCGGGCAATTTTCTAAAGTAAAGAGCTAGCCGCGACAATCGAGGCGACGGTAGGGCCGGCCTCCAGGTCGAGGGTACTCAGGATGCTGACCCCCGGGTCCTTTTCGAGTGCTCGCCGCCTAACATCGCTGGCCAAGCAGCTCGCACTCTCGTCATCCCTGAGTTGGCGGTGCGGGTTCGTTCTGGTGGATCATGCAGGGTCCGCCCCTGTTGTTTGGCTATCCATGCGGGAGTAACCAAATTATTCCCCAAGTTCGGGCAAACTGGACGGGTTAAAGTGACAGTAGGACTGACCCCCGAGTCATGAACGTTCAGGATACCGACCTAAGGGTCTTCCTCGTCGGTTCAATGTCCGACCTTGCTGGCCAAACAAGTCACTTACTTGTTGATTCCATATCAATAGCGAACAGATCACTTCTACCCAACTAGGAGGGGCACGGATAGGCTCAGCCACGCCAGCCTAACCGCCTCCGGGAGGTTAGAGAAGCCAGATCCCCGAATAAATTGCTAAGTATTCGTAATGCAAAGTATAGAAAAGGAGGCGTATGAAATAAAAATCAAACATCCACAAAGTATTCAAGTGGGAAACAAAGGAAATACAAAATACAAGGTCACGGCTGGACAGACCCATCGCCATCAACCTCGGGAACGTCATCTAACACACCAACCAAGTCCTGGCCGGGGGCCACAGGGGTCATGTTCCCCGGAGCTAACGGAAAGAACCAGGCCCATTCGTTTGAACTACCAAGCTCCTCCTCCTGACGGACGGCCTCTGGGGGAAGAAGGGCTATCGCCTCCACGGGTTTCTTCATGCGGCCAGGAAGGCCCAGTGTGGATGGATGAAAGTCATGGTCGAGATCCTTCAACCGGCCATACACCTTCTGCTGCATCAAATACTTGCCACTCTGAAAAGCATAGAGGACTTCGCGAGCGCGTCAATACTCTCCGTCGGGGGTCGTCATCCACCTCTGCACTAGTTCAGACTGTTCCGCTTGCACCCTCGCAGAGATGATCTTCTGGAATTGCTCGGAGGCCTGGAACTCGGAGAGCGCTTTCTTGGCTCCTTGTTCGGCCGCTTCTTCACATTCTTGTGCACGCGAGGACTGCAGCTCGGAGAAGGCTTTCTGGCTAGCCCACAAGGCAGCCACAACTTCGTCAGCCTCACGCTGAAGCCTGGCCTGAGAATGATTGGCCGCGTGGAGTGCCCTGATGGTCTTGGCGAGCCCCTGCAAAATAGACAAACGAAAATATGAGGGGGTTCAGGGATAAACACAATCCACGTCAAGACGTGATCAACCTACCTCAATATGTGACCGGATAGAACCCTCCAAGAGGGGATGAAACTCTTGGGAAGTCGTACAGGTGAGGTCGCCTGGTGGGAGGATTGATGAAGCATAATCCACGACCGGGAAGCCTTCATGCATAATCGAGGTACTCGAAGATGGGAAGGCATAAGTAACTGTATGCAAGGTGTCACGGCTGATCCGTTCGGCCATCCTCTCATCTGCACCCTCATGTACCTGCTCAACGGAATGAAACTTGGGGGCGACCTTGGCCTTCTTCGAGACTTGTTCCCCTCGGCCTGGGGAGGAGGCTCCGCGCTCTTTCCTCGCAACAGTCTTATGGGCCACATCAGCAACGGCGGGGCAAGGCTCCTCCTCCTCCTCCTCATCGGACCCATCCAATTTGACTAGCACGTCGACGAGTCCGCCCTTGTGCTTCTCCTGCACTGGCGTAGTTGGCCGAGGCCCGAAGGTAACTCTCACCCTTCTTGGAGGGGGGGCTTCGTGCCCTTTCCCCTTTGCAGCCGTTGCTGCCACAGGAACGATGACTTGTTGAGGCTCCTCCTCTTCATCGGACTCCGCCTCAACAACGAGCTTCTCAGGCACAGCTGCGGAAGAAAAATGTGAGGATAAGAAGAATAAAGTACAAAGTAGCAAACATAGACCAGGGAGATGACAATCACCTAAATATGAGCTGATGGAGTGGGGACCGCCTGCGGACAATATCTTGATGGAGGACTTGAGACCAGGGGAGAGAGCGACCCGGTCACACTTCCGAACCCGTTCACCCTACTGAGGCAGAGGTGACGGGAGGTTGGGGTCGGATACCCATATCCATCTCTTCTTCCACCGTTTCCCTGAATGGGGGTAACCCGGCCGAAACAGTTTGCTCACCGGCCTTTGGGAGAGTAAGGCGAAAAAGCTAGAAGCACGCCACTGGAAGCAGCTGAAAAACAGATCAATCGTTGGTGTGAGGCCCACATCCTCACACTGCGCCACAAAAGCGGCAACGAACATGTGAGCCGCCGGAGCCAATTTACCCGGGGCCACACCCAGAAAGTGAAGGAACCGAACCAAGAAGGGTGCAGTGGCACGGCCATCCCTAACTCCAGAGAGCGGATATGGACCCCGAAGTAGGGAGTTGGTGGATTGCTCAATATGTCGGTAGCCCCCGGAGATTCCAACGAACAATCATGGCCAATCAAACTGTATGCAACGGCAAGATCCTCGTCTTGGATACGAGGGGGAGGTTCGCTATCCCACTATTATCAAGGTCCCACCAAAGATTCGGGTCCTCCCGAGCACCAGAGTCATCGTCGGAATCTGACATGACCACATGTTGTGCCCGCACTCTATCTGGAACGCTCAGTTGCCGACCCTCAGCAGTAGTGGTCCGCCTAGCTGGAGCCATCTCCGGGAGAACGTCAAACCTGCAAAGACACAAAAAAGAGAGAAATAACAAAACGTCAAACTGCAGGCTAACATGGACGGCGTCATCAAAGGGTGGACCCGCCTTGTCCGCCTAGTGGTAGTTGCCGGTTTCCTGAGCTACACCTGCCAGCAGAGGGACTCCGACCTTGGACCCGCCACCGCCGGGTGGCTGCCGGGCTGGAAGCTACATCCACAACCTTGGAAGCCGCACTGCCGACCGGGGCGCCAACCTGCTGGGTTTGATATTGGCCTGCCACGCATCGAAGCGAAAACTAGCCGAACAACGCGAGGGGCGAAGAACACCAGCCTGGAAGCATCTTTCTGCCTGGGGATCTGTCTGTCGTGGCCGGGGAGCCTTGGCTGCCCGGGGATCTATCTGTCGTAGCCATGGCCCCGTAGTTGGCGGCCTTGGAATTTGACTTCCAAGAATATCCATCCATGGGAAGTAGGATGAAGACCCTGGCAGTCCGATTTTGGAGGTCCAAAACACCCTTAGAGCCCAGCCGCCAACGATGTACCACGAACGCCCGGTAGGCTGGTACTCCAAGATATTGGGGTTTCATCTCAACATGACCGCTAGCTTCCTCGAGGATAACGTCCGGCGGAGGAGCCACGCGGCGGCAAACAGCCTGGCCGCCTGAGAGAAGGACATCATCCGGCTGAGGAGCGCCTGGCTACCGGTCCCCTTAATGATGCCGGCCAGAGGAGGAACGACGACTGCCAACCCCTGTAAATTGCGCCGACCAAGGTCTAGGCTGGCCGGCCGACCAGATTCGCCGGACTGGCGGGCGACGTCGGCAACCGGCGACCAACACAGGACGTCCGCCTGGCACGGCGGGGGCAACACAGGGGAGCTACGGGGCGGCGGCCAACCAACTCGGCAGATTGACTGCGGCGTTGGGGTGACGCGAGGAAGAGGGACGCATGTCGCAGGAGAGAGAGGAAAGAAAAAAGAAAGGAAAGAAAAAAGAAAGGAAAGAAAAGAGAAGGAAAGAAAAAAGAAGGAAAGAAAAAAGAAGGAAAGAAAAGAAAATGAAAGAAAAGAAAAGGAAGGAAAAATAAAATAAAGTCCGAAAATAATTTATGAAGTAATAAAAATGAATTTCAGGGATTTTTGAAGCTGACCTGGATCCTGAAGTCTGGGAGAAAGCTTGTTGCTGGAATGCTAGAACGCTAAGGGAATTGATTTGGGGCCTTTTAAAGTTGGGTGCCTTATTCGAAACTTGGAAATCTCCATAAATTGTGGGATTGACAGAATCCACAATTATGGCTCCCTGATATGTGAATATTTTTTAATGGGCAGCTGACATGAACTACTCCCTCTTAGCCGAGCCTACTACTCGCCTAAGGGAGTGGGGGACTCGTGATGGGGTTATGGGACCAGGCCCAGAGCCTAATCGGCCCAGACCCCGAACTTGGACCAGCGGGCCCAAGCCCAGCAACCTAGAGCTCGAGTCGGCCCAACCAATCAAGGCAATAGAGGAGCGGAAGCCCAAGAGAGCCTGTCGACCAGCCCAGCGGGGAGCCTGCCTTCCAGCCCAGTGGGGAGCCTGCCTTCCAGCCCAGTGGGGAGCCTGCCTTCCAGCCTAGCCAGGAGCCTACCGACCACCAGCCCCGCTGGGAGCCTGCGATCCAGCCCAACTGGGAGCCTGCGGTCCAGCCCAGGTGGGAGCCTGCCTCTAGCCCAACGGGGAGCCTGCCTTCCAGCCTACCCGGGAGCCTGCCTTCCAGCCTACCCGGGAGCCTGCCTCCAGCCCGGTCAGAAGCCTTCATCCAGCCTAGCGGGAAGCCCACCGTCCAGTCCAGCAGGAGCGAGATCAAGCGTCCAGCCTGCCAGCCAGGCTGACCTGCCAGCCACGAAGAGTAACGGCCAACAATCAATGCGCGACATAATTATGTGTTTAATTATGTATTAATGTTGTAATTAATTTAGTCATTATTATGTTCGGCAGTTACCATTTGTAATCGCCTATAAAAGGCAATTCCAATTTCAAATACAAATATGTTATTTCTGGCTAACTTTCCATATTCGTACTTTCCTAATTCTTGCTTGAGTGTCGTACGTAGCTTTCCTAAAAGCCTACGAGCGTCCTATTTTGGACCAACAATAATATATAAGGTTTATATCAATCATCCAATACAATTGTAATGAGGTCTGTTATAATATTACGACATTCTATAAACTATTTATTTCGATAAAGAAGTAGAGTATCTCATCCTGTAACACAAGCGTCGTGATAGTAACACCATATCGTAATCACTGGTAGCAACGGATCATTGTCGTCAAGTCAAATCTGTGCATCAACACAAGTTGTCATTTTATGCATATCATATGGTGATGGTACCATGGACTCCAGCCATGGCCCAATCACGGAAATACAGACCAAGCCCATAATGAGATCAAGCCTTCAACGGGATTAGCCCTTAAACGGGATCAGCCCGTGAACGGGATAAATATATTGGCCGTTTGGGTCTAACTGGGAATAAGACTCACAACGGGAACCCACAACCAGGTCAAGCTCGACAGCAAACCTCGAGCCTGAGTGGAGTTCTAGTGAGGTCAGGATATTCCTAGGGCTCGAGCTTGGGTGGAGTTCTAGTGAGGTCAGGATATTCCTAGGGCTCGAACCTGGGTGGAGTTCTAGTGAGATCAGGATATTCCTAGGGCTTATGTGGCAGACTATCATTCGTGTATAGCTATCTGGCAGCAGACAGGAACTAACGACATGAACGTGGACTTAAAGGAACAATCATTGCACAACATCCAAGACGTTATAGGAGACCATGTTTCTCTTGTGGGCCTCAATCTAGCCCAATCAATCATAGATTCCCGATCTGCCAAGTTTTATGAGTTTGAAAGTCTTCTGAAAAATCATGTGAAGTGAATGGTTGTGCTTTTTCAACAATTGGAGGTTCAAACTCCACTTCTTCTTCTACAAAAGTTGAGCTATCATCATGAAAAATAAGATTAACATACACGTCACTATCATCCTGCATATATAACATGTTTTTATATAAGCAAAAAATATGAGATACATGTATTACAAGAAAAAATATATTTATATTTAGACTTTTATACCTGACTTATTTTTCAAAGTTTCTCAAAATATGCTCACCAAGTTCTTAAATTAATAATTTATTAAATTGACTTAAAAATACAAAATATTACACATATTTAATACTTCGTAGCTCATTAAATTTACAAATAGAAACATAAAACTGCAATACATTTTTTATTTGCAACACATGTGCCTTAAGTTTATAATTGTTTTTTTAGTCATAAGTACACTACAAAAGTATAAAAGTAATAATCAAAATATAATCTGTCAAGTTTCAAAGAACAATAAGTTTTTTTAAATAACCCCAAAAAACCTAAACATTCAAAATTGTTCAATTTTGGTTTGATCTCATCTAGTTTCGTACATGTGTTAGTAATATCTAAGTTCAATGGAAAATATCAGTTACACTATACAAGTTTAAATATGATCGAAAAATTAATTATGCTTATTTATATTTAAAATTTTGGATAAATAAAAAATATATTAAACTAACATTCTAAATTATATGTACGTAGGAGCCGTTAATTTATGGAAAAAAATAAAATTTGATGTGTACTTATTATTTTGACAAAAATTAATTATTGGGTGACATTAATTTATTATTATAATACAAATAAGGATGTTTTTAATTGAATTAAAATTTATTGATCTAGTCTAATCTGATATAATCTTATCTTATTTGTTCTAGTAAGTTTGGTCTAATCTAGTCTGAGGTCTGAACTGGTTTGCCCTATTAGAAGTATGTTTATGCGCGGGTGTTTTTTCTATTTGTGTTATACAACTATCGAAATTTGATTTGGTTTGATTTGAGATAAAAAACATCTCAATTAATAAAAAAAACTCGATAATGTCAATCGTACGTAGTTATACGATAATAGAACAAAAACAATATTATTCAATATAAAGATGAATGAAAAAGTATATATATGATCATCAAAATATTAACGAATATTGTATACGACAAACTTAATGAATCACATCACAAATAAGAACGGGGATACAAATAGTGAGGCAGATGAATACCTCATAAGTGTGAAAATCAAGAGTACTATTTTTTAGATAATTTTTAGATTCATCCTCCATTGTATAAAAAAATTGTAAAAAATTATAAAAGCATTAGTAATGAGTTCCAAATACTTATACAGTAGTTGTGTGATGGTAGTTAGAAAGTGTAATCCTGATTGTATTAGGAATTTAAGTGTATTTGGAAACATGTAACACAAAATTTAGGAAATATTAGAACTTAGTTTTATTTTAAAGAAGCAAGACACCCATTAAAAAAATCAATACGGATGAAGATGCTTCCTAATTACTCCCTTCAAAATAAAAAATGCTTCCTAATTACTCCGTATTAGGGAAAAGCAACTGGGTGGGTGTATGTGAGCAAGGACATACATGTCCATCTTTGACAAAAAAATAGGTGCGCATAGCCATTTTGGTGGCGTGCGGAGCACAAGCATATTGAAATCAAAGCTCAAATCTTCTCTATTCTTGTTTTATATATTTGATTGTTGAAACTTAGAGACTTTCAGCTCGGAATGTTTTTCTATATAAAATTATATACTGTGTATATAATTAATATACTGCCAAGTATCTTGTGATTCGATGACATCACTATGACACTTTCAAAGATGAGATCACAAATTCAAAACTCACCCCGAGGATATTGACAACAGAAATCAACTCCATATTTATTTATTTTTACACCGTAATGTTTGAATGTTTAAATCATATTCCTTTCATTTGGTTAAAATTGCCCCATCTTTCCTTTTTGATTCGTCCCACTAAGATCGTGTCATACCAAATTTGATAAAATTTATGTGGTTCTAAATCTTTCTTACTTTATCAATTCAATAGCAACCACTTAAACTCATTTTCTTAATAATCGTATTGACTCCTCATATCCTAATGTTAGTGGGACGGAGGTTAATAATTTTTTATAAAAGATTGATATATAATATTAGAAGTAAAAAATTTAATTGAGAAAATGTGCTTGACAAATATATTAAAAGTGGCAGTAAAAAACTGTATTGAATTGGGCAAATTAATATTACGGAGTAGATCGTAGGATTATTATTTTAATATATTCTCAATTGTCATCAAATTCACAAATATATCATATTCTTTAAATTTAATAAAAAAGACTCAAACTTCAACATTTCTCACAATTACACTTTCAATCTATTAATGATTATGTATTGAAGAAGAAAATTTTATTTTTATTTCATTTTTTCATTCCTTTGTTACTTTAAGTTGAAAAACTCGTATTGCTAAATGTTAAAATATACGAAACCATATTTCTACTATACAATTAATAAAATTACAAGTAGTGAAATTTATATTACGAATAATAAATTAAATTAGTGCATAACATATGAAAGATAACTAGAAAAATGAAATTGTAACCTACAACTATAAAAATAGTTTAAAGTTTTCTTGGTATCAAATTAAATAATTTTATTAAATTTTGTAAGAAAATTTTGAGTAATGAATTAATATATAAGATTAAAATTTTAAGATTTGATTTATGTTTTTGCTAATTCTTGGGTAATTTTTATTAAATAATTAATAAAAATTTACAATTTAATTCAAGTGTATAAAAAAGTATTCAGATTGATATAAATTGGTAATTTTGAAAAATCACAATGGGAAAGTGTAATTGTTACAAAATATGAAGTTTGAATCTTTTTTAAATTAAAGAATACGATAAATATGTGAATTTGATGGAATCTCACCTGTTGCAATCAGCAGAAAGTATGCTTGTATGTGTATACAATTTTTAACACCTTTTGTTAAATTTAAAAGTTGAAAGAAGCAGAAAACAAGGGCAGCCGTCGGGCACCGACTGTCTTTCTGCACTATCACCTTAAAGCTAGACGCCGTCCAACTCCTTTGGCATCACTTTGTATCACAATCCCTTCCTGCTCAATGGCTGAACAGAAGCGGAAAAGGCAGATGCCGACCATTCCACCGTACATGAAGGCCATTTCCGGATCTCTGGGAGGAATCGTGGAGGCAAGCTGCTTGCAGCCCATTGATGTCATCAAGACTCGGCTTCAGCTGGACCGGTCGGGTTCGTACAAGGGGATCGTCCACTGTGGCTCCACCATCATCAATAACGAAGGTGTACGGGCTCTATGGAAGGGATTGACGCCCTTCGCTACTCATCTAACTCTAAAATATGCCCTTCGTATGGGATCGAACGCGGTACTACAGTCTGCTTTGAAGGACTCCAAGACGGGGAATCTCAGTCCATACGGAAGGGTTCTATCTGGTTTCGGAGCTGGCGTTCTTGAAGCTCTCGTCATTGTCACCCCTTTCGAGGTTTGTTTTTCCAATGTCCATAATTTGTATAATTTCTGTTTACTTTCTGTTGCTTGCTTGATGTTTGCAATTCTACAATGATTTTTTGTGACCTGGAAAAATTGACTATGCCTCAAGGACTGCTAATCTGTGATTATTTGTTGGGATTTAGTTATTTAATTTAATTTAATATTTTAATTTATATCCTGTGAATCTGGTTGTTTTTTTCCTGCAAAACCATTAGATTAAAGTCTAAGTTAATAATTCAGTGAGTATATCACTTACCATAATCCATGTGAAGTGGGCTTCAGGGAAGTGTTTTGTTTTTCTCTTGTAGTTCACGACAATCCTTTTGTAGTTCTTGAAGCTCTTATTATTGTCACCCCTTTCGAGTTTTGTCTTTTCAATGTCCATAATTTGTGTGAATTCTTTTTTACTTTCAGTTGCTTGCTTGATGTTTGCAATTCTACAATAATTATTTGTGACCTGCAAATTGCCTATGTTTCAAGGACTGTCATTATTTGTTCTGTTTTAGTTTTATAATTTTATCTTGTGAATCTCGTTGGTTTTTCTTGTATTAGCATGATATTGAAATCAAAGTTAATAGTTCAATGAGTATTCACTTACCATAATCCATGTGAAGTGGGCTTTAGGGAAGTGTTTTGTTTTTCTCTTTTAGTTCACACACAATCCTTTTGTATAAATTACAAACATTTAATAAAAAATTGCTTGAGCTTGATTTTACTTGTGCTCTTGATTTTCTGAAAGCTGAGATGAGGAGAGCTAGAAACATAAAGGTTTAGATCAAATGAATAGAAATTGCTCATCATAGGACTAAAACATACATAAAGTTCAAAAATAGGATTAAGTATGTTTTATTCCTCAAATAGGACTTACTTAGTCCGATTAAAAAAAATAAGTTGATTAAAACATCCCAAAATAAGAGTTAACGAGTCTTATTTTGGGGATAAAACAAGGGTAGTCTTATTTATGAGCTTAATCTTTATTTTAGTCTTATTTAGGGAATTCTCTTAAATGAATGTATTAAGATTGATGGCGGGGCTGGAAAAAAGTTTGGAGACAATAAGTAAATCATGACTGTCCAATCTGAAATTAGGCAGTGTGGGAAGAAAAAAGGCGGGATGCGTTTGCTTTTGCGCAAGGGTAGAGGTGCTGGATCCAAATGAATGGGCATCAGAGAATCATTTAATTGAAAAATGTAAATTAAGTTGATATCATTAGTTTGAAACAGGCCAAATTGTTTGCCAATGTAATACAATGGCTTTCATTTAAATGTGTATCATATGCTGAAACATTAGTAAATGTTAAATACCCTTCCTGTTACCACCGTAGCTGCAATTAAGTTTTAATTTGGATCTCTCTTTCTGTTCATATCAACTCTTTCGTGTTGATCGTAAACATGCAGATTTGTGCTCCTTTTGGTAGCTGTGATGTGTTTATTTTGGTTATAATAAAAAGAGGAGCTTTTGAGTTACTTATTTTGCTTAAAGGGTTGTTACCAAACGCTTTTTCTTTCAGAAAAATCAGCCTATTCATCCTAGTAAACTTTACCCCAATAGATCCTTAGTGCCCATCGGGCAAACTTAGTTTTTCGCTCATCAGGCTTATCATATCAGCCAGCAAACTTGGTCCCAAAAGGATCTAAATTGATTAATAATGAAAAAATATGATTGGAGGTTTTGTTTTGCTGAATTGGCTTAATTTGTTAAAGGGACAACTTTTGTGTTTTCTTTATTTTATTAGTAAAATATATTTTAAATAAATTGTTTAAAATATACCCAGCAGATTAAGCAATTGCAGCCATAACTTCACTAATTCCAATAGATTTAACCCAGTTTAGTCTTAATAAATGGGGTCTTGGTATTTTATTTCTGATATTTTCTTATTTGATGCTCTAGACTATAGCTCCCTAACCGATGCAGCCAAACAAGTCACACAGCTATGTGGTGTCGAAAGGTCAATAGCTCATCTAGTTCAGTTGATGTAGGTGGTGAAAATTCAGCTACAACAGCAAAGAGGTTTAAGCCCGGAGCTTCTAAGATACAAGGGGCCCATACATTGTGCACGGTCAATTATCCATGAAGAAGGGATTCGTGGCCTATGGGCTGGAGCTTCCCCAACTGTGATGCGAAACGGGACGAATCAGGCTGCCATGTTTACAGCCAAGAACACATTTGACACGTTACTTTGGAAGAAACTTGAAGGTGATGGCCAAGTTCTTCAGCCATGGCAGTCTATGATATCAGGGTTTCTTGCAGGAACAGCTGGTCCTATATGTACTGGACCTTTTGACGTTGTGAAAACAAGGCTGATGGCTCAAAGCCGGTCAGCGGGTGATGTGAAGTACAGAGGAATGTTCCATGCTATCTCTACTATATATACTGAAGAAGGTCTGCGTGCTCTATGGAAAGGTTTACTTCCCAGGCTTATGAGGATCCCCCCTGGGCAGGCCATCATGTGGGCTGTTGCTGACCAAGTAATTGGTTTGTACGAAAGAAGACATAATATAGCTCTATAGCTATCTTGCCATTGCCATTGTTTTTCTTCTTGCGGTCTTTTAGTTTATTCTTTGGCGAAGCTTGCAAGCTGTTTCAAGCTATTTGATTTCATTTCGGTCATACTTATATTACATGACATGGTAATTTGGTCTCCTGCAAAAAGTCTTTGACTAGGCAGCAACACTGAGACTTCGTAACAAGTATTGCTCGGAGCACCTCTTTCACATATGCTCAACCTTTCAATGGTATACAATGCAAGCCTTGACCAGCTGCTTGTCATAGCGCTTTCATTCTATTGGAACGGGGCAGTTTAGATGGGGTGGATGTCAGATATAGTGATCCATGTTGACCTGCTCAAAATTTGATTGTTTGCTCTTTGACAAGTTGAAGCTTGTATACTTCGTATTAGACAAGCAATTTAATATTTATAGATGGATGTTATATTTCTGTTTATCTTTTCATTTTTTATTTAAGCCTTTACTCCATATGAATTTACTCCGTATTAGACAAGCAATTTAAGCCTGGACCATTTTTTATTTGATTGGAATTCATACAAGGGTAAATTCATATGGTCGATGGTTAGTGTTATCCTTACTTTTCTTAATGGGTTGGCCATTGGAGGCAGCAGTAGAGGCTGCAGTAGGGTTCTTGAACAAAGCAGTAAAGCCGGTGCTGGTTGGAGGCCAAAAAAGTGTGTGTAGTCAGAGCATGTAATGCCTTAGTTGAGTTGGCTGATTCTTGTGGTTACCAATGGCATGTATGCGCTATGCAGCTCTGCTAACGGGCTAGCTCCTGAACTACATCTCCATTTCATTGGAACCTATCGGGGACAGTGAGCACCGCCTTCTGTACCGACTGTTGAATCGACAGATGCTTACTTGTTTGTGGGATCCATACCCAATCACTATAGTTCTGTCAGCTACTCCACAATGCCAGTTATTCCCTCAATGACTCATTGTCAATGTCCCGCATTTGCCTGTGTTGTGATGAAGAACTTCCTGCGTTCACTTGCCAAGGTCAGTGAAAAATATGAAATGTTACACCTGATCAATAACTTCTTGTTTTCGTTTAGCTGAAATAAATTTACTCAGCTTGAGTGTGTTTTATTTTACTTGTCTAGTATTTTCCGGCGATACAAATGGAGTATTTTAACAATTACAGCGATATGTAGGTGTATGAGTGTCAGTTTATGTGAAGAGGGATGGTGGGAGTTTCCGGGGGCTGGTCGATCTTGACTTGACGACCAGTCAGCTTATGTGAACAATAGCTTGGGGCTGGTTTCATTATCTTTAGCAACAGCTTACAAGCATTCCTCATACCATTTTCGTTGAATGTATTATAATCACTAGAATTTGGGGTGTAGTTGAATAAGTACTAACTGGTTGTAAGTTTCAGATCTGTTTTTGATTGTTTGTTGAATATTTATAGACGTTCGTTCATATCTCTCGTTGACTTGCTAAATGAACAAGTCCTACTCCAGCACAGTGCCACAGTTTAGCGGTTTAGCCTATTTCGGCTATTTGGTAAGTGGTAACCATAGTTTCATCTTATTAATCTTTATTTTTACCAAACACAAAATGTTTGATGTCCCATGATGAAATTGTGTAATAAATCAACCAAGTAAGGTTGAAGTTATCTTTCATACCGAATTGGTTGAAGTTCTTATACAAGATCATTTTAATTTTAGCTATTTCCCTTTATTTTAACAATAAAACATACTCCCTCCGGTTCTAAATAAACTTCACACTTTCCTTTTTGGGTAGGTCCAAAATAAATTTCACACTTCTATTTTTGAAAAGTTTTTAATATAGAGTTACCCTTACTTTATTAATTACTTTACACTTATTTTCTTTCTCTCACTACATTTTATTTACTTTTTATAGGGGTATGGTGAGGAAGTCAAAACAAAAAGTTCCACTTTCTTAGAAATCGTAAAGTCAAACTAGGGATGGATCCGGGCCGGTCCGGTTCCGGTTTCGGGCCGAGCCCGGGCGGGCTTTTTTTGCAAATCCTTGGGCCCGGAACTGGCCCGGGTTGATATCGGGTCCGGGCCTAACCGGGCCGGGCCGGGCCCGGTTCAATGTCTATTTTTTTTTTTGCTTTCTTGTTATCCCCCGACCCCCCCTCACCCCCACCCCCAAAACCTCCCCAAAACACCCAGCCCTACCCTAGGAAAAGAAAAAAAATTGAAAAAAAAATTGACCCGGCCCCGGCCCGAACCGCCCGGGCCGGTTCGCCTAAAACTGGGCCCGAGCCTGGCCTGCCCGACCCACCCAAACGTGCTAAAAGCCCGGAACCGGCCAACCGGTCCGGTCCGGACCCGCACAGTAGCGGGCCGGGCCGGTTTAGTTCATCCCTAAGTCAAACTATGAAAATTATTTAGGACCGGAGGGAGTATTTTAAATACTATGTATATATTTTCTTTACTTTATTAGTCAAATACGCAGTAAATTTTAAATACACTATTTTCACAATCCATCATATTCTTCCATTTTATGATGTTTTAAATTAGATTGTAATTTTCTGATCTAGTTTGATTTGTTTAGTTCTGATTTGGTCTAAACTAAATTGGTACCAATGAGGTCAACGAAACATCCCAAACTAGGTACACAATTATTGGGGTGGGGCTAGAGAGAACGGATGACCATTGTGGAGGGGTGCTGGACAGGGGTCTGTGGCAGCTAGAGAGCAATGTGGGGTGAGGCGAGGTGTCAGCAACTAGATGGGCGGGCTTGACGTCACTGAACAGGGCGACGACGGCCGATCGGGCGACAACTAGGGACAAGGTGCTGGTCAGTGTGGTGGTTGTGGTCAAAATAAGTAATCACTAGCGACGACGAGCAGTAATTGGGTCCGGTGGTGGTCACTGCCTTGATTGTCACAGTTGCTGGTATGAGTGTAAAAATCTTGGAAATCACGTTTTTGGTATATTTTAAAAAGAGTCATAGTTTTTGTTCAAGACTTTTCTTTTAGGTAGGACTTTCTAAGAAAACTCATAAAAGATGCAACTTTTAGTTTCCATTAGCCCTATTATTCATTCATACAAAACTATTGTGTTGGGCAAATGACTATAAAAATTATAACATGGTGAGAAATATATGTGCATAGAGTGTATTCTTATGTAAATTATGGAATACGGTGAATATATTAAGATTTAACTTACTTCCTCTGTATTCTACTGATTGCTAGAATATGGTTTGATACAATATTGAAGGTAAGAATAATAAAAAATGAGTAATTTATATAAACAAGTGGGAGAAAAGATTGAAAGTTATGAATGAATACATGAAGTAGAAAAAGTAAGAGCAATTGATTTTTTTAGATCTTACTAAAAGAATAGAATGTAAAAAATAATAATGATATATCCTAAAAAAATTATAACTAACAAAAGAATATGAAAAATGACACAAACTCGAAAATTTAAGGTAGAATTTCAAAAAGAATTGCGGATTTGTTGAATCAAAGACAAATTTTAGTTTTAGATTAATAAAACTTTAGTTATGTGTCGATGAAAATAGCAGTAGCGGCAACGTATAGCGGTATGAATCAGGAGAAAGAAAAGAAACTCAGAAAGTGCTGAGGCCTGAGGAGCACAAAGGAAAAAATGGTGGGAGAAAGAAGAAGAAAGCGGAAGGTATGAATGGGGGGCAAGGTGGATGAAGAAAAAGTCTGAAAACATTAAAAAAGAACACTTGGACTACATGGGCATGAACTATGAAGTAACTGGATAATCGATAAAACAGACTAAACAACTCAAATTGAACGGTTTTTAAGAGTTTGAGAATTGAATGATGGTAGAGTATGAGATTTTAATTAACATTATCGCCCAAACTTAATATGATGATTTATTTGACAGTTTTCCTATTATGTTGTACTCTGTCAAACTCATTTGAGCTTCGGGTGTTTCATAATAATGGGCCGGGCCAACCGGATTTAAAGAACTCTCCAGGCCTAATATCTGGGGGGCCCGAATTCCCGTGAGGGATACCTACCGATAGCCCATTACACGTTCACTCCTATTTTGTCCTATAAGACCTACCGAGCGCCATCTCCATTTCCACCTTGATATAGTTCTATATTCTTCAGTTCCTACTTTTCATTATCTATGCCGTTGATGAAATTAAATGTTCGTAGATTCCGAACAATCATAATGTAGCGTTTATTTTCTGTGTCTCTTTTCATATTATTTAGCCATGGATGGATCACTGAGGATTTTTCCCAATCTGAATCTTCAAAACATGAAGATCAATCAATTACAATAATGTATTTCACTTTTCTGAGATCCATACATTCATTATGCTTTGAAATCATTAGCTGAGTAGTATTAACCTACGATTTCGAAGGATATTCGCGTTTTTTATTTATGGATTTATTATTCATTTTGGGTTTAGAATATGCAGAAAACAGTTTTCATGGATCTGTGATGCTATAATGAAACTGCGTTATCTATCTGAAAGTCCGGTTTCGGAATTGATGCGGAAGATCATTCATACCTGAGATCGACCTTATACTTGAATTCTTTCGACTTTCTGTTATGTATCTGAAAGGGAAGCATCGATGAGGAATACTAAAACGTTATCCTTGCACTTTGATTGTCAGTGAAGAAATTATGGGGAGTGCATCCTGAGCTGCACACATACTTCAGTTATTTATTTATTTGATTATTATTACTAAGATACGTATTCTAATTTGTTTTTACAGGAATTTAATCAGTGAAAACGTTTGCTATGATATTAGTTTATTGTTTTTTAAAAAGCCAATTTGCAGAGCAAGGGCGTCTCTTCAATGGCGGATTTCTTGCATTGAAGGTTGGCAAGATCATAATGCGATTCTCCGTGCCTTTCAAACTTTTGTGTTGATTACGGCCTCGAACAAATCGCCACATTTCGTTATAAAGATCCATTACTAGTACTCAGATCTCAAAATGGTTTGAATCTAGTTGTTATGTTTTTAATATAGGGAATTAGAATTAAATAATGTGCACAGGTGACAGCGTCGTTAAGCTTAATTTTCTGACGCAGGATCCATAGTGCATAGAGAGAAAGCTGAGCAAGAATCAGCGGCGGCCAGACAACCGCTGAGATGAGATCCACAGATGAGTTTGAACACCATAAAACTTGTCTACTAAAACCATCTTACATCTCTGTTTAGGAATCGTTCAAATTAAGTTAATGTGTGGTTCGTGTTTGGTCGGATTTAGCTTATCTCAAATGATTTTGCCAATATTTAAATCCATTTTGTTAGTTTCTAACTTGGAATTAACGTTGTGCGAATTACTGGTTTGGAATTTGTAATGAAAATCAACAGATTGTTGGTGAACTATAAAATCCTAAAAGTGGAATATGATACTTTTGTTCTCTTTTAATTGTAACATTGTACTTTTTGCATTATTCACCTATTTTATTTTGATTATATTTTATTACTTAATGTATTATAAATTAATTTTTTAAAAAATATTGTTAAACTATTGATTTTAAATTTTCAAAATATGATTTTTTGACTAATTAGGAATGAAAGATATTAATGGTTAAATTTGTACGTTGTCAAACGTGAAATGTTGACTGTTTCACTTTAAAGGGAACGAAGGAAGTACAAATTCAATATTTTCCTGTTAAAAAGACACTCTGTTTAAAGAACACGCTTAATATGTTATTAATATTGTACGCTTAAATTTTATGATTTCCCATTTTAATCCATAGCTAAAATAGATATTGAAATGCGCCCGTGGACCATGGTTAACCCATAAAAAGGAGAAGCAGAAGTGGAGAACACACAGTTGCAAGCGCCCATGGTTGGCACTTGGAAGAAGACTACTCGTAATATTAGAAATAGAAGCAATTTTGTAAGATTGGACTATCTCGAATGAAATAGGATATAAAATAGAGATGGATGATTATTTTAATCTTCTACAGAGTACGTAGAAAGTGATCACCTTTACGTAGTGGTGTTAAGATTCTTATCTACAGCAGGATAAGAGGGTCGATGTATGCCAACCTTGTCCTTCTATTAAAGCATAGAAATGCTGTTTTGGAATCACTAATGGTGAAATTCATGAATGTTGTTTCATATTTCCAATTTACTTGGTCATTTTTTATTTTTCTAGTCAAAGATGGTAAACTTTGACCATCTATTTAAATTAATACTCCATCTGGTTCTTATTAAAGTTCTCACTTTCCTTTTTTGGGTGTCTCTTATTTAAGTGCACGCTTCCATTTTAGGAAACAATACACTGTCAAACAGTGCCAAACAGTGCACTCTACAGTAAAATCAAATCCATTTTTTTAATATGTGTGAAGTCAAACTGAGAACTTAAATAAGAACTGGAGGAAGTATATTTATGCAAATTTAATAATTTAATACTTTTATAATAGTAATTTTAATAAAGAACATTTTCATATCATTTTCAAATTATTAATATTTGTTTTATATAAACATATAATTGTTAAAAGTTAGATGTCATGTATTTGAAAAGTCAAATTTGGCTAATTAATTGTTAAGTTATAAAGTAATCAATTTTTGGACAACATTGCAAATGATGAAAATAATGTAGAGAGTAATTTGGAGAAAAAAATGAAAAAGATGATACTCGCTTCTTGAAGCAACATGAGACTCGCATGAAAACGAAAATTAATGTGGAGATGCAATTCTTACTTTCATACCTATTCAAAATGCTCTTACTTTCATGATGTTGGGGAAAAACATGATCCTCTATGCTTCCAGGATCACGGGTTCAAATCTTACATTTATTTAGAATGTTTTCTTTTGGATTGAAATTTGCTGATCTGATTTTATCTGTGTCTGAAAACAGTCCAAAAGAAACTCATTCACTCAAAAGCTCTCCTCAAAGCTCTTTCTCATCATTTGAGGAGGCTCTCACAAGACGCTCACTCACAAATCTCTCCCACAATAATGAGGAATTTCATTCCTATTTATAGTGCTCTCTCCAAAACTTCTCTAGTACTTTGTATACATCACTATTAATCTTCTAGATTCTTTCAAAATCTGTTCACAAGCTTTTTTACTATTCTAGAAGGATTTAGAGAACTCCACACTGCTTCGAAATGTTCTAGAGGTTTCCACATACTTCACATCATTCTAGAGAATTCCACACTTCTAGAAAACTCCACAATCTATATCTATATCTATATATATATATATATATATATATATATATATATATATATATATATATATATATATATATATATATATATATATATATACACACACACACACACACACATATATATACATAAAAGCACAATAAAAATACTGTTCATTGAATAGTGATTTTTACTGTTCATTGAACAGTAATCCCGCCCAATGTTTTACGCATCTGCACCGTCCATTATACAAATCTTTCAGTCCATCCTCTCCTGGTTTCTAAAGATCAATCACTGCCTATTCCTTCTCTTTCCATTTTCATCTGCCTCCATCTCCACCCCTTCTCCTTTTCGATCTTCTTCATCTACATTCATCTCGGACCATTTCTCCCCCTTCACCGCATTTCCCATCTTCATCCGCTTCTTCCACTCACCTTCACCCCCTTCCATGTTCTCTCTTCTCCATCCGGCCCGTCTCACCAACTCGATCTACAGCGCCTCCTTCCAACAACGGAAAGCATTGATAATACAAATGGTGTCTTCATCTAATTCCAGAGGTTGCTAGCCCGCTTTATTTGGGCTGATCGTTCATAGCTCCCCTTTGCAATTTCTCCAGGCTTCGTATCATGCTTCATCAATTTCCAAATTCGCATAAAAGCTTCATCCATATAAATCTTAAGGTAAGGTATTTCATCTTTTCATATATAATATGTTTTTGATTTCGTTCGGTCTTCAATTGGATGGTTGAAGACAGTCCTTTTTTAATTGAGGAATTTCAGATTCTTTTTGATAATATTATGTATTTTGCACATATATTGTTCAATGAAATGCTTATATGATCTAAAAAACAGAATTTTAATCGCGCATGTAGTATACTCTGAAGTGAACTCAATTCGCCCTAACAGAAGTCTAATTTCTAACAAAAGTAAAATTCATGTGATCATACTAAAGTTAGAACAGAAGACTTTATGCAAACCACAATAATACTGCGGTATATGCGATAAAATGCTTATGCAATCTTCGTTGATTCTGTTTACTGATTTATCAAATTCTTAAATTTCGAATACTTTTTCATTAGGTGAGCATTGTAATGGAACAAATACCTCATCTGCTCCATGACTGTGAGCTACCTTACATTTATATTTTCACAATTTCATTGCTGGGTTTTATTCATTTCGTTAAATGTTTTAAATGCAAGCACGATGGGTTCTTTAAAAATAGTAGTAGCTTTTTACTATACCATGTCAACGTAGTGTGTGAAAAATGTAAGAAACAAACACTTCAAATCAGTATTCAGTATTCATATTTTTTATGAGAATTTCTATGACCCTTTTTACCGATTCTTTGCTATTCGATCAATGTTTTTCTTTTCTTCTTCTTTGTGACTTTATTCATTTGACTTTAGATTCTTTACACTACTTCTGAGTCATTTCTGATCTCAGATGTTAGGTCATCATAATATTACCTTTTGTTAGAACTTTCTCAAAGCTGAGACCTTTATTCGCTTTCATTTCATTTAAAGTGACTGCGATTACAGGTTGAGAAGAATTATCTTTGGAAGTACAGGCTTTCATTTCTCAAAGCCTTGCTTCTCATGTATTAAAAGATAGTCCACCTTTCTCCCAGTTGCTCAACTTCATTAGGGTATATTTGAGAGAATAATTTAAGGCTATTATATCGGTAAGACTTCTCGCGCTCATAATCTTGAAATAATTTTGAGTAGTTTTGGAAAGGGAAACTTGGTCATTCTTTAGTTAGTTGGAATGGGATTGTCGGTAGGTGTTGAACTACTCTAGTTAGTTGGTCATTCAGTGTAAAGTAGCTGCCATGGTGAAAAGCTTCATCAGTCTTCAAACTTTCATTCCATGATATACACGTACACAGAACACAACTATAAGCTCATGATAAACTTATCTTTCCGTCTAATTAACTATCACCTTCTTTGTTGTTAATTTATATTTCCTTCTAATTAAGTATCACCGTCTAATTAACCATCTTTCCTTCTAATGTTTTCTCGCTTTCCTTTTTACTATTTTACTGTTAACTTAATAGTTCAGAAAAGCAGAAAAATGTTCATTAAATCTTTGATAAGGTTGTTCAAGTGCTTATGATAAACTCAAATAGTGGAATTGATTTTATGCTTGCATAGGTAAGTACGAAGAGATCCCTTTGAGGTACAATCAATATACTTGATTTCTAACTTTTAGTTTGTTGCTTCTATCCCGGTGTTGACGGTTAAGAATTAGCCATCTCTTACCAACTATTATTAAAAAGTGGAAAGATTACAAAGAGGTGGACATGATGCCTTACCTCAAGTACATGAAAAAAGACATAACAATGAAAGCATGTTTCCTCTTGGACTTTCTTCCTAAGCTGGAACTATGTGTGTGTGGATATATAGATTTTACTATCTTACTGATTAGATATAAATGAAATCGTGATTCTCTTGGACTTTCTTCCTCTATTTTTTAGTTGTTTCAATTGGGGGTACATGCCTTTTAATGAAATTTCAGGAACTAACCAAGCTCATAAATCAATGCAATGAAGTAAAAGCTGTTGCAATTGTTGCTAAAATGAACTCAGTTATTTCTAAAATGAACTTAGTTGTTACTAAACTAAGCAGTGTTAAGTGTAGAACTCCACAAAGAACTTCCCGGATTGTATGTCTTTTTTGAAATTTATTAATTTCAAAGTGTGAGTTGTCTTTCTTTTTTAAAAGTATTTCTTTTGCACAATAATATGACCTGGGCTTGGAAAATATTTAAAGAAGAAAACAAACTTATGTATGAAGTTTATTACATATATGAGAGCATTTCATTACGATTATTACATATTTTTAGAATACAAGGATCAATTCATTATAGTCCTGATTTGATAGAAGGATATATGAGAGCTATGTATTCTAAGCCAACAACTATGATTGTGTTTATAGACCTCTTCGCAAGGTAGGCTAGAATTATTACATATTCTTTACGATACAAGGATCGGTTCATTATAGTCCTTATTTGATAAACTGATTTTCTGAAAGTTGTGTATTCTAAGCTAGCCAAGGATAGCCAAGGATTTCCACATATGTTTTCAAGCACCCTTTAATTAACCAGTTGGTCAAAAATTTTGATCAATTTTTTAAACATTGGTGTACAATTTAAAAGTGAATATAATGTTTATTTCCATCAGTAGGTCTTCCGTTTCTTACTCAGTTGGCCAATTGTATTTCTCTTCTATGGATTCAAGCAAATCTTAGTCAATAATTCAGAAAGAAGACTTTAAAAATTCATTTTTAAAGTACGTGTGAACTTCTAAATTCTCTTAAACAAAGCACACTACTTCACTCTTTAGCATTTTTCAAAAGTCTGGCCCTGCTTTAACCTAAAGTTGCTTCTATTTCACGAGAAGAAAACCCATAAACAAGATGAGCAGTAGCTGCGGTACAACACAAAAAGAAAACATCCTCGATATTCTAGCTCTCTCTTCCATCAAAGCCTACTGATTGGTACAACAGGAACATAATACAACTTGATCCAATTTCTCTTACAAACTTTACTACCATTCTATTAATCAAGAAGTCCTCTGGAATAACATCCTAAATCAAATTTAGGTATATTTGATGCTTTGGTTTATACTTGGGTGCTACTCCTTCGTTGGGTTTTATGTATACACCATGTGTAGTAACTTTTAAACTTTGTTTTGCTATTTATCATAAGTTCAAAGGTAATATCATGATTCCTAATTCTTTTTTACTAATCGTGATCAATATTATTATTCATTCCTTCACCTGCAATTTCTTGATAATGTGGTAGAGTATTATAAGCAACAGGTAGAAACACTTGAAGGATTTAACAAAGTGGATGTCTTAGCAAGGTTGTGTTCCGGGAATGTGAAATGTACACCTTTTGTCATCCTAATTGTGATTATTTACAATATATGACTTATAAGAAACAAATGCATCAAGTGGCACGCTAACTGAAAAGCCATCCTCCTATTTAAGATAGTGTCCAAGAGATTCCAGATCTATATAAATCGTAAGTATGACCTGAGCTTATATTCTTATCATAGTAAATGTTGGATAAATTTCCACTTCTTTGTTTCTTCTCTTATCAAACACAGTATTGCAAGAGGAGGAATGTGGATTGAGAAAACAATCAGGTTGCAGTTGGGTCGAAGTGAATGAATGTTTGTCTGAGTTTGTGTAACAAAAAATCTTGCCCCAAGTTAGTTTATGTGTAACAAAAAATCTTGCCCCCAAACTGGGCATAACTACAAGGAGTTATAGATTCTTGTTATCCTCATTGTGATTATTTACTATTATCTCATGCATGTCAATTGCCCAAATTTTGTTTTTTTAAGATATACTTGTGATCCTACTTGACCTTAAATAGTTACTTCTAATAAATTTTTTTGTGCATTTTAATATACTTCAAAAGGTATTAAATGTAATATGTCAAAGCTTATTTATAAGACTACTAAAAATTACCTCATTACCTTAAGAAACGATAAGACTTGAAAATAATGTATTAATTTGTAGTGTATGTGATTATTAAACATCTAATATTTGATGTTACTTATTTATAATATCTTTCAATCGTGTGATAGAAATATAGTGGTGACAAAAAAACCAAGAAACCGAAACCGATCTACAAATCGACCGAAATTGAACCGATCAAAACTGAGATAGACTCAAACCAAAATCGACTAAAACCAATTAACCATTGGCGGATTGGTTTATGGTTTCACCTTTTGAGTTGAAAAATCGATCGAACCAAAATCGACAAACAAAAACCAACAAACATGCTATTTGTATATCAAGAACAAGAGTCAAGAGCAATCGTTATGAACTGTAGGTCTTTTCTTCCGATGTCACGTTTCTACACGGTAATTGTATGTTGCAGATTCATAATTGATAAATTCGTTTGACTTGAATTTCGTGAGGTATGGTGATGAGAGAAATAAGAAAAAACTGCGAAAAAATATTGTCTATAAAGAATTCTTCAATAATTTTTAAAGTGTGTTTATTAACTTCTAATATTTATTTATTTATTACTAATGGTTATCGATAAAAAAGACTACTTCGTCTGATTTATAATTGTATTTATAAGTTAACATTTATAATATTTGTATTCTACATCCCGTGCAACGCACGGGTGGAAAACTAGTGTTCTATAATATTCTACACACTTTCTCATGTTTCTAGATAATTCCACGTGTCTCTAGAAAGCTTCAGAATATTCTAGAACACTAAAAATGTTTCTATATAGATTTAAAGAATTCTAGACATCTCCGCAGTATTCTAGAATTCTCATTAACTTCTCAATTAAGGAGGGAACCCAACACATTCAAACATGGTGTTATCCAACTAAAATCTCTTTTCAATACGAAGTATGTTATATCGAATGACGATCTCAAACATTCATATTCAAGTATCACAACCTCGATCAAAATTCATATTCATAACCTCACTAAATATTACTTCCTCCGTTCTTTAAAAGTTGCAACATTAGAATTTTTGCACTATTCACACACTTTACTTTGACTACAATTTTCTAATAGTATATATAATCAAATTATTATGTATAAAATGTTATTAAATTTCTATTAATGTAAATTTCCAAAATATTAACTTTTTTAATGTTTACTAATACACAATTAAATATAATTACAGTCAAAGTTGTTCGTTGGCAAACGTGAAAGTCAAACTGTTGCAACTTCTAAAGAACGGAGAATAGTATTTATTTGCGTATTATTTTTCCTTTCGTAATACTTATTTTTATTTTAGTTCGAGCATGTATGGTTGGATTATTTTGATTTTTGAAGAACTTTTGATAAATAGTGCTTCATTTTCAGTTGTTTAAGCTTCTTCTTGTCCAGTTTTGTGTCTAGTGAGTCAGGTTGCTTTGTATGGATGACTGACTCTAAGTCTATTCCTAAGGCTTACGATCAGATTTGTAATTACTGTCTGGATTTTGTCTTGCATGTTTGCTCTATATTAATGAAAAGCCATTTTGATGATTAAAAAACCTCACTAATTATATGAATGTTTTATTGAATGACGATCTCAAGCATACACATTCAAGTATCACGAATTCGATTAAAATTCATATTCATAACCTCACTAAATGTTATATCGAATGCACATAAAGTAAAGTATGAGTTTTGGAAAATTACGATGTTTGTCAAACACTGTTTATATAACATTAATAATCAGTTCTCAAAGTTAGAAGGAGAAACAAATTCATTTCAATATAAAGTTCATTTACGATGATGGTTTGCTATGGAATGATGATGCTAAGGGAAAATATAGGGTTCGTAGTTGTTACAGAAGATTGGATGGGGAGTTTCAAGGGTCAAGTGAAGGCTGAAACGGCATCTCACCTTTTTCTAAAATGCCCTTGTGTTTCAGAGAGATTTGGGTGGAAGTCGGTATCTCAAGTTTAGTAGGTAGGGATTCTCTCTCTGCTTGCTTACAAATTCTTTTAGTACCATAGCACAAGATGAAGCCTTCTGCTATGGTACAGATATTAATGGACAGTTCCTTAAGGCAAGATGACGGAGAGCGGGAGAGGATCGGACGCCGGTAGAGGCGGAGGCGTTGGGATTAAATTGGGATTAAATGAAACTATATCTTGGGTCAGAGAGAATTAGTGGAAGAATGTAATTGTTGAAACTGACGCAACTCTCATTGTTTCGGGTAGGAGTGCTCTTTATGATATTAAAGCATTATTGAATGATGGAAATAATACTTATATGCAATGGTGTAGAAGATCAACGAATCAAGTTGCTCATGTTCTAGCTAATGCGGTTGTTTTTATGTCTGATTGTGTGAAAATTATATTTTTCACCTAATTTTATTTTAAGTCTGTTGGCGAATGATCTGTTGTACTAATATACTTGGTGATTTTTCCATAAGAAATGAAGTTATGGACTTGTACCACCAGATTTAGCTATTGATGAACCCATGAGATAAAAGATGGACAAATGTGATTAAATCTGCATCCCTCTTACTCTCCCTTCCACACAATGTTTTAAATTTTTGTTGCGTCATTTCCATCATGATACTCAAGGAATAACTACAAACAAACATATAAAATTGGGTATTTTCTTCCAAGTTGATTGAATTAGCTTCATAACATGTAAAACCAAGAGCCCAATTGATTACAATAAGGCAGTTTTAGTCAAATACGTAGTATAACATTAGGTGTTTAGTGTTTTGTTCTGAGTTGATTGATTTACCTTTATAAAATGTAAAACCAAGAGCGATCCTGATTTAAATTTCATTCGATTCGGTTTTTGATCAATTGCAATTTGGCAGGCCTTTTGTGCCTAAACATAACAACAAATAGCATTAAGGGAAAACTGTGAAATTTCAAAGTTGCATAGCCCTTCATTAATAATGAGAGTTTTGTTCCACCAACAATTATGTTAGAGCACACATGTGGATTTAACCTCTAACCTTAACGATTTGGTAGAACCGTAGAGTTCTCTTTATTAAATTGTGGTTAAAATTTAGTTTGCTTCTCCAAACTAAATGGAAAGACCTCGTTTTAGGAGCCCTCATGGAGTAATGGATGAAAAGCCATTTTTCGTTAAATGTCATAATGAAGTTTAACTAACATTGCTCCTGTTTGGGTCACTTGGTTCTGGTTCTATTTGGAAAAAACGGACCAAACCCATTTTGAAATTTGAACCAGTTTTGGTTCCAGCTAAGAACAACCAAGTTTCAGTCCAATCCAGTTTCAGAAGTAGGTTGAACTTGACAACCAATTAAACCTACAATATTGCTTCCATTGCTTCTAGAAATCGAGCCAGCAACCTCAATAGCTTTTTTATGTTCAAACCAATCAAGCAACTAGTCTGGATAATTATATTGCAAAACAAATGTATGTGGAACTTGAAAGTGCCTTTTCTATTTCTTTCCATAAAAAGAATCAATGACAAGTAAATGTGACCCTCAGCGAACATTAAGGAGTCAGTTTGTCCAAACTAGCAACTTCCCCTCAAAGATATGAAAATATTCCTGTTCTTTCCCACATAAATAGAAAGGGGAAGGACCGAAAGCTTTTACTTTTTCTGAGCTTACTAATTCGGTAAAGAATATCCTATTTCTTAGTAATACACAAGTGTGTTCATAATGAGGAAAAAAGTAAATTAAAGAAAAAAAATATCAAAATACATTACGGTGATCTGGAGGCATCTTGCCGTTGTTTCAAAGGAATGCCCTCTAGACCAAAACCATCCTCCTCATCAGCGTGCTTTGGGATTCGTGTTGCAGAACCTGTACAGCAATGTTCAGGTAAAAAACTAGTAATAAATCACTGAAAAAAACTGCATGTGGATTCAGGTGAGTGAGGGGACAAGTAGACAACCTTCAACCATGTCTTTGGTTTTGTGCAGGAGAAAGGTCCCAGAAAGTATTGTTACAAACCCACAAATTTCAGTCACTATTTGTGTAGGATTCTGCCTGTCCCAGTCCTAAGAGGCAAAAGAATGAAGAATATGTCGTCAACAGGTACAGAAAGAAAAAAAAAGACAAATGACTTATTTTTGAACTTAAGACTTTTACGGAAAAATTGATAAGAGCCACCTATTTAAATCTCAACATGGGATGTGATTTTACCTTGAACATGATCACACTAGCCAAAATTGTTAAAGATGTAAACATAACATAGTATATCGGTGAAACAACTGCTGTGTTGAATGTGTCAAGAGCCTGCATTCAGAATTAACACTACAGTGCTTAGCAAGGTCCGGAAGGAATAGTCAGAAAAAAACTTATCGCATGGCATTATTTTTGCAATATACATTTGAACAATGACAAAGAGGAGATTGTTCAAGGAATAGTAATTACCATATTTAAGTAATTCATTTGGGTAAGCACACAAACAACGACGACCAAAGTAAATGCCCATGTCTGGGGATATATTAGTTGATTCATTCCTGATAATGTCAACTTTAGAGCAATGCCAATTGCCTTGACACTCATCACCTGTTAAACATGAACAGCTAAGCCAAAAAATGACATGCACAAAGATAGGAAAAACAAATGAATCTATAAACCACCTGAATCTCCTCATACATACCGATAAGGAACCTACTAGGGAACACACTCCAATATAGCACATTATGTGTGTCTGCCCATATTTCGGTATACAGTATAATATAATAATAAAAACAGCTGCCGTCACCACTGCTGCATAAAAAAGAAACCCTGCAAGAAATTGTATGCTGATTAACATTCCAAATTGTAAGGGAGTAAAAGATAACACTTCACATATAAAGCAAGCATGAAGCAAACAATATCAATCAATCCCATACGGCCATACGCAATCATCACCATATACTCCCTCCGGCTAAAAATATCTTTTTATGAACTTGGTTTGGTTTTACAAGTCAACTTCCATTTTTTATATAGCTGTAATGCAAGCGGCTAGCGGTTTTAGTAAATTACTCCAGGCAATCGTGGAAATAAGTTTTAGGGGTATAAAAGCGACCAATCATAGCTTGTAAAGGTTTGGACCCTGATTGGGTTTACTAAAATAGAATAGAGATGTTCCTTATCAAACAAGACTATTTTCAGGATGAAGTGAGTAGAACAACATACCTGGCTCAGTAGCTAAGTCCCACACTTCTTTCACTGATTCAATCTGCCGTTCTTGAGGAGCATGCAGCACAATTGTGGTGGATCCCACAACACATAATGCACAACCGAGAATGCCAAATGTGTGTAGCTTCTCTCGCAAAATAATGTGTGCAAGCACTGCGCTGCAATTGTCAATACCTCATAAGTAATAGAGAGAGAGAGAGAGAAGCAGAGCAGCTAAATGAGTTTCGAACATACCTTATGATGATGCTAAGTGCACCAAGAGGAGTGACCAGAATAGCTGGTGCAAATGCATAAGCTGCAAAATTTGCAACTTCTCCTACAACCACTGTTGCAACAACAGTAACCTATTAGACTTCCATTTCCATCGAATCTCAGTGTCTCACAAATAAAGAGCAGTAAGGTTGCAACTGTACAAGTATATCCCGTATCTGAAAATTAAAATGAGTCTCAATAATGCTGTCTACTCACTGGTAATCATTCCCACCCACCAAAGCGGCTCAGCTAGGTAAGAATATCCTCCCACTCCTATCAAAACACATTAAAAATATTATTGGCCAAGTAGTCCAATTTTACATTATGCATGGGCTTTAGATGCCATTAGTTATAACGTATTCTCAGTAACGCCAGAAGAGCAGTGCAAAAACGAACACCAAGAAGAAGGCAGAATGAAGAATATTTATATGATATGAGTCACTATGATGAGGCAAAGCATAGTAGTTTTTAATATACAAGAAATCATCATATGCAACCCATAGCTTTCGAGCTTAGGTGTGACAAATGGAAAATATATAAGATAAGAGAAAAAATTGGACGAGGGTATCGATGGGTTTCTTGTTCTATAACTGGATATCGATACTCTCATTCTCTCAATCTTTAAGTATTCTCAATTAAAATGAGTAACACCGTCCCTTTGAAATGGCAAGTGAAAAGTAAATAGCGAGTTGAGCTCAAAATGTGTTGTTATTCTAGAGAGAGAGAGAGAGAGATGATATGATATGTGATCATCACACCTTGACCATTCAAAAAATGACCTCCTGAAGTTAGCTACTTTTAAAAATGTAACATGTATGAGGGAAAGTATTCTGTAATGGGGGCTGCAGATAAGTGAGTTCTAGAAATGGATGGCAAACTTCTCCTGTACACTAATAAGGAGTGGCTCCCTTGTCACCGACTAAGTTACTATCAATCTCCATAGAAAAAGATAAGCCCCCCCGTCTAAGTTATCTCAGAGAACAAGACTATGAGAAAAAAACTACTGCTACTTTCTCCAATAGTATCAAGTATCAACCTTCTCAACATTAGCCTCCCATTAGCCACACAAAGAAAAAGGAGGAAGAAGAGCTTGACATAAACCTACATGCACTAGAAAATAAAATACAGTAAGTAGTTAGTAAAGGCTTCCCCTAGTCAGACATATAGGAAATCCTCAAATATTTTTCAACAAGGATCAAATGATGTGAATTAGCAGCATGCTTTATGTCTCAGAGAAAAGTGCAAATCCGATTAGTTTTTGCTTCTCAATTGTATCTCCATCAAAATACTACTAATAATAATGAGAATAATTAATAACTAATAATAGTAACAACAACAAAACAACAACAATTAGGGAGCTTTAAATTTTTTGAAGATGAAATTAGATATGATTAGTACCTGCCCTGATGCCATAAGCCGCGGCCTTTTTTAAACCTTTTTTCTTTACAATGAAGCTTGCACCGATGAATAGGCTGGACGATAAAGCGAGAACCAATCCCTTGACGTTGTCGGAGGACATTCCTTTGTAGGCATCCCTCAGGCTCTGCGATATCGAAGCCGACGCAGAAGCTGCGCCTGACGCCATAAAAAGCCCTAAACCCTAGTAGTCTTTACTATCATCCTTCAAGAGGGAAGGCCGCAATTGTCGCACGCGTATGCATATAAACACTGATGCTCACTTGACCAGCATCAATGAAATTCACTTGAAGCAAGAGACAACGAATCAGGCGGCTAATCGAGTGGCAGATGAAGACGCGGAAGTTCTGAGATGATAAGAAATGGAGGGTAGGGTGGAAACAGCTGGTGAAGAGAATGGATTGGAGAGGAAGTGATTGAGACTTTACCTTAACAACAGGATGCTGATATTTACCTTCTCTCCCCCATAGCAACCGGATTAATGCATTAATTAATTACTCCGTAATTAATACCACCAAAGTAATACGGAGTACCAAAAAATGTTGAAACTAACTTTGAGTTATATACTTGGGAACCACACACACACCAGGGGTTGACTGTTTTATACCGTGTGCGATAAAATTTAATGAGACATTTATCTGCATTTTCCGTTAATAACAAAATATGTGATGATGTAAGTCACGTTTAAATCTAAGTCTAAATCTGGAGATCTTGATCTCGATGTTTAAATTTTGAGATCTTTATCTCGATGTTTAAACCTCGAGATCTTGATCTCGAAGTTTAAACTTCGAGATTAGGATCTAGAGGTTTTGCCTTAAAATTTTGTTTAATTCTACATGTTCTCGATATTCAACATCGAGAACTTCAACTGCAAAGAAAATCCTCAAAATTTCGAGATTTTCAACCATATCGCACTATTTTTTGGCCATAACTTTTGACTCGGTGATCCGATTTAAGCGAATCATACCTTGTTAGAAAGCTAACCAAAAGATCTACATGAATTCTCAGGGTTTACACCAGAAACCCCAACCACGCGCCCTCACTCACTGTTCTTGAGGGAGATATCTTTAGCTTTCCGTGGTACATTGTCAATAACCGATGTCAAGGTCAAAACTTAGGCAAATCTGTTCAAATTCTTCCAAAGTCAAACCTAAGGTCAAAGCTTTTCTAAACTACACCACAGAGGTCCGGAAATCGTAGATAGTTCAATCAACCTCGCGTCAACGGTCATCTTACGACAATCAACAATCAACTACTGAAGCCTCCCCCAACTCATCAACATTGTGTGATCATCAATATGCTGAAATTCTAAATGATGAGCTTAGGGAAACCGTCATGTGTGGTACTTGTTCAGATTGCTTCACACACATGACGAGTATGAAAAGCTGTGAGCAATCAATCCTTGCACATTTTGAGTGGGAGTTTCAGTTTTCTCCTCCTGGCGCCTTACATCGACAAAGCAAGGAATCTCTCAAAGGATGCAACATTTTAGAGGGGTTGTTCAATGTTCTTCTCCCAGGTGCCTAACATTGACAAAGCATACTGAGTGCTCCAGTTGAGGGGGAGTACAGAGAGAAAAACAATGAGAGAACATGTTCCTATGGCTTAGTAAACCCAACTAAGCCTACCCAAGAGACAAAGCCGAGAGTAAGTGAGTGAGTGAGTGAGTGATCATTATGAGCTTTAGGAAGTAGAAGGCTCAAATGAGCAAGAAAACAATAATCAATGATAAGTTTGCTACCTCAACTGCCTGCTATCCATTAAACATTTACTCCTATCCACTCAAATACTCTAGACAATCCCCACAGGTTCAGGACTGATTTAATCACATCCCGAGTAGAAGTCACTTCATCTTGTCCAACGGTGCATGCTTAACCCTACCCAAGACCACTCACTTGTCTCCCAACAGACAGGAATTTAATCATATTTCACGAGGAACCTTGTCTCTCATTACTGTCTCCTTCCGAGGCAAGTGATACTGACCACAGTGGCCTCAGCCCCATGTCACTGAACCTTCTTTGATCACGTCGTGTCTAGTTACACCACTCCCAAATTTTCTAGGAAACAAACACTTTTAGAGTCAGTTGCATGTCTTCATGACCCGCGAGAACTTCCATAGGGCTCATCTATTACAGCTGTAGACCAATGATTGGGAGGAAGTCCTGCTGTTGCAACATAAGAATCACCAACATTTTCGGACCATTGCTTTAAATTTTATCTCTATAGTGATGATAACGGGTGTCTACATGACCTCGGGGGGGTTACAAGTTTCTCAACGCTGATCTTGATGATCATGCAATAACAACCATAGTGACATCTTTTCGTATGCTTCACAATGACTGGTTGGAAGTTCTGTTAAACCTTAAATGCTTCTATCATTTTATACAGGCCACACGCCAGTGTTCACATTGATGTTGTGATAACGGAACATCTCAGTGTATCCGGTTTTTTGTATTTTAAATTTCTGTTTGTTTTTCTGTTTTGTTCCCAGAATAAAAGAATAAAGGCATGACGCCCCGATTCATCGGATCGTCATGAGGGGGAGAGTGGTCCACATGTTGTTAAACGTCACCAAATCATTCTAGGACACTTCTCTCCTCCAACACTTTCTCTACTATCTCCTCAACTCAATTGCCAAGTCAGCTTCACATCAAATGGTCAGCTACGCTCACAAGACAACCATCATTTTCCGTTGTGCCACCGACAAGGTCTCCTCAAACGCATTCACTTCAAATAGTCAAAAAGACTACATTGTGGAGGAGACAAAGGTTGGGTACTCTTGTACTGAAAATGAATTCCTTGTGCGCCTAGAAATCATCAGAACATTCATTCTAGAGGCGCCTTCGGACTTCATTAAAGGCAAGGTTTACAAGCAAGCCAAAGGAAGCTAAGCTGCACTGAAGAAGAGCAACTCAACAGATTTTATTTACGTTCTCCTCTACATTACTGAACAAGCACAAAAACAAAGATATCTGCGCTGCAATGCTGATTGAACACGATTGAACACCAAGGGGAGGATTGTTAGTGTTGGATTGATACACCCCTTTTCGGATTCGACAAACTTCCAAGTGGGTCACCCATCCTTGGGCTTACTTACCCCGGGCTCGCTTAACTACAAAGTTCTGTGGTTAAATAGCAGTCATATCTTTCTTAAAACCAATTGGTGATAAGGAAATGGACACCCTCTATTTAACCCATTACTCTATAGTCCCCAAGTCAACGTAGATTCTTGTGGGGCACCCCCCACAGTTCATTACGGCATTGCAGAGCCCCACTACTGAGCGGTGGATGGACATGAGGGGTTGCACCACATCGTGGTGTCAACAGGTCGGGCGATTAGTCCTTGAATCAAAGGGTGGTGTTGATCCCCCATAAAACCAACAATCACTCCCAGCACCAGTCGGGAGATTCACCTGTGACCTCGGTCTGATACCACTTATTGGATCGATACACCCTTTCCGGATTCGACAAATTTCCGAGTGGGTCACCCATCCTTGGGCTTTCTTACCTCGGGCTCGCTTAACTACAGAGTTATGTGGTTAAATAGCAGCCATATCTTTCTTAAAACCAATTGGTGATAAGGAAGTGGACACCCTCTATTTAACTCATTACTCTGTAGTCCCCAAGTCAACGTAGATTCCTATGGGGGCACCCCCCACAGTTCAGTACGGCAGTGCAGAGCCCCACTACTGAGCGGTGGATGGACATGAGGGGTTGCACCACATCGTGGTGCCAACAGGTTGGGCGGTTAGTCCCCGAATCAAAGGGTGGTGTTGATCCCCCATAAGACCAACAGTTAGGAATACTTTATGATATCCAATGTAATTAAATATCTTTGTATTTGTGTAGTTATTAATTAAATGTGTAATATAGGTCACAAATGTATACCACTCCATTAGCTTCTTTGTAATCCATAAGTAAGCCAACTTTTCCTATAAAAGAAAGCTAACTTATGGAAAACCTAAGTAATTGAGGCTTGAGAGAATATAGGCGAGATAGAGAGATTAGTTTTACGCTGCTCTCCTTCTTGAGGGAGAGTAGCGGCCAGTTCACGGTATACCAGATTCGTTGTTCATCTCGATATCTTTCTATCTGCTTCTTCTTCACTTGTTATGATTGTTTGATTGTTTGATTGTTAGAAAGTGGGACTATCATATCCTTTATTAAAAAGTCTTTCATGAAAGTATGAAATTTATAAGTTACGTACAAATGTAGTACCTAAAATCATTTTCAAAGTTTTAGCATCATTTAAATTGATGACATGAAAACTGAAAAGACCACCACATTGCAGACTAATACGGAGTATTAACCATATATGTAGTATTTAGAGTATAATTTAATTTTTAAAAAATGTTAAATAAACCTAAATGTTACAGGATGTTCGTACTTCAAATCTCAAAAAGTAAATATGTCTAATTTATCACACAACCTTTGGTAGTCAATTTAATTACCTCTGTACATTTATTGATCCTTTACACAGAGTACTAAAAAGTACCTTGAAGACAATGCACTCATATCCGAGTCAAACTTCTTCAATTAATCATTTTCAGCAGCCTGGCCCTTCAATGTACTTTTGCCTCAAAAATCACTTTGCCCATTTTTCTGGCCTGATCCATTTTTATCCCGAAATTTTGGGCGGGAAAACTGCCAAAAAATCCACTCTCTTTTGTATATAGATAGATATCTCTTCTCGGAGCTGGTTAGCAAAATAGAAACCCCTTCTAAGATAATTTTTTTATTGTTCGTTTGTAGCACGCTTGAAGTAATCCATTTATAGCTATAAATGGATTTGTTAAAAGGGATTGGTTGACATTTTGAACATGTTCCTTCCATGACCTCCTCTTGATTGAGATGGGATATGGGATAGAGTTGGCAGCATTACAATTTTAAATATTCTCATTTTATGTGTCACTTTGACTCGACATAATTATCAATAAAGTGGTTGAAAAAGTAAAACTTGTGGTTGAGATTTGAGTATAATAAAGTAAAATGGTGTAGACCACATTTTTTTTTCAAAAAAAGAAAATGAGACACTTATTTTGGGACAAGCCAAAAAATGAAAGTATGACAAGTAAAATGGGACGGAGGAAGTACACTATTGGATTAAATATATAATAGAATCCAATTCTTTTTCTTCAGTTTATGCTCCATACTACATAAGTTATCTTTTTATAACTCCATTGACATAACGGTGTCTGACTTTTAACACCCCTCCTCACGACCAGACAAAAAAATAATGGGTATCTCTATTAAAGTTAATCTCTTCCGGTGTGGGACTTTTAACACCTCTCCTCATGACCAGACACTTCATCTGGATCATGACGTCGTTGATATTTTATAATTGTGTCATCATTTTTCATAAGGGGCCCACACCATGAATCGATTTGACTCCGTTTCAATGTTAAGACTTGGAGATTCATCCTTAAAGTTAACCTTTTAGGATGAAACCTATATCTTAACATCACTCCATCAATCTTATTAATTAGTGTACTCGTTTTTGCTTCTCCTGAAGGTTAGTGTTTATACTAAATTTTATTATTTCTTGATCCTCATTTTCCCAAACTAAAAACACCCCCTTCAACTTTCTTAATTGTGAGACACATTTCCTTATAATATTATTTGATTATTAAATGTTTCCGCCTAAAAAATGAAAACGAATCAAACTTCATTAAGGAAATGGTATAATTTTGGTGAAATATTCCTTTCAACACTGCACAAATGGTGAAATATTATACATAATATTTGCATTTCTAAAACAAGAAAAAAAAAAGAGGCAGAAACGACCGCCGTCTTCCGTCTAGGCGACTGGGATTCCGTCTTGTCCGCCATCTGCCCGCACATTTGGAGTTTTTAGAATAGCCGCGGTCGTCTCCCTAGCGATTAGGGTTGGAATGAACAGTTTTTAAGCTTCGTCGATTTCCTCTGGCATATCAGATTCTGCCTCCTGCGGATTCATTTTTCCAGTTGGTGTTTTCTTTGCTTTTTATTGTGCAGATCTTATTTTGGTTCGGACGTGCAGGCTGTGAGAAGAAGTCACAGGCACTGCTTTTCGTCGAGAGCAATACCGGCGCTTCGAAGGGTCTTTGAGCAAGGCGGAGATGGAGGAGATGGTCGACAAATGTGATAACATGATTCTCGAGGGTGATGAGGATGATCTGGTTTTAAACAAGGAGGTCGTGGGCAAGGAAGAGGCTTCGAACAGGAGCCAAAGGGTTTTATGTTGTTTTACTTTTGCCAAACTCTTACATTAGGTTGGGGTGATGAAGGGTCTATTTTAACCACGTTAGGCTCATTTAGACCCATTATAGGATCAGCAAACCATATTGCTTTTTCCAAGGTGGTTGGCTCTAAGTCTGATTCAAGGGTCGGTTGTTGGAAGTGATCCTTTTATCTTCTTGTTCCCTTGTTGAATGCTTTGATATCAATTTAAGTCGTCTTTTCCCAAAAAACAAGAAAAAAAAGGAAAATGTGGATAAACTGGATTCAGTTCCTGCTATCCGGGGCTCCGCACAATATCCAGATTCATGATAAAAGCAAAACATATACTCCCCCATCTCACTAAATAGGGGTGCAAATGAACCGAGCCGAGCCCGAATATATGTAGGATCGAGCTCAAAATATATTGTATTGGCTCGAGCTCGGCTCGAACGAGCTTAAAAAATTCGGGCTCGAGCTTGACTCGCAAATATTGAGATGACTTGATCCGGCTCTGATAGAGTATATAGACTTGGACCTCCGGGTCTGACAACTATTGGGCCTGGACAGCGCTCACACACGCTTCACCGATATCATTTACATTATTGTACACCATTTATTCATATGTACCCATCAAAATAGATTAAACACTATTTATTAACCTTTATTGGCTTTTTACTGTAACTGGGTCTGCCAGGCCCAAGCCTGGAGGCCCAACTCATTCTTCTCCTATAAATACCCCCTTTCGGAAGCCATGTAAAGAGTTCACACTTCGTTATATGGATCTACTTCTCTCTCTAGCTCTCTCGTCTCTTTAAGATTATTATCTATCACGCTCGATTGGCTCGATAATTTTGGTTCGTCAACTCAAAAGTTATAAGTTCGATTAGCTCAAAAGTTCAGGTTCGAACTCGATCTCAAGCATGAAATAATCTTTGAATATTAGTGTTTAACATTTGCAAATTACAATTTACATGCCCAACAACTAAAAGTAGAGTAATGTTGTCCAAAAAAATAAAAAATAGTCAAATCATGAAGATTAAATTGAAACTAGAGTTACGAGAATGAAAAATAAACAAAATACAATCCTAACTTCAAGTCTCCACCGAGTTGTACTTCTAATATAAATCAAAAATGGTCAAACCATGAAAAAAAGTGGATGAAACTTTGATTATTTTTGTTAAATTACTTTATAATTAATAATATTTCTCCGCTCCCCGATCATCATATACATTTTCCAATCAGTATTATATATATATATATATATATATATATATATATATATATATATATATATATATATATATATATATATATATATAATATACTAATACATATCAATTTATATTGTACTACCTCCGTCTCAAATTGATTTGCAAATTTGACTTTTCTTGGTCAAACAGGTTCATTTTATTCGCTTAATTAGGATGTCAAATTTTAATTATATTCTAATTTGGAGTTTACAACTTTGAAAAGATTTTAATGTAGTTTCTGAATATATAAATTTTAATCATTAAAAAATTGAATTAATTATCGATAGGGAGCATTGACTTTTTTTATTGGTTGACCAAAAAATGTTGACTTTGCAAAACAAATTGGGATGGAGGGAGTATATTAATATTATATATACATCTATTAATATAAATATACACACATACTCCCTCCGTCCCAAAAAGGTTAGCCAAAGTTGACTTTCACGGAGATTATTAAAGTAAAAACTGTGTGGTTGAAATTGGTGCAGAGGAGGGAGAATTAATTTTAGCCACATATTCCTTACTTTAAATGGAAATGACAAATCTTTTTGGGACATCCAACAAAGGAAATTTGGCTAACCTTTTCGGGAGGAAGGGAGTATAAAATTAGGCTCGCGAACTAGCGATCCTAAAATTAGTAGGCTCGTTTATGGCTGGATTGCTTATCGGGCCGGCTCGGGCTCGGCTCGGCTCAAGCTCGAATTTGATCGAAATCGATTCAAGCTTTCATCGAGCGGCTCACGAGCGGCTCGACTCATTTGCACCCCTACAACTAAATGACTAAGGTTGTCTCATATTTTCTTTTCGGTAATTCGATCTATCCCAATACAATTGTCCCATAATTATATCTTGACCACTAGCAAAGTCTCACCGGATGGAAAGAGTAGTATATAAACAACTTGCAAAGATATTACTTAGTATGCAACAATTTTGAATTAAAAATCCTTCATAATTCTCTGAACCTTCACTCTAAACATTATTGTACATTATATCTAGGCCACTAACAAAGTCTCACCGGCCGGATGAAAAGAATAGTATATAAACAACTTGCAAAGATATTACTTAATACTCCGTAGTCCGTACTTGGTATGTAGGGACTTTAAATTTAATTCTCTGAACCTTCACATATAAACATTATTATTGTTGTCTGAATTATTGTTTTAGGTAATATTTCATATGTTTATGGTTAAATAATATCCTCCATATCGTATTAGTTACAACATTGCAATTTATACATTATTCATGTACTCTACTTTGACTACATTTTAATTATTAATGTATGTGAACTATTATTTTTGAAAGATATTGTTGAATTCATCTCATTAATAAGTTTCATAATTTGATTTTTGTTGTTTTTTTACTAATACAAAATTAAATATAATGATGATCAAAGTTGTGTGTTGACAAACGTGAAAAAAAGAGTGTTGCAACTAAAAAACAGGGGAAATATTATTAACTGTAATCACAACAGGCTGAGGAATCAAACTCTTGGAGTTTTTACAAAATCCTTCTGCAGCAAAGCCCATGTTTTCATTCAATTTCCTCAACTGCATAATAACAATCATAACATTAATGCATAATGCGAAATAATTCACGGTGACGTTAATGACTGTTGTAGTAGACGATGAAATCACAACTGTACAAAACACAATCGAAAGCACTGCATCATATTTACTTTAGAGGGGCCTCAGTCTCCTGAGTTGTAAAAGGTTATTCTTATGCTTCTATGGCAATTTGGATGGTGTATCCATAAAAAGGCTCGTTGACTTCTTTTAAAAATATGTACAAGTTTATATATTACTGCAAAAGTTGAACGGCGGCAATGGATGGGATTTTCTCGCGGAGCTTCTGAGTTACAGCCACACGGACGGTCATAACACCTGCTGCAGGACCGGTGATCCGGACCTTCACTATTGGATTCTCTATGCCAACAAGCTCCAGACTTCCACCCGCCCCTCCAACCAAATATGGTCTTATCTCCTCAAGTACCTGTTTCATGTTTTTTACAGTTTAAAGTCTGCTTGGCTGAAGATAAAAAAGAACACGAGACTTGACCAATATAAAGTAGGGTCAGCCTAACACCCAAATGGACACCTTTTCTATATCCGATTATCTTGAGCTATCTTTTCTCAAGAATTAAGCTCGTGCCTTACTCTGCTTAACAAATAGTCGGAATAAGAGCTTTTTGCCTCATAGGTCAAATGGAATAATTCTATCACCAAGATGATAAGAGTCTAAGCTGATTATGTTTTAAGTGAGACTATTGTGACTCATCCAGTTAACTGGGAATTTCTCCTTCTGCTGAAACTTTAACGTTCAAAATCTTTGAAGGAAACATTTGTACTTTTACAGTTAAAAACGGTATTTTTAGAACATTTTTATAAAAACTAGAAAAATGAAAATAACTAGAAGAAGACCTCTTGGGAACGTGGTGAGGATGTGAGACTTTAAACTATCGATCTATATGATTGAAGGTGGTTAGTGCTACTACTACTTATTGGAGTAAGGTTTTGAGTTTGGTGAGGTCGGTATCCAACCCGACATTCAAATCATTGATCTCTTTTAAGGTGTAGTAGTAGTAGTAGTTCCTAGTCACTCGAGATTAAATCATTGAGGTGGGATAGTTGGTAGATAACATCACGACTACTAGTTACAGCTTATTACTGAGGGGGTTTGAAATCTCTTTTAGGGGGTGCACACTTAAGATAGTTGTTTTGTTTCCAACAGAGTAAAGTAGGTTGGAACCGGATTCCGGGGTGAGTTCGTAATCTCATAAAGCTTTGAACAAAAGTCCCGAAGTACCGCCCATCTTAAAAGAAATTAGGAGGGACAGTGTCACTGGTTTTGGAAAGAGAAGAATTATTGAGATTGTTTTCCAAAGTGAAATGGAGTATATATTTATCCATAAAGTATTTTTTCCCAAACCATAATAATTTTTGACAAATTATATTATCTTACGGGGTTGGGTAGTACTTACTTAGCGTTATGCTAATTTTAGTTATTTGTGTCTTTCCTCTTCCCAATATTGTGAGGCGATTGATGATTGTGTGGTACTGAGAGCGGCTTAGGAGTTAGGAGGACAAAACAAAGATCTGGAATGTAGCATTACCTTCTCTATATTCTCTTCATTAAGCTCAAGGCCAGTTTCTTCATCTGGAATGGATTCAACAGCAAAGATCTCAGGTATCTTTTCCATCAAACGACGTTCAATGCCCATTTTCATTGTCACTACAGAACTAGGGCATGAGCCACATGCTCCCTGCATTTTCAGTTTTACAACATTGCCATCAATTTCATGCAATGCCACGTTTCCTCCATCAGCAATGAGATAAGGTCGAATTTCATCCAACACAGTCTCAACATTTTCTTCAGTTAAAGGCAAGCCCACTGCGGAATTGGAAATTGCAACTGCCTTTACAACTGCACGAGCAAGAAAACCACCTCATATTGATTAGTCTCATAAGTACTGTGCAATTGACAGTAATAAACAGAAGATAGGATGTTCGAGAAACTTAAAATTGTAGCACAATAGAACAAAAATGTAGAAGCAGGATAATCACGAAATCAGGGAAAGACACTACTTCAGAAACATGATTAACACAGTTAAGATACCCCATTTATACTAATTATGCTTTCTTATAACCAATGGGTAGAGCTGGGGGTGGGCACACATAGTTAACCGTACATTGGTTAACCGAGATTTCAGTTGCTATATTTTAGGTAAGATTATCCGTACCATGACCTCTGTTGACCGCTAATCGGTTAACCCAAAAAACGAAAAAAAATCAAAACAAAACCTGCTAACTAGCCTAACTTCAACCAGACCATAGAGAATCCAAACTTCCAGTTGCAGAGGTGCTTTACTCATTTAGGCCTTAAGTCATTTAACTCATTAGGCATTTTACACGACTACTGAACTACACAAGCAGAAGTAGTAGCTAACAGAGATAAGAGAATGAGACCAAATTACTATTGAGTATTGACTCAAGAAAGTAAGAGATAAAATTATGGAGTAATAAGAGAAGTAGAGAAGAAGGCTGATAGGCGGCGGCGCGGTCCCGTGCTCACTGATAGGCGGTGCCTGCGGCGGTCAATCAATGATCGGTACACAACTACTTGTCTACTCGATACCTGGCGAAATCATCTCCAGCAGAAGGTGAAAACTGAGAAGGCAGTTAGTTGAGAACGAGAGACGGAAATTGGAATTTGGGAATTGCGGCTATTGCCTCCGATTCATTCCTGCCAATTTTCCTCAATTGAAGCTTTTCCAATTCCAAATTTCCAATAATTCATATTCCATATATAGTCGATAGGGAGGTGGTCGGAGTCTGGAAAGAAGAGATCGGCAGGTTGCAGCTCGTAGAAAGTGAACACTGCTAGGGATCGACAGTCTGGGCTGGGCGAGACAATGGCTAGGGTTGGTGACTTTGGTAACGGTTAACTGATGGCAGATGATTTCAAAATGGTAATCTGACAATCAAACCTTTTTTTCATTTCCTCGGTTAATTGTACCGTGAACTACTAAAAAATCAGTATGGTTAACCAGAAAAATAATGGTTTTTCGTTTTTTTTATACAGCAGCCTGGTTATGGTTTTTTATGCCCACCCCTCTAGGTAGAGCTAATCTCACGAAAAAGAACATGTGGAAAAAAATTAAAGAGGAAAATCACCTTGCTGGTTAAGATTGTTAGAGAAATGAGTAGTTTGCAAATAGCGTGATGATGCCCGCCATAGAGGGTTGAGCTGCCTCCTGAAGAGTGAAACCCTAGCTCCCAGAAAACTCTGCAGTCATTGAGGGAATTGATAATCAGGAAACCTAATTGTACATGCGTGTAGGTATGAATTTATATATGACACCATACCTTGAGAGGAGGATGGAAAAGGGCTGTGGTGAAAGACGGCGAAGAGCAGGTCGAAGTGGTTGTGGATGAACAGTCGATGATCTGTTGATTCCAGCAGGAATAAATAGGGGATTGAGGGTTCAAAGCCATTGCTGGTTGCTTTGGAGAACTCAAAAATTGTAAAATGACAAACAGAACCCGACCTCAGTGGAATTTACCCTTTCTTTATGCTTCAATCCACGCAAGGAAACTAATCCCGCAGCTGTAGTATAAGTTTGAAAAAAAAATATGTGATGAGAGTTTTATTGGTAATCAGTAATGTAAAATCATAGGTTAGTTAATTCTACCAAACGACCTTTCACTTGAGTCTATTTGTTAGGAGGAGGAGGCATAAGCTTTATTTAATGTTTTGCATCTTTAATTGAAAATTACCTTATGATTTTGTCAAGGGGGATTTCAACAAGTAGGAGCAAAACATAGGGATTTTCCAAAAATAAGACGGAAGATTAGCGTAAGACTCAACTACACCTGCATTGAACACAATACCCTTACTTTTAGAAAATAACAGACATTAAATAGACAATAAATAGACAATAAGTAGACAATAAATAAACAATAAATTTTGATAACAATAATTTGATTGCAGAGCAAGAAACAAATTATAGCTCCCATAATTTTGGATGGGGTCAATGCTGTTTGCAAAACCAACAACAAAAATCAAACCATAATCTCCCAATAATTAAAGCCCTCAACCAATCAGCCATATAAAACCACCCGTTTTCCCTTCATCTGAGGCATCGCCGTTGCGGATGCCGGAGATGGAACAGAAGATCACGATCAACAAGAAGAAGATCGCCAGCACCGCCTTGATCGGAAACATCAAGCGCGAGATCTCCGTCATGCACCGAATTGACGCCTTGATCGGAAACATCAACGAGCTTGTCGTCCTCAGAGACCATTGCAGGTGCGAGTAGCCTCAGCTATGCGTCACTTGACGCCATCTTCTCAATAATCCAGCTGATAAGAAGCGAGGTCTTTAGAGGCGGAAGTTTTTTTTGGTTTACTTTCATAAAGCTGAAGGGCAAATTTGGAAAGTTAGAAATAAGTTTCCTGATGTAAAAGAGCTATGATTTGGTCCTATTAGGAGCAAATTTCTCTTTTGTCAACTACTCTGGTAGAATCATGAATTACATAGTTCACAAATTGTGTAATATCAGAAAGAGTGATGTTTGAACTTTGAAAACAGGGCCGGTCAGATCTATTTATTGGCCTAGGACAGAATTTAAAATAGGTTTAACAAAACAATTTAAAACTTTTTTTGTCTAAACTAATATGCATATTAATAATATGTCAAGACCTTTATAATAAAGAAAAGACTTAAATTTGTTAAATTAAATAAAGTACAATCACGGGTTCAAATACAACAAGACAACAAGTCAACAACCATGAACTTCTGGCTTTCAAAAAACTGTGAAGTAATCAAATATAGTCTAAAGGCAACACAAACAATCGACATATCATGATATATTGATATCAACAATTAAGAATGTGAACTACTCATTTATCAACACTCAACACTCAACAGCCCAAATCAACTAAATTTATCAAATACGGAGTATTCATTTATAAACATTGAAAAAACTACGAATTAATGAATTGATCAAATAACCAATAAAACGCTACAAGAGTTAAGCACTTCAGACGTTGATGAATGAGTTTGAGGACTGGAGGAGTACCGAGTACTTAAAGAACGAAGCGCGGTTGCGTGAAGCCTGAAACTCTGAAAGTGAGAACTCAGAAGGCCGTTTGGACGAAGGACGAATTGATGAATGCCTGAAGCGCAGTAGGCAGCCTGGACTGCTGAGATTGTGATAACCCGAGAAGGGGCAGCCGGAGAGGGAGGCAGGCAGCCAAGCGTCGGCACTAGGACGGTCGGCGAGTCGGCGACTTGTTGGCCTGTAAGCCTGTTGGGAGATGCCGTTCCGCGTTGGTCGATTGTGAATGCCTACTCCGCTACACGATCCGATAGGCTTTGTTCGGAAAGACTGAAGCTTCGGTCTCCGTATTCCTAACTCAGCCTTGGGCTTTTGTAAGTAGTGGGCCGTTAGTTATTGGGCTGGACACGAAAATTGTTTAGGAGACGCTTTTGCAAGACTATTATTGTCAGGGTCAATCTCTCACTCTCTCATGTGGGATTATTGTTAAAGAAGATAGTTTTCTTGTATGGTCAGCTCTACGTTGTGGTTTCCAGAGTTTCTAATTGAAAAGGGCTGAAGATTTTGTTAATGTATGGTGATGATCAAAGCACAATTCAATGAAGAAAACCAATGTTGTCTACAAAGAAATTTTCCAATATTTGTAAAACGCATGTCGGATACGGTTACTGATTATTTACAAACAGTACTGATTTGTTGCTCTTCTTTAATTGCTATGAAAAATTTTTTTGTTACTTATTATTTTTTCCTTAAATAGTTTACACGGAAATTTGTCTACATGCATGGGTGTAATTCTAAAGTGGTTGCAGGGGCCTTTAATGAAATAATATACATTCTATAATATACACTCATTGTTTGCAATGTATCGTGTGCCATTGAGGAAGGATTTGGAAGGGACGGTGAACTACCATTGATGAATGAATGCGATTTTGGTGAAGAGAGTAATGATGATGATTTTATAGAATACGAAGAACTTGCAAATATATCGAATGATGCTTCTAGAGGTTCGAAATTTTCAAAAATGTGAAATAATTTTGTTTACTAAAAAAATTAATAAAGTCCCATCAGTTTGGGTTGTATTGTTAAGTACATTTTATAGGTGTGTGTGTCACAAAGTATTGGGTGCGCAGTTTTGGATGGAAGAACGAGTTGTTAATTCTACTAAGTAGAGTCCAAAGTATTTTCTTTGTTGCATGCACAGTAAAGTCAATATTACTTTCATGAAACAACAAATGGCACAGTTGTATGACTTCATTTACGGCACAGATCAAATCACCAAACATTTCCTCAAAAATATTAGGTCTTATAACAATACGTTTGCTTTCACTTCCATGGGAGGGAGAATAGATGATAGGAGTCAATTGGATGCTGATATGGTTCAACGATTAAAGAACATGCTCAATGAGTGCAATATTTTGGTTAAAAGCTTTCGAATGGGTGAACACACTCTCATTCCAAAATTATCACTAACTCTTTCAGATGTGAGACTTTCATTCAAATTTCAGAGGAGAGAGTTTCCAATAATGATTGCTTATGCAATGATTATTAATAAAATTCAAGGCCAATTTATCTCTCATGTGGGGTTGTCAAAAAAGTCGGTTTTGTCTCATGGTAAGCTTTATGTTGCGGTTTCCCGGGCCACCAATACGAAATGGGTGAAAATTTGTTATGTGGATGCTGACGAACAAAGCACAACACGGACTACAAATGTCGTTTACAAAGATTTTTTTCAAAATTTGTAGAGATAATGTTTGTTATTCAACTTTAGTTATTTTAATAGATGCAACAATATGCTTTTTGAGAATGTTTATTTAACTATATGTATTTAAGCTTTTTGTCGTGCATCGCACGGGTGAGCTACTAGTCAATGCTAATAAAGTGTTTGATAAAACGATTCAATCGAAACGTGTATAATGTGTTCTAGATTTGAAATGGAATGTAACATTACATTGACACTTAAAAACTAAAAGGTTTTTTGGCTACATTTATGAAAAACTGTCTGGATCTAAAATAATGTTAATTTTTTACGAATATTTTCCCCGTTGGCAGGGCCGGCCGGGGAGGTGGGGTAGCCTAGACATTGTCTAGGGCCTCCAATTTTTGTAGGGCATCCATTTTAAAAAATAAATATTATATATACCTAAATCCTTAATCAAATTTATTGAAATACTTAAAAATTAGTTTAGAACTAAAGCCACGTTGATGGGAAATATAAAAAAACAAGATTATGCATGTTCGGTGATATATTTGAAAATAATGACAGATATATGATCTGAATAAGAGTGAACAAAATATGTCTTTTTATATTTCAATGACTATAACTTTAGTGATCATGATGAGAAATAGTTTTGATATCTACGTATATAATATAATGAGTTATTGATGACAAATGTGACGTTTTAAATGTATTATTTTTAAAATTTATTATTAAATTGTCACTTTTAATTGTTTTCTAAAATAGAAAATGAAAACATTTAGTTGAGATGTCTAAAAAGGGAAAGTGACAAGCTTTGAATGGAATGAAGGGTAATATTTTTCAATAAGTTATATTTAAGTAATATTTAAAGAAAACAATCTTATATTAATTGGATTGACTGTTATTATTGTTAGGAAATTGATGTAACATACCTCGAAAGTACAGAAACGGAAGTTTAAAATTTTCTCAAACAGATCTTTCCTGATTATGACAAAACAACGAATATGATAATAATAACAAATCTGAGTTAGAACTTATGGATCTTCCGGCCTAGCGGTGATAATCCTTGACCTTAGGTATCCACGTGATTTCTCATCTCCGAAAGAACGGTTAGATCTCCCTTAGAGAAAGGCTAGGAAATCTCTTCGCAGGGAAATAAACAGGTAATACTGAATCTAGAAAACTGGTCTCGGAATTATGAAGGAGGCGTATGTATTTATACTAGTTCTAAACTAGTTTCCCAATCACAATGAAATTCTTGCTCATTAATGAGTTCTAGTCCTACCATGACCAAAATATAATGTTTAATTAAATAAATGTAACAAAGTGAGTATATAATATAATTATAATTATAGAGATGTACGTGCAATGGCTGCACCACATTCTCTATTTGTTATTATTTATATCTAGCTTTTTGATGTTTCTTTTAATCCAAATAAAAGAAAATACAAATTTATTTAATAATAAATACATCTTAATTAAGTATAATAAATCTAATTTATCTTACTTAATTAATTCTATCAAATAGAACTCTCCTTCAACTTCATGAATTAAATATGTTTAATCTAATTAATATTTAATCCATTTTAAGTATTGCGAATTAAATATTATTCAATCCAATTAATAATATTTAATTCCTTCTAACAATTCAATCGGAAGGTATAATCACTTGTTGTGTGACCCATAGGGCCTTATATATTAAGCACTAATCAAATTAAGGTTTTAGCAAATCCCTAGACGATTCTCCAGACAAATATAATATATAAGGACGTTTGCAAGGACTATTCAAACTCTCTGTAATAAAGAGCTCACAGTGATACGGTCATTTCATTCAACGAACATTCAACTAAATCTAAAACTTGATATTGTGTCTATTCCAATAACTTAGTCTCTATCTTTCAATCTTTCTAGATGATCCATAACGATCATATTCGATATCCAAAACGAATATATCTTTGCATTGGCCAATGACTTTATGATCCATCTAGATATGAGAAGTAGAATGTTCTCTCTTAATCTATTATGAGGAATGAATCCTTTCTTTGCTCAACTACTACTCCATGTGCTTCGTGATACACCCAACACATGCCGTATCTACCCCGATTGGAGTGCAAGCGTTGGTCATGGTCAAAGAACATCACTCCGCACATGTAGTACGTATTGTCCTCAAGTCGGAGGACTATTACACTACTCTATACGCCGATAATCCCATAGACACATGAATAGAACTTATCAAATGGTTTCTCGGTGGGTATGCCAATTTTCTCTAAAATATCTATGTGACCATCATGAATTCCAGGAACTCATAGTTGTGAGATCAACTATACTTTCTAAAAGTATGATGCAATCCACATACCAATCTTATCGCATATCATCAATATCCCACTCTTGAAGATCATTGATTGGGGCTATTTTAGGACCTTATGTTATATCATATAAGCTCCCACTTACTTATTGACAACATAAGTCCAAAGGAACACAATTATGAATAAGATATTGACAATCGAAATACTTAATCATCAATGAATGTGTAATACCGTATATATCAAATATATAAAACTGAATGTGATCAAGTACATATATCTCTAAAAAGTGATTGTCGCTAGGACATATACTAACAATGCTCGATTAAAAAAGTATTACGTAGTATTAGTGAGTCTTGATTGTAGTAGTGTTCTTACCAAATTTCCTATTAGAATCTCCATGTGTTTTTCACTCTTTTATTGCTTACATTCAAAGAATGATATTCTTTGCATTAGTAACATATGATATATTTTGGACTGTACTTTACTTCTATTCGAGGCGTAATTAGAATGTCCTTTTTAATTTTTCAGCTTTGATCCTCTCCAAATTTGTAAAATAATTATATATATTTATATGTTAAAAGATTGTGTAAAAGATCATCACGAAAATTTTTACCTATTCAAGCCACGTTAATTTTCTTTTTGGCTATGCCATTCTTGTTTATTTCTTTACTCCGTATATGTTAGTGATTTTTTAGGGGAAATTTTCACACATAGGCCCAACAAGGAAAATAATATCAGTTTTTTCAATTTTAGATTTTTTTTTCAAAACTAAGATACGGAACTTTTTATTTTCAAAAGTAACCTCATATATAAACGTCAATCGTTTAACCAAAATAGAAACCCAGAGCTTCCGCTCAAGATACGCGCGCAGAAAATACCAAACTTCCGATCGCAGCTCCTGATACGGAGGTTTTTTCCGCCGACCTTAGTTTCAAGCATTCTAACGTTGATCGCAAATCCAATGCGTTTCATACAGCTGATCGCAGATGTTTTCCGATCGCATAACACAATTGTTTAAGAGAAACAATAGTTTTCGATCGCAGATAGTTTTCGATCGCAGAACACAGGTTTTCTTCAGCTATTCGAAATTCTCTTGCGAAACAAAAGTATGATTACTAAAATCTCAACTCTTCGTGCACTGATTTCAATATGTTTAAATATATGATTTCAATTTTGGTTTCTGTTTGATTATTAGTTGCTACACAATTATAAACTCGGAATTGTAATTGCTTAGATTTACAATATGTTTTTATTTGTCCATGTAATACTACTATGATATAATTGAAAAAGCTAGAACGATGTGTGTATTGCTAATAACAGGGAACATGGAAACACTGCCTATTTTTGTTCATCATGGTGGTCATTGGAATGAAGGAATGGAATATGACAACTTCAATGTGTTTGGAATTACTTTAGATACACAACAGTTCCTTTTCTGATTTAATTACAAAGCTAGGTGATGGAATTGGAATACAAAGACCATCAACTTCATTGATAATTCAATACAAAGTCAGAGATCATTATCCACCATTGATGATACAAGATAATTCAGCTCTGTTATTTTATTTATACCTAAAGAAGCAAGAGACAGATGTGACAAAATTTCCTCTATGCATCATCTTTGCTGATGTGCACGAGGAAACAAATTGCAACATGTTTGTTGATACATATCAACAAGATGAAACAACTTCTGGGATGCAAGCAGCCATAGTTTCAGCTGCAGAAAGCTCAACAATTAGTGACGAGTTGGATATTTGTGGTTATATATTACATTGGGCAAATAAAACAACAGATGCTCTACTAAAAGAAAAATGCGTGGAGTCAGAATCAACAAAGTGCAACAACAGTAATGTGGATCCCGAAGTAGGACTGATTTACATCAACTGTGTTGAGTTGAAGAAAGCATTGAAGTTGTATGCCATAAAAAATCACTTCCAGTACAGGACAGATAAGGCAAACAAGAAAGCCCATGTAGCAAAATGCTTGGATGAAGACTGCAAATGGATGATGAGAGCAAGACGAACATGAACATTAGGAAGGTTTACTGTTACAAAGTTTATTAAAACACACTCTTGCAAATTGGAAATAAGATTAACTGATCAAAGGCATGCAACAGCTAGTTTGGTAGCAGACTGCATTAAGGCTAAATTATTGGATCCAAAAACGTCATATAATGCAACTGATATACAAAGAGATATGTTAGAGGAGTACGGTGTTGAAATAAGCTACTTGAAAGCTTGGAGAGCATAGGAAAAAGCACTCAATAAGCTGAGAAAACCCAGAACAGTCCTATAGTTTTCTGCCACACTTCTTGAACATTGTGAAACAAACAAATCCTGGATCGTTTCTGGAACTCAAAGTTAATGAAGACAACACGTTCTTATATGCTTTCATAGCCATTAACGCATCAATTAAGGGGTGACAATATTGCAGACCAGTTATTGTAGTTGATGGCACATTTCTTACTGGAAGATATGGAGGCACACTGTTGACAACATCAACACAAGATGCGTGTGGTAAAATATTTCCACTTGCATTCTGTGTTGTTGATTCTGAAAATGATGAGTCCTGGAAATGGTTTTTCAAAAATATTAGGGAAGCTTTTGTTCGTAGGGATGGAATGGTAATCGTTTCAGATAGACATGAGAGCATTGCAAAAGGTGTGGCAGAAGTGTATCCTGAAAGTGGCCATGGGGTATGCATTTACCATCTCTTTAACAACCTCAAGACAAAGTTTAAAAGAAAAAAATGAAAGACAGTTATTTTGAAGCCGCACAAGCATACACTAGAGAGGAGTTTGATAGCCACATTGAGGAACTCAAGAAAATTGATGAGGACATAGTCCCATATCTGTACACAGTTGGCTATGAAAAATGGGCAAGAGTTTTCTCAGGCTACAAAAGGTACTCAACAATGACTTCTAACATAGCAGAATCTTTGAATGCAGCAATAAAGAAGATAAAAATCTGCCAATAACAGCTTTGCTACAGTTCTTGCACGCATTAGTACAAATGTGGACTTTTGTGAACCGAAAAATTGCAAGAAATACTTTCACAGAACTTGCAAAAGTTCCTCATGAAACGCTGCAGCAGAAATACATGAAATGCATGAAGCTAAAGGTACAAAACAGTTGCATAATATGTAGCTAAATACCTATAAAAATGGAATTATAATAATAGTTTGTTCATAATCTTAATTGCAGGTGATTCCTTCTAATGAAGCGATATTTAGTGTTTATGAAATGAACAAAAGTTTCATTGTTAACCTGGAGGAGAAGAAGTGCACTTGTAGGAAGTTTCAAATTGATGAGTTGCCATGTATTCATGCATTGGCAGTACTCAAAAAGATGAACCAAGAGCCATACAGGTTTTGTTCATCTTACTACTCAAAGGAGACAATGATGCAAACATATAGAGAGACTGTGCATCCAATTCCAGATCAGAGCACATGGCAAATGGATAGTGGTAATGCAGAAATGAAGATTTATCCACCACATGGAAGGAAAAATTCCGGAAGGCCGAAGAAACAGAGATATAAAGCACAATGGGAGAGTACACGTACAAATAAGTGTGGGAAGTGTGGGAAACAAGGGCACAATAGAAAGACATGTAGGAATGCACCACAAAAGTAGAAAGTTTATGTTGTTTACAATCTGTTTTCCAGTAGCTACTAATTCTATCTATTCAAAGACAATTATATTATGCACCAATACGATTACTCTGAATCCTATTTAAGTGGCTGTTTGTATTTGTTGGGGGTGGATACAATTGCAGAATTAAATAACATACAATGGAAACAATGAGAAACAATAAGAAACAAGAATAAACTAATTTTGAACGGAAAGTGAAACAACAAAATACAATAGAACAAGCAAATGTTAATTATAGAAACACAAAAAGACTAAATTGGGAATGATCTATAGGAACGGAACACAAAAAATGAATACACAACCACAAACAAGGGAAAAAATTAAAAATGTTGGCATATTTTATACATATAAAAAAAGAAACAAATGGAAACAGCAATAAATAAAGAAAAGAAACACAAATAAACAAGACGTATTAAAGTCGTATTACAAGTTATATTAAAGAGCAGTATCAGAACAGTTTAAAGGAAGAAACAAGTAGCAGCAGCTACTTAACATCTACAACATCTAACTAGATACTGTACAACAGCTTATCAAACAACAAGCAACAACAAAAGCAAAATGAGAGAAACAAATATTAATTTTTGAAACAAAATGCAAAAAAAAATAGTAACCTGTAGCACCAAGAATGCAACAACTTTTTACATAACATAAGGAAAGCTAAAACCTAAATAAATGGCATGTGATATAGAAAATGAAGAAACAAATATAAACAATATTAAACCATCGTCAGAAACATAAAGAAACCATCTAAATAAATGTAACAATAGGAGTTATATTCAAGAGTAGTATCAAAATAGTACAACAATAGCTTTTCAAAAGCACTACTTGAACATATTGTAGAATTAAATAACATACACTGGAAACAATGAGAACCAATAAGAAACAAGAGTAAACTAATTTTGAACGGAAAGTCAAACAAGCAAATGGGAATACTCTTTAGGAACACAAAAAAAGACTAAAATGGGAATAATCTTTAGGAACAGAACACAAAAATTGAATACACAACCACAAACAAGGGAAAAAATTAAAATTTTTAGCATATTCTATATATTAAAAAAGAAACAAATGAAAACAACAATAAATAAAGAAAAGAAAGACAAAGAAACAAGACGTATTAAAGTCATATTACAAGTTATATTATAGAGTAGTATCAGAACAGTTTAAAGGAAGAAACAAGTAGCAACATCTACTTAATATCTACAACATCTAACTAGATACAGTACAACAACTTATCAAACAACAAATAACAACAAAAGCAAAATGAGAGAAACAAATATTAATTTTTTTAAACAAAAGACAAATAAAAAAACAATAACCTGTAGCACCAAGAATGCAGCAACTGTTTACATAACATAAGGAAAGCTAAAAACTAAATAAATGGCATATGACATAAGAAATGAAGAAACAAATATAAACAATACTAAACGATCTCCAGAAACATAAAGAAACAATCTAAATAAATGTAACAATAGGAGTTATATTCAACATTAGTATCAAAACAGTACAACAATAGCTTTTCAAAAGCACTACTTGAACTTATGGTTTATATAAGGTACATCACAGTACATAAACTACATTAGTGCTTTCTACATATATATTTCACTTCTTCAGCTTCTTCCGTTTGGGTTTGCGTTGTTCAGAATCACTCTCCACTTCACCATTGAGCTTAGATATTGTCACGCCCCGGACCTACCCGGACACGTCAACAACCCGCCGTACAGTACGAATAGTCAACCGCAGTCCGACTCATCCATACTATACAAGGCGTCTTGAATACCATTCACACATAGTACATCCATAAACAAACATAATGTAAAACATTTATTAAAACAGCGGAAACAATTGATACAAGTGTTCAAGCCACACTTGGCATAATTAGGCATGCAAGCCCCCAAAGTAATTATTCAAAAAATATTATCCATGAGCATTATTCATATTGTTTTTCAAAACAAGAACGGGAGAAGCACGAACCAAGTCTTCTCCTCAGAAACTTCCCGAAGCAGCGGCTGGTGGTAGCAACCTTCAAGTTCTACCTAAAACTGTGAGGTGGCCTCCCCCGTGAAGGGGAGGTCAGTACTTGGAAGCATTTGACAAGTACAATGACAACTATACTAAGTATAATCAAAGTTTAAATCCTTGAGGCCCTCAAACTAGAGCATTATTACATTATAGTTAATCCGTTCATTTAATATCAATTCATCATTATTTACCACGGTCTAGAGCCCAGCTCATAATCACCGTTATCTACTACGGTCTAGAGCCCAGCTCATAATCACCGTCATCTACTACGGTCTAGAGCCCAGCTCATAATCACCGTCATCTACTACGGTCTAGAGCCCAGCTCATAATCACCGTCATCTACTACGGTCTAGAGCCCAGCTCATAATCACCGTTATCTACATCGGTCTTGAGCCCGGCTCATAATCACCGATTCCTTAAAATTCAAATTCTTAGGATCTAATTCATCCATTTCTCAACTAACATTTCCAACTAACATTTCAATGCTAGTTATTTATTTATTTCAATATAATTCTTTCTTCTTGCATCATTGGCCTTAATATCAAGTATCACTTTCATACCCTCATAGCTTCTCCTCATGGCATCAAAGTATACTATCTCAAATGATATTCATGGTTAGTACAACCATCATACACACGTATTCACAACATCTAAACATACACAATTTATTCATAAATTTGTGCATCATGCATACTATACTTATAATCAATAGTAGTTTCATTTAGGCATTATTAACCATTAACAACTCATACGCATCACATTTGTATTCACTTAGGAAATCCCATGAAATTAACCCAAAGATTATAGGTAACATAGTCGGTCATCCTCACCTTAATTAAGCTTAAGCGCGTTCTACGTTTCTCGATTGAACTTTGACCAACTCCGGCGAACTTTGACCAACTCCGGCGAAACTCCGGCGAAGCTCAAAAATACTTTAAATCAAGTTCCTAACAAGGTTTTATCATCACAAAACCCATATCAACATAAATAACCTATAAAAGGTTATTTTCCGGCAAACCGGTCGATTTGGCTTCTAAGTCCGTTTTTGGACTTAGCATCACATTCCAACCCATTATTCCACACTTAAATCATGTAGAACAATACTAAGGGTCTTTCATATGATATATATCTTATATGCTAGAAGAAAAACAAAGGAAAAGTTATGATAAGGTCATTACCTTAATTTTCACACTTTTTCCTAGCTTTTTCCTTCTTAAACCTTCTTCTTGGACTCCCTTGAGCTTGAGTTCGGATTTGGGGCTATGGAGATGAAGTTGTAGAGGTTCTTTCCTCCTTTCCCTTGCTGCTGGCCGAACTAGTGAGGAGGGGGATGGGTAGGAATGCCTCTTTGTCTCCTTTTGGGCAATGAGTGAAAGGGAGGAGGGCCACCATGATTTGTTTTGATGCCAAACATCTCAAATCAGTCCTCTCCCACCTCATATCTCTTACCAGCCTGCTAAGGCCCTGAATGATGAGGCTAAAATCGTGGGTTGGCCCCCACCCATGTGGGAGGTCAACCCTTTTTGTCCAGAAGTGTACAATCGGTCCCGAAAGTGGTATTTTTCCGGACTGTTTTAAGTATATTTTATTTTATCGGGTCAAATAAAATATAACACTTGTTCCCAATTCTTAATGGATCTTAGAATCAATATGCATCCCTCAACTTTAATTTACAAGTCTCCGAAATCCCTTTTCGGGCTGTTATCCGATAGATTGCCGATACTGATAATTTGGCCCCGTTTGACCAACCGGTCAACCCTATGTCATTGTCATGGCTCAACTAGGATATCCACCACCATATACATATTATCTAGTCCAAGATCAATATAATATGTGGCCCCGATAATATCGGGCGGTCCCCACTCCCGATGTGGACCCCACGTGCATTTTACTATTCACGCGAAAAAAATTAATACAAATTCACAACTTCGTAAATTCACTAAATATTTCATAGGGTTCAATAAATTATTAGCTCAAAGATAAATACATTTGGGGACGGTGTTACAGATATTCCATATTGATAGAGAAAGAATTACAACCTATATCTGTACAGCTCAATATCTAAAATTGGAGGAATTTTTTTGCCATAAATGAAATGCTCAGCAAAGGCAACAACACAAGCCCCACAGTCACTACAAAGAGTATAATCAGAATCAATACGTTTGTTATTACTACAATGATAAAAAGGATAAAAGAAAAACATTTGAATCAAATAAATGAACTTACGCTGATTCTTGAACAGGCAGGTCAGAAACATATTTCAAATCTAAGTCCCTATTTAGATCCAAACCACGACTAGAAAAGTAACCCATGTGTCGAAAAAACAAAGGGAGCATCACAGTATATGGTTTCACAACATGTATAGCATTACTTCTATCCCTTGAGCTGATCATTGAATTGTAAATATAAATACACCAATCATTGATGCAAAACCTGGAAAGGACCCAGTGCATTTGTTCCTTAAGGTAAACTAACATCAAAACATGCTCCACTTCATCCCAAGGCTTTGAACGGGGAAAGGTAAAGCCTACAATATAATCACATAGAAATGCAAATCTCGATCAAGAAAAAGATTTATCTAGAGTTGCAGCATATGATTGCTGTAGCTTAAGATTGAAAAGAGAATCCGTTGTTGTGAAACTGGTTTTGCATGTAGTAGTAACTTGAGCCTTTTTCCTAAAGTAATAAAAGATCACATCTATATGATGCACAAAAAGGAAAATATCAAAAAATAAATAAAGAAATACGAAGAAAACATAATAATATATTTGAAAACGTTAATAAACATACAGAATCTGATATCATCTGCCCCATATAATGAAGCTGGTGAAACCATGTCTTTGATTCGACAAAAGCAACATCAAAATTGAATCCAGGACTGAGATGATCAACTTTCGAAGGATACATCAAATTGGATCTACAAAAGGATAAAAAACATTAAAAAGCATAATATAATAAACTGTATAAAATATAATATGAATGTTAATGTTAAAACAACCTTTTGCGCTTATAAGTCCCTTCATCAATCCAAATATTAAATGATTCAAGAACTGAAGACAGTGGCACACAGTCTGCTTCATCAACAAAAGGGCATCCAATGGGGGTAACAAATGTCTTCAAAGATCCACCTCCAGAATCAAACTCACCAACAAAAGGGGATTTCAAAAAAACATTGGGCCTTACATTCCTTTTTTCTGAAGTGATTCCGGTGTATGAATTACTGACAAAGGTTGAATACTTGGGATATAAGGAACTAAATCCTTTATAGGATTTGAAGAACCTGAAGGAGGGTCATTGGTAGAAGACTGCAAAATAATGAAAAACAATATCAGAAGCAAGATAAGATAAGATATACAAGCAAAGCATAAAGAATAAAATGTATATAACTTGGATTTTTGAAAATCTGAAACAAGAGAATCAAGTTTAGCAAAAAAAGCATCATCCTCAAGAGGTTCATTAGAAACAGAATCTACTCTATGCTCACTTGATTGATTTTCAGTAGACATCATCTCAACAACAGTAGAATAAACATGCTTGTAGACATAGTCCAATATCAGAGCATCGTTTTCGGAACAAGTCAACTCACCAACAGTATAAAATACCAACTTCTCAACGTATTTCAACAACAAAGCATCATGTTCAAGAGACAACGTCTCAGTAACAACTGAAAAAACAGTATTCTGGAGAAAATCCAACAAGACAATATCATTCTCATCCGACATGAAATCAGTAACCGTAGAAAAAACAATATCATGCACATAATGCAATAACACATCACAATCATGTGAAGAAATTAGATCTGTAAAAGTATGAGACATGGAGTCTTGTGAATGACTAGTAATAACATCAGCATCATCTGCAATCTGATAAGAATAACAACAAAGAAGATTACAAATTTGAAAACAAAAAACAATAAGAAACATAAAGAAACAATATAAAAAGAGACAGATACATAACATGTTCATTATGTGAAAACTGGGCACTAGAGTGAGTATAATTGACTGGTTCATCTGCAATCTGATAAGAATAAAAACAAAACATGTTACCAAAATGAAAAAAGTGAAACAAAAAAATACAAAAGTAAAACATAAAGAAACAATATAAAAAGAGACAGAAACGTAACTGGTTCATGATCTGAAGCTTCCCCGCTGGAGTCAGTATAATTAAATGCTTGATCTAAATGAACAGAATCAAGATCAATAGTGCCAACAACATCATCATCAGAAAGATCCTTTGTATTAGCAGCACCACAAACATCATTTGAAATCAGTGGCTCATGTACAATAGGAGTGTGTTGAGAAACTGTCTCCTTGCTAGATTGAACATGATAAAATGAAGCAACACGGTCAAGCTTATGTTCTAACACATTAAACCTATTCTCAACAAACTTTTTGAAATTATTCAATTTACTGTCAAGGCGGTTTTCAAAATCGAATAGAACAGAGCTTGAAATCTGATCACCAAAAGAAGTACTAGGTCCGTGGTTAGAATTTGAAACAGAAGGCATAGTTTGGGTCCTTATCGGATGTGCAGCAAACAAAGAAGCTATTTCAACAGATTCCTTTTCAAGATCAGTAATAACAATGTTGTGCAATATCAACTGCCAAATAAAGAAAAAACAGAAAATAAATTTAATGAAAGAAAAAGATAATAGAAAAACAATAAAAAGATATGGAAGATAAAATTTTATGAATACCTGAGAAGCAGATAAACAAAGAAGCTCCATATTCAACTTCTTGTAACTGAATGCAACAGAAGATTGCCAAGACAATAAACAGGGAACTAAAGAACCAGATTTCAAAGCAAACACGCCATCACAATAATCACAGCACTCATAAAACCACACCTGAAGAGCTAATGGAAATCCCAAAATACGATAAAAGAAGTAATCACTTTCTGAAGTATCTTCCCTCACAAGTCTTCCTTTCAAATTTTGCAAAGTCAATTCAAAAAGGTCCTTACCCCAGGGATAGGGATCCCATAGACCAGAATTCACAACATCCAGATGAGTCTCACTAATATATTTTTCCTTAGACGAAGTAAAGAAGAACAAACCAAGAACATAAAGAATGGCAAGTTTAACAGCATCTTCATCACAATCAGCATTTTGACCAAGAAAACAATTTGAAATTTCTTCACGAATCACTTTAGAAGAATTGTTGATTTTTTTTTTGATGAGGTCATTACTTTCGGAAGAAGTAAGAGTAGAACAATCAAATTTACCAACACGTTTCAAACCAATAACAACTGCAAACTCAACAATTGAAAATCGCAAACGATAACCAGAAACATCAAACCACATCTCATTCGGAATATTGTGACTAATTTCTCGAAGAAGCAAACAATGCACAAGTTGAGGCTGAAATTTCAGGTCTTTGAAATCAAGGAATTTACCAAAGCAAGTTTGCCTAAATAAACTCAACTGAACTTCAGACAATTTGGACTTCAGATTATCAGGAATGCAATCCTTGTTATAGCTACAAACCATACTGTTAAACCATGACTGACAAGGAACAAAATACCCCCACTCCTGGAGTACAACAATGAAAAAACGAAATAAAAAAAAAACAAATCGAAACAAATGAAACAAGAAATTTTATGTGAAAAAATACAACAATAATAAAAAATAAACAAAAAATGTAAATAATTACTTTAAATGACGGAGGATTAATGTTACTTTTCGCCTGATTCGAGGAGATCTTCGACTTCTTACAGTGCACACTTGCAGAGACTTTAGGCTTCTTCCGAGCCTTCAGAGGTTTTTTATTTTTTCGCTTCTTACCAGTGACATTTGCACTTGAAGTACGAGACGGTGAAGCGGAATCATCCTGAGGACCAGAAGTTGTTCCACCAATATTCATCGCAAAGAAGCTCTCGTAATACAACGAGGAGTATTAGAACTTGACATTGTTGAGGAAAAAGGAATAACAGAGTTCACAGACAAAGTTGAAAGAACAAAAGAGACGGAGAAGACGAACTAAAGATGAAGATACGAAGCAGATGAAATGCGAAGTTGGAAGACGGGAAGCAAGAGAAACGAAAACGGGAAAGAGGTTCAATATGGTGCGAATTTCATAGAACGTGGAGGGCGGTTGTCAGAAACGGTCTAAAGGTGAAATAAAAAAATAAAATTGAAATTGTAAAAGTCTAATAATGGAAAGGCAAAAGAGTTGAGACATAAATGAAAGACAGCTCTAAAAAAGGTACCAAACTGGTAATTAACGCATTTTTTAGACGGGGGATGCGGGAGTGAAGCCCAACCCCGACCCGGCCCCATTGCCATCGGTAAGCAACTTCGTGTATATTTGTGCTCTGCAACTAGGGGACTAGTTGCGTCTAAGCTCTAACATGGCGAGGCGACTGTCTTCTCCGATCATTTCACCTCTCTTTTCCGTATTCATCTCCCGAGGGGATACTCGATTATACCTTATCGCGGCAATCTACGTAGTGTCCGTCCTCCTCCATCACCTCTCCCTCGCTTCCGCCTCTCATCACCGCCACTTTGAGGGATTTGATGCTGACGAATCTGATGAGTTCTTCGATCAGAACGACGCTTCCATATCCGAGATTGATCTTTCTCCTCCACCTACCACTACTCTCTCAGTCTCTGACCCCGTTGAATCTCACGATGGTCCTCCCATACCACAGCCTGACATTGTAGCTACCTCTCAGTCGTCCGACCAGAAACCCTCATCGACATCCTTTGATTACTGGGATGAGGATGAGTTTGAAGGAATTCCACAGAATTTACACTCTGAATCTCCGTCTGAAACTTCTCCTTCTTCTGATTCAGATCCGAATTTGAAAGTCGTTACTGAAGCGGAGGCTCCCGTCAACAAAAGCCCCAAGTCCTTGTCGTCATACACAGTGGAGGCTGTGTGTGTTTCTTTTCTGGTTGTATTTGTTATCAACTATTTCACAGGAAAGAGAGAAAACGAGAACATTGCACTTGCCTGGGCAACTAAATTCGCGACAAAGGATTCTATATTTGAGAAGAACTTCAGTTTACTAGGAGTTGGAGAAACAGAAGACTCCCCTTTGTTGCTGAAAGAAGGGCAGAACGTTTTCAAGTTCTACGCCAGTGGGCGGAGATATTGTCAGGGACTATTGGCTACTATGGAGCTTAAAAGCAGACATGATTTGATCTCCAGGCTGTATAACATGGTGGTCCCTTGCAAAGATGAGATAACTTTGGAGGTGTATATGAATGATGATGCCATGGATGCGGTGGTTTTTGCTGTGGCAAGGAAGAAATTGGCCAAAACCATGCAGAAAGAGGTAAGAGATTTACAGAGATTTGCTGGAGTTATAACACCTCCTGGTGGGAGGAAGTGGCTCGTGGAGGAGCTGGCCGTGGTTTCTGAGTCTAAGGAGGTTGCTGGTGATATGATTCCAGAGGTCGTTCTTGAGCAGGTATGTTTAACTGTATCTATGTGTCTTTTAATGTCTTGAATACTCTTTGTTTAGGCTTGGAAATTTTAGTATATATCCGCTTGTCCTGTGTGTAGAATCTGTACCAGTTTAAATACTTGCTGAATGTCTTATTAATTGTTTTGCTGCTTAAAAACCGTTTTGTGATCAAATGATCACTAACCTGGTAACTAGCATCTTCTGTTGGTGGTTAGAAAAGTACGATGTGAAGTACTCCTGCAAATAATTTGCAACTCATGTGTTATGCACCAATAGTTGGTGGAGTAGTGGAGATTGATTTAGTAGATCATTGTACAGGTTTATGGTAAAAGATAAAGAGTGTATAGTAAGTGTTTGAAATTGCTGAAACTGCCGAATTTTATAAAAGGGAAAGTGCATGATAGTAGAATCGTTTCAGCCCATTCACTAAATGAGTCAAAAGCTACTCAGGGCTACCAAACAGAGCCGCAAATGTATTGTGATACTTAAGCCTGTTATAAATTAGAAAAAGTAGATGCTTAGGAGTATTACAGTCTCATATTTAAAGTGCGAGAAAGTCAATACCCAGTAGATGATTATAGTTAGACTCTTAAATTTGATCATGATTAGTGTTCTGGAGAAGATAACACTCCATTAACTACTATAATTGATTACTAATGTCCTTTTATTGTGCCCTCGTCATGCAGGTATTTGGCGAAAAGGCATTTGAGAAATTTGGAAAGGGATTCATCTCAATGCACTTCTCAGATCAACACATAGGCTCACACAAAAAGATGTTGGTTTTCAAGTTTGCGCTCTCCAATGCTACTGACATGTCTGACATGACCCGCCTGATCGCCCTTGTCCCTTATTACATTGACTTGATAGGAAAATACAAGCTCAGCTCACATGTAAGATTTATATCAGAGCTTTTGAAACTCCAAATAGCAAATATTAGTGCTCATTTGTATGTTTTATCTGGCTGAAATTGCGGGATTTTGTAAATGGAAAAGCATTCAGTAAAAACCATTTCAGCCAAGTCAAAAGCTATGTATTTTGCGGAGTAGCAAAATAAGAGAGTATGAATACCAATCAGAACCTTACTATTATATTTTTTGTATCACTGTTACAATCTGCTTTTAATATATATGGAAATTAAATCAGGCTCGTTCAAAAGCGGATGCGGCACGTCTCAAGGTAGCGCAAGAGTTTTACAAGGAACTTCAAAATGCAAGGCAAGAAGCTTTGCTGAGGAAGAAGGCTGAGCAGAAAAAGAAGTTGGAAGAGGGGGAAGCTAAGCTAAGTGCTGAGGCTCTTCGCAGGAAAGAGGCGAAAGACCGCGCCCGTCAATTGAAGAAGGGCATGCCTAAAATGAAGATGACCCGTGCTCATTAGTTTGTAGTGGATCCATTTGGAGTTGAGTGTGTTCTACACGAGTGATTTTAAGCCAAACTGTCTTCAATGATTTTGTACCTTCTTTATTTGTTACAGGCAGTCTTAAGAGTGTTGATTAGACTTGTTTTGTTAGTCTCCTCTTTCTGTTAGAAATAATTACGCACTAGGCTCGATCTGTTAACAGCACCCCTTTCTTTTTTAGTTGTTCAGGAAATTTGACAAATATAGAAGGAAAAAACGCAGACATATGCAGCTGGATAATGTGCTGTGCTGTGTGAGTGTGTTTGGATATATCAGTTTGCTTTCAGTTTTAATGTTCAGCTTGTGCAAAGCTAAATCCAAAACAGGTTTTAGCAACAACTTCATTGTTATTGACATTTTATTTTATTCACTGCTCAATCACTACTCAGAGACTGAGAGTATTGGATCAACTTAGAGTAGGGATGGTCACTTGTTAATTCTAAATCTGAATCATGTATGTTTTTTGGACTAAATTTTTCTGGTCTAGTTTGTCCAAGTTTCTACTATAGTCTAATTTTGATCTATTTTAGTCTGATTTGATCTTGGTTATTCTGATCTGACAATAGTAATAATCAAATCAAAAATAACCTAGATACCATAACCGAAAATATTGTCTACTTAAAGTTCTGATCTGGTCCTACCCAGTTTCTTACTTTCTTAATTAGTCAATTAAAAAGCAGCACTGTTGTACTTGTATCGACCCATCTGGTTCCATATTGAAGGAACCATGGGGCATCATAACCGATTAACCGGTAGTACTGGTCCAAGCATGTTCAGAATAGCTACAAAAAGATACATATAAATGTCATTAAAATCAAGGAAATCGTCTCTTTCAAACTTCTTTATTTTATTTTGGAACATTGGATCATAACTAATATTTTAAGCTTTTAATACCAGTTTCTTACAAACTTATATATGTGCCAGATGCATTCATAAATACATAAAGGCTTCTGGTTTCCATATATGCACCAAGGAGAATAGTTCAAAACAGATAGTGATGCAAGGGGCGGTTTTACTGCAGAGGGTTTGGCCGCTCCTTCAAAGCAGCATCAACCTCTCAGGGAGATTCAACCATGTTATTTTCTGAGCGAAAAGAGGTTTCTTAACCTTTTACCATGCAACAGCTGGAGTGGAGCAGCCAGAACGGGTAGAGTTGTGACCATCGCAACATAGGCAAGAATCAAACCGAAACAGTGTTCCGCATTGATACCTGATTTAAGCATTTCCAAACTGGAACCGCCATTTACAGTGTCATTTGCATTGGGTTCAGCAAACTCGGTAGTGGTATTCACACATTTGCTTCTTTCTGGTGGCATGACTTTGTGATCACACTGTAAAGATAGTTAACCTTGTGTGTCCTGTTCTCTGAACAAGTGCTCAGTCAGCTGCCCTCCTACATCACTTCCTGGTGGCAGCTCATCAGCAACTGCAGTCACCATTCCATCATCTATCAAGCTCACAAAAGGAGCTTGATCAATTGAAGCATCTTGTGTGCCTACAAATATCAATTAATCATCAATGACAGTTAATTATATGGCAATTTAAAGGACGGCTGAAGCATGATAGTCAATTAACTATGTGTCTGTGTGGTGATGCATTTAGTATTTCATATAGACAGTATTAAAATACACATAGATATAGAGTCTAACCTTGAATATCTGATATACCATTGGGAGTTAGACTTCAGATCTAACCTTGAATATCTTTCCCTACCGTAAAATTTTGACCTGTAGTAGGTCAAATAAGAATTTTAATATTGCGTCCTACTTTCTGCAAATTTTACTCCAAATTTTATAGTGTCATAAATGCGTGAGTGTGTACTGACAAAATAGGACGCAAACCCGTTTATGAGAAGTATTTTGGGGCACACCCGTTTTCATTGGAAAACATCTTCAAAGAAAGTAGCATCACGAAGTTCTACAATAGTATTGACATCTATGCCAGAAATTTCAGATTTAATAACCAAAAATCTCAATGCATAAGAATGTTTAACATAAACAATAAAAATAGCATCAACAGTTTTAGGCCCAAGTTTGTTTCTTTTGTGTTCAGGGACTAAAACTTTTGCAAGACAGCCCCACACTTTAAAATATTTCAAACTTGGTTTTGTGCCCGTCAAAAGTTCAAATGGACACTTATCTTTATGTTTCATGAAAATTCTATTCAGCATATGGCATGCAGTATTCAAGGCTTCCCCCACATAAACTTAGGTAATCCAGAATTCTCTAATAAACTATTAATCATATCTTTAAAAGTTCTATTTTTCCGTTCAGATACTCCATTTGATTGTGGTGAATAAGGAGGTGTTTCTTCATGGACTATACCATACTTTTGGCATTCTAGTACAACTAAATTAGAAGTATATTTTCATCCACTATCAAATCTTAACCTTTTAATTTTCTTGTCAGTTTGATTCTCTATTTCATTCTTAATAATTAAGAATTTTTCAAAAGATTCATCTTTACCCTTAAGTAGATACACATAGCAGTATTTAGAATAATCTTCAATGAAAGTGATAAAATATTTCTTTTGGTCACGGGTAAGCACTCCATTAAACTCACTCATAGATTATATTCCAGAGAGAGGTGAGAGCTAGAGAGAGAAGTGCAAGTAAATGCTTCAATAAATGATTTTCCAACTCCTACAACTACCTCCAGAGGAAGTATTTATAGGAAAAATACGGGCTGGGCTCCCAAGCCTTGGGCTTGGGAGGCCCATTTACAACTGGACCGCTATTGGGCCGAATACAAAGTAAATGATGGAGTATACAAAATGAGTAAGTGTAAAATCTGGTTCTAGGAGTCCTTTGTGGCCGACGAGGGTCTGGCCGACGAGTGCATGGCCGACGAAGACCGGCCGACGAGGTCACCCGATTCTTCTGGCTTCCGGATCATGTTCTGGGTTGACTTCGTTCCGGCCGATGAGGGTCACCTGGCCGATGAGGGTCCCACTGGGTGACAGTTGTGCCTTCTGTTCTCCTGAGTATGTGGTTCCTGGGGCCTAGACCCATATACTCCATCAGGAGTCTCCCACTCTCTAAGCTGAGATGTAGACGAAGTGAAGGAGAGTAGATTCATGTTCTTTTTATGCTTGGCCGTTGCGTGTCCCCTATTGTGGACGGGAGAGATCTTAGCCACGCGGACGGTACATGTTCCTTGCTCTCCAGGACGATGAATACCCTTGCTTGATGGGGGCGGTGAAGGTCCGCAGTTGTGAATGGCCGATATGTGTCTTTGGCATGAGTGGCCGATGAGGACATTCTTACCCTTTCACGATCTTGGGTGGTTGATTTTTTTTGGGGCCGAGGAGGCCACTGCGGTTGCGTCTTGCTTGAGGACGATGAGCGTCCTTTGCCTTGAGTGGCCGTCGAGGGCGCTGTTCACTCCTTCTGTCCGTTGTTGATTGAATTTCGTACTTTTGGCCGAGGAGGCCATTGTGGCTCTCTTGTTGGAGGGCGATGAGCATCCTTTGCCTTGAGTGGTCGTTGAGGGCACTATTCACTCCTTCTGGCCGTTGTTGATCCGTGCCCTTAGCCGAGGCATGTGTGGTGGTTAGTTGCCCAAGGTCTTGGGGACGATGAGCGTGTTGCGCTCTTGCCCTGGCCGATATAATCACGTTTGTAGTTGTGTACTTGTGTATTTTTGACTCTTTCCATTTTTGCGTTTTGAGGCCGGTGTAGTCCCCCACTGCTTCAGGCCGAAGAGTGAGTGAGGGGTGAAGGAGTAGTGTGAGACCCAGGCCGACGCGGGATCCTCATGCTGGCCTTGAATCCAACCCTTTGGCGATTTCCTGACCAAGGTAACCCTGTGAGAGAACCCTTGGACGCAGGTCGCTTTCAAAGGGTCATCATCAAGGGTTTTTGTGCGAGGGCCGATGGCCGTTAGGTTCCCTTCCCTTTTATTGTCGTGGCCGCTGTAAGGCCTCTCTTTACATAATATGTATGGCCGCTTAAATGGTCGATACGGGTGCTGCCTGGGTAGCCGTAGCCTGTGTTGGCCGTTGAATGCCTTGGCCGCTGTGGGTGCTATTTTCCCATTCCTCGCTCCGTAGAGCCTGCTTTGCTGGTGGGCTGTTGATCTGTGGCCCATTTACGGAGTGGTGGCATCCCATTGGTGGCTGTTGGCGTGGCCACTAGGGAGATGCCACGTGTAGTGACCGTTGGGGGGGGGGGTTATAAATACCCCTCCCATTCCGAAGAAAGTCCTCATTTGCGATCTGAGCTACCGAAGTGCTGCCCAAATTTCTAGAGAGATAAAGTCCTTGCAAGTGCTCTTCATGTTCTTCAAAGCTTCAAAGGTTAGTTCATCGAATTTTCCTCTGTACTTTGCCTACTTTGCTTCCTATGCCTGTGATCTAGTGTTAGGCAGAAAACACCTTTAGATCTGAAGTAGGTCCCGTTAGGGCCGTAATAGTGTTATGATGAAGAACTTAAACGAAGAGTACTACCCCTACGATGATAAGCCTTCCGCCAAGTCCCTTGATTACGAAGTGGTCGAAGAGTTCTGCGAAGAGCTTGAAAATCTGAGCTTGTTCAAATCGGGGGAGCAGGACGATGAGGACTATGAGGACGAGGAGTCTGCCTCATCATCTGGAGGTGGGGATGTAGGAGTCTCCCGAACCGCGGACGGGGCGTCCACGTCGGCTGCCATTCCATGCCCGAAGCCAGTGTCTGCCGTCAAAGGTGTCGCGGTGCCGAAAAGGGTGAGGAGGCCGAAGAAGGGGCCGGCCTTTTCTTATCTAGATCTCGCCAACATTTACATCATCAGGTCGCAGAGTAACACGGGTGAATACTTGGTCGCGCAGATGTACGTGGGCCCGTTTGGTAGGGTTAGGGCCCCCAGGCCGACGAACCATGTTCTCAATCTACCCCCGGGATACTTTGGAGTGTACCCGATGAGTTTCGCCAAAGGACTTCGGTTCCCGCTTCACCCGTTCATCACCGAGTACCTAGACATGGTAGGGCTCCCTCCGGCCTTGTTGACGCCGAACAGCTACTCGCTCATCGTTGGGTTCCTCTTATGTTACGCGGAGTTGGATTTCCAGCCGACGACGGCGCTGTTCATGAACCTCTATCAGATAGGCCGTGGAAGTCATCAGAACTGCGCTTGCTATGCCACTCTCCAACAACTGCCGAAGAAGAGAAGCTTCACTGACTTGCCGTCGTCCATCCACAGTTGGAAGAGTAAGTTTGTTTTCGTTTCGTTGGGTGAAGGGGGCGGTGAATTTCCCTCCGTCGGCCACAGTGGGCGATTCAATCTTCACGACACGCCGAAGAGGTCCATCTTGGAGCTCAGGTGGAAGCTTTCCTGAAGGGAGGGCCGAGGAGCGTGAAGACGGACATCACGGAGTATAAGATGGCCGCTCTCGGCTTCGTGAGGTATTTTGTATATGGTGATTTAGAAGATGATGTAGAGTTGTGGCCGAAGATGACCACGACTTACGAGGAGGCTGATGGTCCTGATCTGGGGGTGTCAGCTGAGGACGATGGTAATACCCTTTCGATGCCCTCCTTCTCACCGTCGTTTTATCCTTTTATTTGCTGACCCTTTGTATTTTTTTCGGTGCAGGTTTTGTTATGGATGGCATGTCTTTCATGAAGAGGGCGCAACTAAAGGCGTCCGAAGAGCTGAAAGCCCAGCAGCCCGCTACTGCCCCTGCGACGAAGCCCCCTGTCCAGCCGAAGAAGAAACGGCCAGCCGATGAGGGCCAGAAGAAACTTACTGAGGAAGGCTTGAAGCCTACCAAGAAGCCGAAGAGGACTTCTCCTGCTGGTGATGCCGGGACGTTGACCGTTTCTTCTGGGGACGAAGGTGGCTCTAACGCTGATGCGTTGGTGGATCTGACTTTGGGCCCTCCGTCCACCGCTGTATCCAACCTTCCTCCTGCCGCCGCAGCCACCCGGAAGAAAGGTTTCGGCCGAGAGTTGGTCAAAGGGACCTATAAGCTCGAGGTTGAATACCCCGTTAAGGGTGGTTTATTCAACGAGATTGTTGATGGCCATGAGGTGATCTCCCAGGCCATCCCCGACGAGGACCGGGCTTATCTGAAGAAGCTCGGCAATGTCAAAATGTACGACGGTGGGATGGACCACATCGTCCAAGTAAGTTTTTCTTTGTCTGTTTCGTCTTCTTCCCCTTTTTCTTTATTGCGCGTCAGCGTCGTCTAACCACTTTTCTCCTGCAGGGTGCCTTTATGTTGATGGAGAACAACAGAAGGCAACAAAGGGAGATTGATCGATTGAAGCAGATCGAGGAGAAGGTGGCTTCGGCCGATGAGGCTCTGGGCAGCTTGGAGAGGCTGCGGCTCGAGGTGGAGGGCCTGAAGAAAAAGGCGGATGAGGCTGATCTGCTCGCCGTTGAGAAGGATGGGGCTCTTCAGCGCTTGGCCGATGTGGAGCGGGCTCATGATGAAGCCCTTCATCGTGCCGAGGAGGCCGAGAAGGGTAAGGCCGATGCGGAGTCGGCCCTGAGCGCTGCCGAAGAGAGGGCCGCTGAGGCCGCTGTGCATAAATTCCTTGAGGTCGGCTGGAAAGGCGAGGATCGACTTCCTTGGTGCTTTGACGTCGTGGCGGCGAAGCTCAATGACTGGGTCAATAAGTGCCCTGATGGCCAGGCGTACTGGGAGAAGGAGATGAAGGTATTCTACGACCTTGGTCAGTACATGATGCAGCGGCTGCTTTATTGGAGGGTCCAACGTCGATTTCTGGATCTGGGTGTTGCCAAGGAGTGGGCCGTCGGCCTGGAGCTGCCTCCGATGATGAGGCATCCTGAAGCCGAACAGGAGCTCCCTGTTGCGGAAAGGCAACTCCCCATCGAGAGCTCCCAGGCCAGTGACGATTGGGCTTATGAGCCAAGTATGTTTGAGGACACCGCTACGTCTGGTGCTGCTGCCGATGGGGCCACTACTCAAGCCGAAGAGAAGGCCGGTGTTGAAGGGAACTCAGAAGCCCTGCGGGAGTCATGATCCATCACTTAGTGTTTTCTTGATTATTTACAATGTAACGACCATGAAGCCCCCTTTGTACCTTTTTTCGCAAATGAAAATATGCCTCTTTTCGGCTTTCATGCTTTGCTATATCGCCTTTGTTTTTTTTATTTATACAGATGTCCAATTGTGTTGAGAGTTGGGTCATCGTCGTCTTTGATTGCCCTCTGGTTGTGGCCGAAGCGGGCAGCTTAAGTATGAGTGCTCGCTTCGTCTCAGCGTAACCCCCCCTTATCCTCTATTGACGTGGACTTCGTGAGCCAAAATACTTAGAAAAATTTAGAAAATTTTCTAAGTGTCAAATTAAGTAGCTGCCCTAGTCTGGGGCCTTCGTCGGCCACTACGGCCAGTGTGGATAGCTCGTAGTTTCGTCCACCGTGTAGCCCTCGTCATGTCATTCCTCATCCTTTTTGTTATATTTGTAGTTGTCGAACAAGAATCCTTAATTTGAGCTTCTGAAAGTTCCTGTCTTTTCCTCGACTGGGGGGGTATCTTCCTCGTCTCTGTAATTTGAGCTTGGAGTGTGTGTCCACTCCTTTCGGGACGACGGGAGTGTAGGGCCTTTGTCGACCGTGGGAGGTGCCCCTTTGAGATGTTTCCAAGTGTTTGGAAATTTCTCAAGTGTCGGACAGGTTGGATCCTTGTCTTCGTCGGCCACTTCTGGATGCTACTCAGGGATTTTTTCACACACAGAAATTTTTCTAAGTGTTTGAACACACTTGGGTGATTGCTCTCTTTATGGGTGGCAGACGACGGCCCTGTGGTGTCCCTTTTCAGCCATACACCCTCGTCGGCCATGTACACTTGGATATGTACATGGATATGTTCGCCTGATATGTACTTGGATAATCTGGGGATTTTATTTTTTTGATGCTCGAGACCGGCAAGTGCGCACGGTCCGTCGGCTTCCCTCTTTTTTTTGTTCCCTATTTCGGGGAGTGTCCTTCTTTCAGGCTTCGGCCGAAGGGGTCAATAGTCCTCCGGCCGGTTTGGACTTCGTTTACAACATCCATGGTCTCGGGGGGGGGGGGGAGGGTCCCGTCGCGTATTTATGACGCGGGCTAGACTTTTGGTTGGTTTCCAATGGTTGCCGTTGCCCAACCCCGAGTTTGGGGATTTTGTCGCCTCGGCCATGATTTCAGGCCCCTCGTCCTGCGATCTGGCGCGTGGACGACGTGGTGAACTTCCCATTTCAAGATGCGGGCCATTTGCGGGCCCCTCGTCTTGGGGACATCGTCGGCCCTGCCTGAGCGTCTCGCTCTAAGGGCCTGATACGACGTGCTCTCTCAGCTAGGCCTGAGCCTTCTGCTGATACAAAAGACAATGGAGCATACCTGAGCCCTTTCGCTCTAAGGCTGCTGATGCAAGGCGCTGCATCGGCCATACCTGAGCCTTTCGCTCTAAGGTGGCCGATGCGGGCCCCCGTTAATTTTTTACTTTAAATTTCAAAAAATCAAGAGGAACATGACTTTTATTCATAAGTGGCTCAAGGCCGAGGGTGGTGTTCAATCAATAACCCGTTAAGGGGTGAGGGCTTCGCCGGCTGCGCCTCCTTCGGATTATTGATAAAACTTCACCAGATGGTGTATATTCCACGTTCATGGTACATTGGTCCCATTTGGGCGTTTAAGCTTGTAGGTGCCGGGTTTTACCACGGCACTGACGATGTAGGGACCTTCATATTTCAAGGCTAGCTTGCCCCCTTCCGTCGGCTGACTTGCTTCCCTTCGGCGGAGGACGTAATCCCCCACTTGGAACTCCCGGGAACGTACCTTGGCGTCATAGTATGATTTCACTTGACGCCGGTAGTTCTCCGCTCGGATGAATGCTTGTTCACGTCTCTCTTCGACCAGGTGGAGGTCGATCTTCATGTTCTCCTCGTTGACCTCAGGGTCATACTGCTCCACCCGTCGGCTGGGAATGGTGACTTCTGTGGGTGCCTTTGCTTCAAAGCCATAACACAGGGCAAAAGGTGTTTCGCCTGTTGCCCTCCTCGGCGTAGTACGATAGCACCACAGGATGTTGGGGAGCTCGTCGACCCAACTTCCTCCTGCGTCCTGGAGCTTCTTTTTCAGCCCCTCCATTATAGTTCTGTTGGCGTTTTCAACCTGGCCGTTGCCCTGAGGATAGGCGACGCAGGAGAAACGGTGCTTTATTCCCCATTCTCGAAGGAGCTCCTAGAAGGGTGCTGCTTCGAACTGGGTGCCATTGTCGGATATGATCTCTTGCGGGATGCCGAAGCGGGTAATGACGTTCTTATGGACGAACTTCTGACATCTCGCCCCTGTGATGTTGGCCAACGGTTCCGCTTCGACCCACTTGGTGAAGTAATCGACTGCGACGATGATGTAGCGGTTGTTGCCAGCAGCTCTAGGTAATGGGCCGACCAGGTCAATCCCCCACCTTAAAAATGGAATGGCAGTGCTGACCGGGGCGTAGTTGATGGCTAGCCGACCAAGGGCCTTCTGGAGTACCTAGCATGCGGTGCATTTTCTGGCAAGATCTGCACAATCTCGCGCCATCGTCGGCCAGAAATAGCCATGGACGACGAGACACCTGGACATGCTGAAAGGGCCCTGGTGTGAGGAGCAAACACCGCAGTGAACTTCCTCCATGGCCATTTTGGCCTCGTCCTGGTGCAGGCATCGGAGGAGAGTGCCGTTGTAGGATCGCTTGTTGAGCTTGCCGTCCTCAATGGTGTAGCTCGGAGCCCTGAGCTTGGCCATCTTGGTTCTCTCCTCGTCATGGGGTAGTTCCCTCATTGTGATGAAGGTCATGATGTCGGAGATCCAGTCCTCCGACCGTTGCTGGATGCATGAGACGGGGCTGACATGGATGCTGGACATGCTCAGCTCCTCGATTTTAGCTATCTTGGAGATGTGCTCTGGAGTATCTGAGCTGAGTTTTGAGATGATGTCGGCCTCGGCGTTCTCGGCCCTAGGGATCTGTGTGATCTAGTGGGTTTCAAACGCTTTTAGCAACTCCTCGGCCGCCTGCCGGTATTGTCTCATCCTCTCTTCCTTGGCCTCGTACGAGCCCTCAACCTGGCCCACCACCAGCTTGGAGTCGCATTTGATTCTGATGTGCTTGGCTTTAAGGCCGACAGCGAGTCTGAGGCTGCTGAGGAGGGCCTCATACTCGGCTTCGTTGTTTGACACCCTGAAGTTGAAGCGGATGACGTAGTATGCTTTGAATCCTTCAGGGGAAATGAGGACGCCGCCGCCCCCGCATGCTTTGGCGGCCGAAGAGCCGTCAGTGAATAGGGTCCACGTGTCGTCTGGCTCTGGCCCGGGGGTAGTGGCGGCCATCTCCCTTGCTGTGCATTCAGTGACGAAGTCGGCCAAGGCCTGCCCTTTGATAGATGGCCTAGGCTTGATCTCAATATGGAACTGACTGAGGAAGATCGCCCATTTCACCATCCTTGAGGAGCTAGTGGGGCTCCTCATGAGTGCGTCGAGGAGCTGCTGGGTCAGTACATGGACGGCGTGGGCCTGGAAGTAGTGCCCCAGCTTTCTCACTATTTGAACGATGGCTAGCACCGTCTTCTCAATGGGGGAGTACCTGAGCTCGGCCTCCCAGAGTGTTTTGCTGATGTAGAATATGGCTTTCTGCACCCCTTCGTCCTCGCGGATGAGCACGGAGCTGATGGCCGACGTGCTCACCCCTAAGTACAAGAAGGGTTTCACCGGCTTTAGGCTTAGAGAGCACCGGTGGAGACGAGAGGTACCGCTTCAGTTCCTCAAATGCTTGTTGGCACTCCGTCGTCCACTTGAAGCTTCTTGCTTTGCGCATGATTTGGAAAAAAAGGAGTGACCTTTCGGCTGACTTGGAGAGGAAACGGCTTAGGGCCGCCAGGCAACCTGTCAGCCGTTGCATCTCCTTCACATTGCGCGGTGGCTCCATGTTGATAATGGCATGTATCTTTTCCAGATTTATCTCAATGCCCCTTCGGCTGACCATGTAGCCAAGGAACTTGCCGCCTTGGACGCCGAAGGCGCACTTCTTGGGGTTCAGGCGGAGATCGAATTCGTTCATGATTTCAAAAATTTCCCGCAGTTCATCAGCGTGTGTGGCGGACCGCTTGCTCTTGACGATCATGTCATCGACGTATGCCTCCATTGTCTGGTCGAAGACCGCCCTGAAGATTCTGGCTACCATCCTGATGTAGGTGGTGCCTGAGTTTTTGAGCCCAAAGGCCATGACGAGGTAGTAGAAAATTTCCTCTGGGGTCATAAAGGCTGTCTTCTTGGTGTCATCTTCATGCATGAATATCTGGTGGTAGCCTCTGAAGGCGTCAAGGAATGACATCAACTCGCATCCCGCCGTCTCGTCCACCAGCTGATCAATATTGGGGAGAGGGAACGGGTCTATGGGGCACGCCTTATTCATATCAGTGTAATCAACACACATTCTGAATGTTGGCGGCTGCTGGGTGAGGACGACGTTGGCTAGCCATGTCGGGTACTTCACCTCCTTGACATGGTTGATTGAGAGAAGCATGGTGACCTCTCCCTTGACGAAGTCTCGTCTGTCGGCTGATGAGTAGCGCCGCTTCTGCTTGATATGCGTGGAGGCCGAATCGACTGATAGCCGGTGAGTGATCACCTTTCGGCTGATGCCTGGCATGTCGTCCGGACCCCATGCGAAGATGATAGCATACGTCCTTAGGACTAGGAGGATGCCATCACGTTGGTCTTGTGGGAGTTGCTTCCCGATCCTCACGACTCGCTCCGGCCGGGAGGCATCCAGGGGGACCTCCTCGACTGGTTTGGCGTGTGGCCTCTCCTCGTTCGTGGCGATGGTCGCAATGATGGTGTCTATTCTTTGTCCTTCTCTTTCGACCGACTTCATTAGCTTGAGGTAACATGCTCTGGCTATCCTCTGGTTGCCTCTGGCGTAGCCGATGCCGCCGCTGGTCGGGAACTTCAAGCATAAGTGTTTCACGGAGATGATGGCCTCCAGGTCCTCCAGTGCTGGCCACCCCGAGATCAGATTGTGGGCGCATTGAAGGTTGACCACCATAAACTCCATGTCAATCTTCACGCGGTGGGAGCCGTCGTCGACCTCCACGGGAAGGACTATCGTGCCCTCGGCGTCGCTAGAGTCCCCGGTGAAGCCGGACAACGGTGTCTTGATCGGCTTGAGCAAAGCTTTGTTCAGTTTCAGCTGCTTGAAAGTGTCCAGGTACATCACATTGACGGAGCTCCCCGTATCGATGTAAGTGCGGTGGATGATCGAGTTACCAATCTCACACCGGATGACGAGGGCGTCCCTATGTGATTCAGTACCCGGAGGTAGATCCTTGTCGGTGAAGGTGATCGCCTCCGTGCGCTGCTTCTTCGGTTGGGGGGGGACGTGGGATACCTCTCCAGTGTAGAGGGATTGGGCCCATTTCTTCCTCTGGGTGACGGAGCCCCCCTCCCCCCCCCCCCCCCCGTGTTTCCACCTACGATGAGGTGAATGTGATTCTTCTTTGGTGGGGGCTCCTCAAAGTCTTCCTCATCGTCGCTGAGCCTACCGATCTCCCGTTTCTTCGTAGAGGGTTCACCCCCAGATTTGCAAGTGTTTACCCACGTATTTTTGCGCGGGCCACCTTTAACAAATTGGGAGAGTCCCCCCTGCCGAATCAAGCGCTCGAATGCTTTCTTCAGCGTGATGTAGTCGTCGGTGTTGTGGGAAGTGTTCTTATGGAAACGGCAGTAGGTGCCGCCTTGTTGAATGGCATGGACTTAATCCGTCGTTCAAGGAGCTTATTCAATGAGGTCATACTTCTCGGCGTAGTCGAGGATGGTGCTGACCGAGTGCATGAGGGGGATCCCCGACCGTTCCAGCCTCAGCAGCCAATGGCGGTCTTTCTTGCTTTGTCCACCAGAGCCGTGACGGCCTTGGGCACCCTGGCCGGCCGGGGATGTTCCCGGGGCAGGCGAAGGATTTGTCTTCTTGGAGGGGTGGCCTCCGTCTTTATTGTGGCTGTGGAGCTCGTCGGCGTCAGCGTACAAACTCCCGCGCTGAAGCGCCTTTGCGTATGACCTCGGGGGGTCGGTGATGAGGCTCCTTGCGTAGGGGGTGCTGCGGAGAGCTCCCTGATAGAGGACGAGGAGGGTGCGCTCATCGGCCCCCTCAACTTCCTCGGTCTCCTTCGTCCACCGATCTATGAAAGACCAGAGTGACTCGTCGTGTTGCTGCTTGACCGAGAGGAGATGGGTGAAGTACTTCTTCGCACGCTTCCTCCCGGCAAAGTGGGCGAGGAAGCGCTGGGCAAGGTCCTGCCATGATTCTATACTTCCTTCGGGAAGTGCGTTGAACCACTCGTACGCTGGCCCTTCAAGAGTGGAGAGGAACCAACGGCCCAGGTATTCATCCGACGCGTTCACCATCAGCATGTTGTTCTGGTAGCGGCTGAAATGTTCCTGGGGATCGGAGCGGCCGTCGTAGGTCTTGATGGCGTTTCCCCTGTACTTTTCCGGGATGGGAGCCGAGAGCACCCTGTTAGTGAAGGGAGTCATGATCCTGACCTGGATGACAGGGTCACCTCGTCCTTCAGCCAATTCTCTCTCAAGGGCGCTGACCTTGATCATGAGTGCATTGAGGCCAGGGTCATTGGAGGCACCGGCCGTGGGAATGTTCGTCGACTGTCCGACCTCCATTTGGGGCAGTCTCCATTCCAGCTGGGCGATAACCTCGTCTCGAGGGTCCCAGGCGGCCGCAGTGGCGTCCTGTTGGGTTTGCATGCGCACCTCGTGGGCCGTGTTGATCTGGTGGCGCACGTCGTCCTCGTGCAGCTTTCCCTTGCCTTTGTTCAGGTGGGGCTGGTCCGCTGTCCGGGACACAGACCCCAGGCTTTCCCTTGGCGAGCCAGGCCAGCGTTCACCAATCTGTCCTGCCATCCTCTCCGATACTAGACGACGACGCATGTCACCCAGCCTATTGAAGGCAGAGGCTTTTCCACGCGCTGGGGTCGGTCCGGGCCGAAGAGGGGAAGCGAGGTGGGAGTGGGACGACGTCGTGTCATGGGCTATCACCCCTTCATCGCTGCCTAGCTTGATGGCCAACGGTTGGGGCTGAGGAGGTGGAGTGATGTTCCCCCGGTCCTTGGCATGAGTGCGTTGAGGACGGTGGGATTCTGAGCCAGGCTGGCAATGATGACCGATAGTGCGGCCTGAACCTGCGGGTCAACAGACCGAGAAACCGTGGCCAACGGTTGGGCCGTGGCATTGTCTGCCTTCTCTGCGCGCTTCTTATCCAAGCCGATGCGGGCATCAGGGGCGCCGCCGTTGAGCTGGTTGCGCAGATTCGCCGTGAGGTTGATGGCCTCCTGGAAGACATCCCCTCCTCCGACCTGGTCGGCCGTGGCGTCCTCCTCATGTTCCCTGTTCTCCTGGTCCTCACGGATGGCTTTGCTGACAAGGTTGCAGTTTGACTTAGTTCTTCCCATGATCAGTGGTTAGCTGTGCTTGGTAGCGACGAAGGGTGCTAACTCGATTGTTCTAGACTCTCAACGAGAGCACCAAATGATAGATTATATTCTAGAGAGAGGTGAAAGCTATAGAGAGAAGTGCAAGTAAATGCTTCAATAAATGATTTTCCAACCCCTACAACTACCTCAAGAGGAAGTATTTATAGGAAAAATGCGGGCTGGACTCCCAAGCCTTGGGCTTGGGAGGCCCATTTACAACTGGACCGCTATTGGGTCGAATACAAAGTAAATGATGGAGTATACAAAATGAGTAAGTGTAAAATCCAGTTCTGGGAGTCCTTTGTGGCCGACGAGGGTCTGGTCGATGAGTGCATGGCCGACGAAGACCCCGCTGACGAGGTCACCCGGTTCTTCTGGCTTCCGGATCATGTTCTGGGTTGACTTCGTTCCGGCCGATGAGGGTCACCTGGCCGATGAGGGTCCCACTGGGTGATAGCTGTGCCTTCTGTTCTCTTGAGTATGTGGGTCCTGGGGCCTAGACCCATATACTCCATCACTCACAAATGTCGGTATGAATTAAATCAAGTAATTCTGAATTCCTATCAATTGAAGGATAAGGTTTTCTTACTTGTTTAGTAGTAGCACATACCATACATTTCTTAGTTTTATCAATAGAGTGCATAGGGATTAAATTTAAATTCATCATTCTTTTTACAGAATCTAAATCAACGTGACCCAAACGACAATGCCATAAACAAGAAGAATCATTATTCTCATATACATAATTTAATTCAAAACAATCAACCACAATCTTAAAAAGTCCACCTCACAAGTAACCCTTGCCAATAAATGTTCCACCAAATAAAATTACAACTTTATTTAATTTAAAAGACAATTCATAACCCTCCCTAACAAGAATGGAACCACTAACAATGTTCCTTCTAATTTCGGGAACGTGATGCACTCCATGCAAAGTAAGAATTTTTCCCGAAGGAAATCTTATTTCTACTTTTCCACCTCTATGCACACTAGCAGCACTTGTGTTTCTCATCATCAATGTTCTTCCAACCGCTGACTGATAAGAAACAAAGAGCGATTTATCAGCACATACATGCACATTCGCTCCTGTATCTATTGGCCACTCATTGGAATTATAAATAGTGAAAACTTGAGGGTTAAAAGAAACATACCCATCGGAACTAGTTCCTCCGGTCACCATGTTGACTTGAGGTCCACCAGATTGAGCCTTAGCCTTTTTATTTGGGCACAATTTGGCCCAATGCCCCATCTGTCCACAGTTCCAACATGGACGGTTTGCCTTTGGTTTCTTTGCAATTTTTAGTTTCGCCTTTATTGGTTTAAGAGATGATGGTTGTTTATTCTTTGAATTTTGTGATTGTTTCCCCCCCGGTTACAACATGAGCCTTTGGTTGAAAATCAACAGGCACAATGTATCCCGCTTTCTTATGCTCATCCTCAACAGTTATTGAATGCATTAAAGATTTTCAAGTGACCTTTTTCATCTTATGTTTTAAAGTCATACAAAATCTTCCAATGATTTGGGAAATGTTTCTATGACCGACATCACTTTAAAATTTTCAGGTAATTCCATATCTGCTTCACGAAGAGAATGTAAGATAAGCTCAAATTCTTGTGTCTATTCTAACACCGATTTTCCTTCGTTCATGTCAAATCGTAGGAATTTAGAAACTATATACTTTTCAAGACCGTGGTCCTCGGTATTATATTTCCTATCCAACTCATCCCAAAGGTCCTTAGCCGTGTCGTGGAGGGTGCAATAGACATCAAATAACATGTTGGAGAAACCCAACAAAATCATGCCTTTTGCAATTTCATCCCTCTCACGCCATGAAGCCTGGCGTTCAAGACTTTTAGGATCCGGTTCAACAACGGGGGGACACACCGTCATAATTACCGAAAGTAAGCCCTTGGTGATTAACCAAATTTTCATGCGTTGTTGCCAACGCTTGAAAAATTGCCCAGAAAATTTTTCCGACATCCCGGTCAGATCAACCCTGTGCGAGCCCGTAGCAACAGATGTGTCTCCACAATTAGTCACAGACACGAAATTAACATTACTTTGAGGGATATCATTCACATCATTCTCAACAACAACATTTTCAAAAATGACAACATTTTCCAAGTTAGCCATTTTTGGATTTTCCAAAACTCGAGAAAAAATATCTTTCTTCAAGATTGTTAGAAAATTGATATTAAAATGCGAGTTTAACCAAATAAAAATCCTGAGTTTAAACGAATCACCAGACAAACCACCAAATGCAAGAACAAATAAAAATAATAATAATTAGAATAACAAAAAATGAACAAAGAGAAAAGATAAGAAAAACTTATCGCAGGATCGTCCGTTAAAACGGACTGGCCTTGAAGAAAGTAGCCCTCGTGTCCCGATAGCTATTCAGACGGGTCTGGCTAGCTCGCTCCCAGGATAATCCTACCGCATTTCAGGCTTGTAGCTACCTTGACTGAAACCTTCGAAAAGTAGCGGGCTGGGCCGGTTCCGGACCGGCCCGGCCCGATTTAGTCCATCCCTAGTCGGGCCTCCGGTTTGGTTTTTTTTTGCTTTCCTACCCCCCCCCCCCTCACCCCCCCCCCCTCACCCCCCCCCCCCTATCAACCCCAACCCGGGTGGAACCCCAAAAAATGCAAAAAAAAAAATCAATTTGGCCCGGACCCGGGCCCGACCCGGCCAGTTCGTCAAATGTGAGACCCAAGCCCGGACCCGCACTACCCACCGAGCCTAGGTCCGACCCGGACCCGAGAATCGGGCCGGTTCCGGTCCCGCACAGTAGCGGGCCGGGCTGGTCCACGGGCCGGGTGGCCTGACCCGAGTCCAACCCTAGTTGATCCCAAACGTTTACTTTGATCTAGCAACGACAATTTCAAATTCAGTTTCAACCAGCCTTTACACTCTCAAAGTAACGGATCAAGTTTTTTATTATTAAAAAAAACCGTTCACGTTTATTTAACCACAAAATTTATGTTCAGTAAAATAAATAAATGTCTCTCCATTTAATATATTTGTCCAAATCTGAGTAGATTTAAACATGTGAAGTAATATATATTTCAATTCTTACATGATACTTGAACAATAATGCTCCTTATCACATATTATATTAACAAGAGGAAGGGACAATTTATTTATAGTATTGAAAATAAATTTCACTTCGACAATACACCACTTCACAACATTTACAGCTATGGATTCCAATCATTAAATGAAATAAATCCAATTATGTAAGTTGTTCTTTGATGTATTAAAAAGAAACATCTCCATTTCTAATGTTAAACAATTACTACGTATATCTTAGTACTCAAAACTGAGACCCATCATAATAATATTTGTTTTATCATATTTCCAACAGGTAGAAGGATACTTACTTAGAGTTGCACATCAAAGTGACGTGTTTGCTCATATTCTGATATGGCATTTTCAGGTGCATGAATTACCCTTTTCAGTTAATCTATACATGTTTTGGTTTTAGGGAGAGAAATGCACACCAGAATGTGTGAAAGATGCTTCTGCAAAGGTATGCCGTTGCAAATAAATCATTTATGTCACAGGGCACTAGATTGTTTTCTTAATACCAGATATGCTTTGTTCAAACCTATTTTTTTAACTACTATTGTTTAACTAGAGATTTTTCTTATTTAACTAGTAGTCTAGTACAAGAGACATGTTACATGCATCCCCAATGAAATAAGGATAATTTTAAGGTGTATTATAAAACATAACGTGATTTATAAGCTTGTTACAATGTCCACCAACAGAGGGAAGCAACATAAGCAACAGACAACCCCTTTCTACACATAATTATTGTAGCAAAAGATGTGATGATCACTTTACAAACATTGGCAGCTCTCATCAAGCCATCTTCATCCGGCCGGTGAAGCGATATCACCACCTCAGCTCATCGATCCGGCGGATGATGGGTGTCACATTTATTATCATCAGGCTGTGGAGTGGAAATGAGTGATAGAGGGAGATGTTGTTGTGCTTCACTTACTGTTGAAGTAAGCGTTGGTCCAAAACATGATACTTGTAGACTTTAGGAAAGCTACGATAGACACTCAAATGACTCAATAAGGAATCAAGAACGAAAATGGAAAGTAGATAGGAGATTTAATTAGTTGTCAGAAATAGTGTGCTTGACATTTGGACTGTACTTCTATTTTATAGGCGTATACAAATGGTAATTGCTAATTACAATAATGACTAATTAATTACAACATTAATACAGAATTAAATACATAATTAATAGTGCATTGATTGTCTTGACTGTTACTGTTCCTGGCTGGTGGGTCGGTCTGTCTGGCTGGCCGAACGCATGAGCTCCCTCCTGTTGGACTGGATGGCAGGCTCCCCACCGAGCTTGAAGCAAGCGCTTGGCTGGCCTGAAAGGTAGGCTCCCCGATGGGCTTGAGACAGGCACCCCGCTGGGTTAGAGATAGGCTTCCGCTTCGTTGGACTTCCACTCCTTGATGAGTTTGACTAGTTGGACTGGATCGAGCTCTGGGTTACTGGGCCCACTGGTCGGGGTGTCCTGGCGAGACAATGGACTTGGGCTTTGAGCCTACTGGTCCGGGTTGTGGATCCCAGCTCAAATTTTAAAATTGCTTATATTTTTAATGTAAAAATACGAATATGTAAAGTTCGGGGTATATATATTTTCGAATTAAAAAAACATAGTAATGGTGCTAACGTAACTTTTTTATGTGGTAACATATGTAAGTTCGGCGAATTGCAACATTGGTATTCATACTTCCTAATGCACTCACTGTTGTTCGAGACATCGGAAGTGGGGGACTTTGTGTTGGGATATTGACCTCACACCATTTGTAATGCTGACATATGTAAGTTTGGGGTGCTTACCTCACACCATTTCAAAGTTTGGGGTATTTAAATTATTTTCCCTCTTATTAATAAAATATATTTTAAATATAATTTTTTCATAAATAAGCAGAATTAACCAATCCAACCATTTCAGTCAGAACTTCATGAATTTCAGCAGAATCATCCGATTCAGCCAATATCAATGTTACCAAACGGGCTCTTAAACAATCACAAGAACAATTAACTTAATGTTACAACATACGAAAAGATAGAAAAAGATTTCTTATTATGATATATATGCTTGTGTCTAATTGATCCACTTAAAACCTTAATGTCATATCCGAGCTTCATTAAAAATCTTAGTGTCCATTTTGGCCCTTCTCCATCTTTTTAATAATAATGCTGAAGTATTCCAGTATGATCTCGCCTGATTTGTTTAAATATGATTTGGTCTGATCATCGATTGCCAGATATAAAATTCATGTATAATTCTATGGGATATTTCTACATACTACACTACCGCAGTTTATACCCTGCAACCGGCGCACCATCAGGATGGTGCGCCCGGTTGCAAAACGACGCAGTTTATACCCAGTTCCATTATTTTTTATTTCTTTTATTGTTAAAAATTGTAATAACTTTTTTATTTGATATCCGATTTTTATAAATTTTATATCAATTTTTTTTCATGATCTATCAAATGAGACCAATATTGCTTATGTAATTTTAACAAATTATTTTGAAGTTACATTTGATAATATATCATGAAGTTACATCTTCTTCTGCGCGAGTTACATCTTATTGTACGCGAGTTACATCTTAATATATGCGAGTTACATCTTAATATATGTGAGTTACACCACGAAATAAACCCCTGCTACATCTTTCATTTTTATCATTTGAAAAATAGTGTACGAATATGAAATACAATATACTTATTTTATGTGGATTAATAAATTTTTGTATTAAATTGGCAAAGAAAAAAATTAATTCTGTTATAATTGAATTAGTTCAAGATAAAGATATGTAAAAAAATCACAAATAATTAGATATAATAATCACACATAATTACATGTAACTCGCGTACAATAAGATGTAACTCGCGTACAATAAGATGAGTAGATCCAGCGCGTATAATAATCTTTTCAGGAATTGATTGAGGGGACTTTGTGTTGGGACATTGACCCAGAGGCCCAATACCCGGATCAAGAAGGCCCAAGATACCCGGCCAAAGCAACGGGCCCATCACTCTATGATGAGTAGATCCAGTGAAGAATTCATGCCGAACGAGATTCGGCCCAAATAAAGGTTGGCCCAGTAAGAAGACACACCGAACGGAGTTCGGGCTATATATCATACTTGGGCCAATTTGACAGCGTCTTCAGCATAGTCCAACATCCCGTTCGAGCAACGGACAACCAGCAAGTGGCCAAGTGCAATTAATGCCATATTATGACATCAGCAAGTGGAAACATGGGTGACCAAGTCGGTGGAGCAACAGCCAATCAGCACAGGGCAGCCCATGCTCTCCATTAGTATAAATAGAATGTTTAAAATCATTGTAAGCGTTAGCATTTCAATACTCAGGCTCTAGAATAACATCATTGCTCTTATTTCTTGTATTAAAGCATTGTTTCAGACCTACCGATCGGGAAATTCCTTGTAATCAGACTGGTTAGTTAATACAAGTGAGCTTTCGAGTATTAGTGAGTTAATATCTTATATTTTTTTATACACTTTGATTCTGTACCATTCCTGATATATCCAAAGTTCGTGTTGGGCTTTCGGATTTACGGGATTTACACTCAACACTTCGTATATTATCAAATGTAACTCCAAGCTAGAAACAAAATAAACAAACTCAATATCTTAAAAATATCTAAAAACATATAAAAGTGATAAAAAATATATTATAGAAAAAGTGTATGCATATAAAAATATACGGAGTATTACAAAAAAATGTATGAATGTACAAAATTAAAATTACATAGGCAATATTGGTTTCATTTGAAAGATCATGAAAATTAAAAATTTTTGATATAAATTTTATAAAAATCATATCAAAAATAAAAAAATTATTAACAATTTTAAGAAAAGGAGAAATAAGAAATAACAAAAGGTGAAATAAAAATAGAGTTTTTTCCACTTTTAGTCATCCGACTATTATGTCATTGACACTTTTGGTACTCGACTTTGATTTTTTCTATTTTTAGTCCTTGACTATTGCGCTAGAGACACTTTTTGTACCATGCATAATTCTACGGGATTCTGGGGACAAATAAGGACATTAATCTCGGCATTGATTGTAAGTACTTATCAATATTTGATCTCATTATTTGCCGGGGCAGTTTTTATTAACATTTTGGACATTTAGCACTAACAATAATCAAGAGCAATTGCAATCTTGGGTCAGTACTCTCAAAAATCGGTGACGCTTCATATTCTTCTCTGGCAAGACAAAGCTGGAAGCAAAACCAGCTGGCCATGAGCCAGATCTGCTTCAATCGCCCAGCTAAGCCAGCAAGAGGGGAGGAGATTCGCCCGGATTGAAACGACTGCTGCTCGGAGGCTATTGGTGATGACAGTTGCGGTCGAGAGAAGTCGAGGTCCTTCCATAGTTGATGACAATTGCGGTCGAGAGAGTGAGAGAGAGTGAGCTTTTCGGTGTTTGAGGAGTTAGGTTTGCAGAGTCTGTCTATGGCGGTCCGGCCAGCTTGTGGAGCAGAGCTAGGGAGGAGGATTGGAGGAAGAGAGCTGACTGACTGACTCAGAGAAGGAAACTTATTAAAGAAAATAAATCCCACACCGATACAGGAGGTTTGAGCCTCTCCTCTGAGTGCCGATAAATAAGAGTGAGCAGTAGATCAGAAAACCACCCAACAGTTGGACTCACGGACTGTTCTCAGTCCTGTCCCGCTGGGTCTAGTGGGCTGCCCGTTTCGGGCCGGCCTCCGGTTTGGCGCTCCCGGTTTGGGCGCCATAGGTTAGGTTAGGTTTAGGTTTAGGTTTAGGTTAGGGCTAGTTTAGGTTAGGGATTAGCTTAGGTTAGGCTAGGCTAGGTCTAGGGCCGGCGCGCAGGGGGCGTTATGCTGCCTCCGCGTAGTCCGCTGCGCCGGGGGCGTTATGCTGCCCGGTTGGTGTTATGCGCAGGGGGCGTTTTGCTGCCTCCGCGTAGTCCGGTGCGCTGACAACGGCAGGAGAAAAAGTGGCATTTACCTATTACAGTGATGGTGTGATTTGATTATTGATTTATCATTTCTTTATTTTTTTATTTCATCTTGAATAATTTTTCTAAGTTTTATGAGAAAGACAGACACGTTAAGTTATTGATTATGTTATTGAAAAAATCTCCGCTTATTGAAGGTGAAGTGTTTATTCAATTTAACAATTCCTTCTGTCGTGTAATCCTCGATTAATGTAACCTAAAATGCTAGATTTCATTTATAAATTCTAGTATTGAGCGGAAGGTTAGACCTATAGGTTGCACTGGTAAATCCTATTTTATTAGTGCTAATTAGCAACATAGGGGAATAATCACTACATCTAGGAATCAACAAAATGAAAACTTTGTTTGAAAGAAACCGCTCCTTTTTGTGCTTTGGAGTGAAAGAATGGTTGCGAAAACAAGCATCCATCTCGTTCGTATGTGGATACCTTTATAACTATCGAAGGCTGTTGAAGTGACTAATTTCCGGAAATTAGCAGGCGTTGAAAACAAATAAATGATTGGGAGGTTTTTATGATTTCTACATATCTGAAAAAAAAATAAGTTTGATGATAGGAAAAGGGGTCTTACAGGAAGGTTGGCTAGAGATTTCTTGTATAAACACTAGCTCTACTCAGTTGATAATCAGAATATTTATATTTTTTAGATTTTCTTTTTTTTGATTACATGCATTCTTATGATGCACATAAGGGAGGAGAGGAGCCGTATGAGGTGAAAATCTCATGTACGGTTTTGAAACGGAGATTCTTTTTTTTATTAAATTCATTACTAACGACCGTAACGGATGTCGGCTCAATCCGAAGGAAAATATGCGGAAGCTTTACAGAATTATTATGAAGCTATGCGACTAGAAATGGATCCCTATGATCGAAGTTATATATTGTATAATATAGGTCTTATCCACACAAGTAATGGTGAACATACAAAAGCTTTGGAATATTATTTTAGAGCACTAGAACGAAATCCATTCTTACCACAAGCTTTGAATAATATGGCCGTTATCTGTCATTACGTGCGACTATCCCCACTATAGAAAGGACAAAAAAATACTATAAAAAAACAGAGACTTCCTACATATGCATCGTATAAAACAACGATTTTTATCAGCTGTAGTAAATAAGGAAACTTCAGAAAATTCAAAATACAGAAGAAGTCTAGTCACTTTATTCTATGGATAAAAAGGTTTTAATTGATAGAATCTAGAGGAAGCACCGTAAAGATGAAATTGCGAGGTTTTTGACCAATACAATAATACCTGCGGACATATGTCATGATATGATAAAACCCTATTTCGTGATATAAAATAAAAATTAGGAATCAACTTATGTAATAAAGTTGATCCGCTAAAGTCTTAAGCAGCGGTGTAGGATCAGATCCCAAAGAGCGTAATTCTTTATTTTTTTTAAGTAACTTTTTTATCAAAGATTCTATATCTATATATCTATCTAATCAAGATAAAAATTGATGAGAAACCGAGATAGTTACCTTTCAGAAAATTATAATGATAGTGAAAATCATTAAATTTGTTTGATTCTTCTAAAGGTCGGAAAAGAGATAAAACAAGACGAAATTTATTTTGAATCCAAATTTCAGTTTGAAACTCGTGTAATGAACTTTTTTTAGTGAACCTGAAAAACACTAAGATCCATTGAAGATCCATCTTAATGAAAACGGAACCTCTAAAAGAGTTAGTTTTTGAGCCGTATGAGGTAGGAAACTCTCAAGTACGGTTCTAAGGGAAGGAGTTTATCGACCTATTCCGACCGGGGAGAACAGGCTATTCAAGAGGGAGATTCTGAAATTGCAGAGGTTTGGTTCGCTCAAGCCGCGGAGTATTGGAAACAAGCTTTAGTGCTTACTCCAGGTAATTATATAGAAGCCCATAATTGGTTGAAGATCACGGGTCGATACGAATAAAAAAATGTACTCTACTTTAGCCTTGCTTTCTTTGAACAATTTATTCTTTTATTGAATTCTATGCCTTACTAAGTGTTCTATGTCATTTAGTATTTTGGAATACAAATAGGGTACAAAATATACTTGTTTTCTTTTTATCATAAATATGATAAAAAGAAAACAAGTATTAATGATTACTCGCATCAGTTCAAATAGGGGTAAGAGCACAATTCAGATCTTCTAGGCAAAAACTCCATCTAAGAGTTTCAAAAAGCCATTTTACGTAAAAAGGTCCGCTGAGCACTTAATATATCTGTAATAATAAATCTGACCACTTGTCCCGTAACAACTTTTATATCATAATTGCTTTAGATAAAAATAAACCAAAGGTGAAATTAGCGGGTCTCTTTTTATATGTTGTCCGTAAAGAAAATAGGAGGACTCCATGATTATTCGTTCGCCGGAACCAGAAGCCAAAATTTTGGTGGATAGGGACCCTGTAAAAACATCTTTTGAGGAATGGTCCAAACCTGGCCATTTCTCAAGAACACTAGCTAAAGGTCCTGATACTACCACTTGGATCTGGAACCTACATGCTGATGCTCACGATTTTGATAGCCATACTAGTGATTTGGAGGAGATATCGCGAAAAATATTTAGTGCCCATTTTGGACAACTATCTATAATCTTTCTTTGGCTTAGCGGTATGTATTTTCACGGTGCTCGTTTTTCCAATTATGAAGCGTGGCTAAGTGATCCAACTCATATTGGGCCTAGCGCCCAAGTAGTTTGGCCGATAGTAGGTCAAGAAATATTGAATGGTGATGTGGGAGGGGGTTTTCGAGGAATTCAAATAACCTCTGGTTTTTTCCAGCTGTGGAGAGCATCTGGAATCACTAATGAATTACAACTCTATTGTACCGCAATAGGTGCATTGGTCTTTGCAGCGTTAATGCTTTTTGCCGGTTGGTTTCATTATCATAAAGCAGCTCCCAAATTGGCTTGGTTTCAAGATGTAGAATCTATGTTGAATCATCATTTGGCGGGTCTACTCGGACTTGGTTCTCTCGCTTGGGCGGGCCATCAAGTACATATCTCTTTACCGATTAACCAATTTCTAAATGCTGGAGTCGATCCTAAAGAAATACCACTTCCTCATGAATTTATCCTGAATCAAAATCTTATGGCTCAACTTTATCCCAGTTTTGCCGAGGGAATAACCCCGTTTTTCACCTTAAATTGGTCAAAATATGCCGATTTTCTTACGTTTCGGGGAGGAGTAGATCCTGTAACTGGTGGTCTATGGCTGACCGATATTGCACACCATCATTTAGCTGTTGCTATTATTTTACTTATCGCGGGGCATATGTATCGTACCAACTGGGGCATTGGTCATGGACTAAAAGATATTTTAGACGCTCATAAGGGTCCATTTACAGGTCAGGGCCATAAAGGTCTATACGATATCCTAACAACATCATGGCATGCTCAATTATCTATTAACCTAGCAATGCTAGGCTCTTTAACTATTATTGTAGCTCACCATATGTATTCCATGCCCCCTTACCCATATCTCGCTACTGACTACGGTACACAATTGTCATTATTCACACATCACATGTGGATTGGTGGATTTCTTATAGTAGGTGCTGCCGCTCATGCATCCATTTTTATGGTAAGAGACTACGATCCAATTAATCGATACAACGATCTATTGGACCGTGTCCTTCGACATCGTGATGCTATAATCTCACATCTGAACTGGGTATGTCTATTTCTAGGCTTTCACAGTTTTGGTTTGTATATTCATAATGATACGATGAGCGCGTTAGGGCATCCTCAAGATATGTTTTCAAATACTGCTATACAATTACAACTTGTTTTTGCTCAATGGATACAAAACACCCATACTTTAGCACCAGGTACAGCAGCAAGCACCTATTTTACTTGGGGGGATATAGTAACAGTGGGTGGTAAAGTAGCTTTGGTACCTATTCCATTAGGAACCGCGGATTTCTTGGTCCATCACATTCATGCATTTACGATTCATGTGACAGTCTTTATACTCTTGAAAGGTGTTCTATTTGCTCGCAGTTCCCGTTTGATACCGGATAAAGCAAATCTTGGTTTTCGTTTTCCTTGTGATGGACCTGGAAGAGGGGGTACATGTCAAGTATCGGCCTGGGATCATGTTTTCTTAGGCCTATTTTGGATGTACAATTGTATTTCGGTAGTCATTTTTCATTTCAGTTGGAAAATGCAGTCAGATGTTTGGGGCAGTATAAATGATCAAAGAGTAATAACTCATATAACCGGAGGGAACTTTTCCCAGAGTTCTATTACTATTAATGGGTGGCTTCGCGATTTCTTATGGGCACAGGCCTCCCAAGTAATTCAGTCCTATGGTTCTTCATTATCTGCATATGGCCTTTTTTTCTTGGGTGCTCATTTTGTATGGGCTTTTAGTTTAATGTTTCTATTCAGTGGACGTGGTTATTGGCAAGAACTTATAGAATCCATAATTTGGGCTCATAATAAATTAAAAGTTGCTCCTGCTACTCAGCCAAGAGCCTTGAGCATTGTACAAGGACGTGCTGTAGGAGTAACCCATTACCTTCTGGGTGGAATTGCCACAACATGGGCATTTTTCTTAGCACGAATTATTGCAGTCGGATAATGGCTAGGAGGATTTGAAAGGCGCTATGGCATTAAGATTTCCAAGGTTTAGCCAAGGCTTAGCTCAGGACCCCACTACTCGTCGTATTTGGTTTGGTATTGCTACTGCACATGACTTCGAGAGTCATGATGATATCACAGAGGAACGCTTTTATCAGAATATTTTTGCTTCGCACTTCGGTCAAGTGGCAATAATTTTTTTGTGGACTTCTGGGAATCTATTTCATGTAGCTTGGCAAGGAAATTTCGAGTCGTGGATACAGGACCCTTTACATGTACGACCTATTGCTCATGCTATTTGGGATCCTCATTTTGGTCAACCGGCCGTGGAAGCTTTTACTAGAGGGGGTACCCTTGGCCCGGTGAATATCGCTTATTCTGGTGTTTATCAGTGGTGGTATACAATCGGGTTACGCACTAATGAAGATCTTTATACTGGAGCTATTTTTCTATTATGTATTTCTGCCATTTGCTTAGTAGCAGGTTGGTTACACCTACAACCTAAGTGGAAACCAAGTGTTTCATGGTTCAAAAATGCCGAATCCCGCTTAAATCACCATTTGGCAGGACTTTTTGGCGTAAGTTCCTTGGCTTGGACAGGGCATTTAGTACATGTTGCGATTCCTGCGTCCAGAGGGGAGTACGTTCGATGGAATAATGTATTAGATGTATTACCACACCCTCAAGGATTAGGGCCCCTTTTGACAGGTCAGTGGAATATTTATGCTCAAAATCCCGATTCAAGTATTCATTTATTTGGTACCTCCCAAGGAGCAGGAACTGTCATTCTAACGTTTCTCGGAGGATTTCATCCCCAAACGCAAAGTTTATGGCTGGCCGATATGGCACACCATCATTTAGCAATTACATTTATTTTTCTCGTTGCTGGTCATATGTATAGAAGGAACGGGAAAGGAAAATAGAAAGTGAAAAGAAAAATAGAAAGGGTGTTTTCACTCTATATATATGCCTTCTCAGTGAAACAAAAATCAAACATGGAGTCAATTTTCTAATACATGCATAAGTTAAAATTTGTATGTAAACATTACTTAATTGCTATACATTATAGACAAATTCTAACTATACAACTAAAGTAATATTTACCCTCACCAGAGACAGACAGAAGCAGAGCTTCTCTTAGCATTGGAATTTAGTCAGTTTTAATCATTTCTTTAACATTCTTTCAAAAGTAGTTCTTTATCCTTAACATGAAACATCTTAAAATCATTCAATATAGAAAAATTACTTTTTTTAGTTTGTATGAGCAAATAAAATAATATGTTTACATATTGCAGACTGAGAAATATAAAGAGGATGAGAAGAGATAAAAAGATTTGAGTTTTATTTTGCTCGGAAAGTGTTTGCTAGGTAGTAGTAGTTATAGAAAAATGAAATATCTTTTCATAAAGAAAATATACATGCCCAGAAGAGATTTGATTGGCTAAAAATATACTTGCCCCAATGAACAGGCTGTCGAGATTGTATTGGCTGAAAATACACTTGTCCCAATGAATAGGCTGGCTAGATTTCACGGGCAGTATTTTTTACAAATTTAATTATATTTTATGTATATTTTGTTCGCATTCTCCGAGAAACAGGCTGTCGGGACTTGATTGGGGTTGTTTATAGCGTGCTCATTGATAAACATTCATCAATGTTTCTACTGTATATGTTTTTTTTAATTTTTTAATTTTAAAATCCAATTCTTTGATAAACATTCATCAATATTTTCACTATGGGTCATCCGGAAACAGCCTCTTTATAGTAGGTTTTATATAATGATTAGAATTATGAATTTAAGTAGCTTTTTAGTGACCATTTTTTGTATGCACTCGCAACATACTTTAAAGATGTAAATGGTATGAGAATTCTGGATTATGCTTAGGTGTTACTTTGGTGTCCCAAGCATCTGAACATTTTCTTCTCATAGTTGCATCGTTTACTAGCTAAGCACATATAGGCATCTGAAGCTTCCTCATTTGGCAGTAAATGGCTTCAGGTCTAACTTTTGTGAAGACAACAAAGTGTTTCGCAGGCGGTCCTCAGTTGGGTACTTGGGTTGGTGGACATGAAGGGTGAAGCCCATGTGTTATTACAACATTTGTCTTCACTCCCTGTTCCCAAAGAGAAGGCAATTTGGAATTAGATCTTAGTTTGGGCTATATATGGCTTAAGCATGTATTAGATATTGAACTTTGAAGTACATAACTGTACAACTGAAGAGTTTTTTCTCTTGGCTGACCAAGACATTGAAAATAGTAGTCGATGTGTTAGACGTGTATTGATACCACTACTGTTTGTTTGCTACCTTTCTTCCCCACAACTGATAAGTGATAAGGAAAGCACTGGAAGGGTTGACTGTGGAATTCTAGTATGATGCTTTAGTTATACTGCGGTTAGATTCCTATTTTATTCTTTTCATTTAGAGAACATCTGGTATTCTAAAGGTATACTACTGAATGGATCCTGTGAGGACAATTTGTGGAACAACAAGCAGGAGTATGGCAGTAAATGTTTAGTGCAAGACTGAAAGGGCTTTTCAAAGCAGTTATAGCGTTTATTTTTTTTCCCATACATAAAATTGCATAATCCAGACATTTTCTCTAAAAAGGTAAGCTAAAACGGCTAATAATATCTGCAATTTGGGTCCCAAATGTAATCTTTGGTTAATCAGAATAAGCACTATAAGTGAACTGTTAAAGCCAACAAAGTGCAAAATTTCAGATAACATTTCTGGTAGGGTTTCATGATTACATGAAGTTGTGATTCCTAAAGGCAAAAGGACTTGAGCTAGTAGTAATATGCTGAAAACTAACCACGCTGCATGGCAAATAACTTGAAGTTGTTTGTGTCCTGTATCATGAACCATCTATTTCAAAACGGTGTTTGCTTTCTTTATATTTCTCTTGTTACACAAATGGAGATGTTGCCTCATAAGCCACATGCCACTCTCATGGAGTGAACTCATTACTTGTGTTTTCTTCTTGCTGTTAGTTTGCTTCTTTCATCAAGAGTTCTGGTTTGATTTGTTCAGATTTCAGAATATTTTTAAAAGTTACCATTCATGAAAAGAATGAAATGATGATTTTAATGATCACAGCATAACATACTCACATACATCAGTACTCATTAGAGTGCTTCCTTTCTAACCCTTTTCTTGGGTGCCAACTGTGTGATTATTTAGTTTCTTCACTTCCTCTATTGCTTGGATATTTAAATATCAATATATTGCCAATGGTGGTAAGTGTTTTTTCATTTACAATAAAAACCATTGATACAAAGGAACATAAACTATTCAAGTATTCATACAAATGAGTGCTGCATATATTATCTACTGTCAACTCTGTGTTTCTTAATATATCACTCTCTGCTGCATGTTTGGTGAAGTTTCAATGTATTCTCAGCCCTTTTAAGCTATAAATTTGAATTCTTGTTTTGGTTAGATCGTTGTTTGAGAAGTCTTTTGTCATTTTGTTTACTTGCTTCATATTTGTGTTTAATAATTCACTAGTGGATGCATCACTATCCTATGTTTTATGTGCAGAGCTCTTATTTACATGTTATTGATCAAGATTTAGTGACATTGTTGATTTATCAAATTGTATCATTGAGCTGATGTGAAATGTCTTCTTGTTGTGTACAACTGCTTTAATATGTCTAGTGATCTTATGTCAGAAATGCAAATGGTTGGAAATATGCCAAATAATACAATGCATGATTTTCCTGGACCCAGTGAAGGGAAAAGGAACCAGAAAGGAAAGTAGGAAAAGGAAGGGAAAATGAACCGGAAAGGAAGGGATCAGTATATGGCAATTCCAGGAGAAGTCATCCAATTCCGGGAAATGTCCTCAGGTAACCAACTATCTGCATGTTGCACCAGAGAAGGCTCACATATACCCTAATACTTCTCCATTAATTTCTTAAATCAGAAAATATGAGGGTAATTTCTAATCCTATTGTATAAAAAGAGGTCTCTGTTTTGTTTCAGAAAACAAACATAAGAGGGTAATTTCTAATCCTATTTTTTTTTGTCAAAACATGCTTATGTTGGATTATGGTGCATATGTTGGTGAATATATTTTATTATTTTCTTAAAAGATGAAGCACAATGTTATTTTGCATTCCTTGTGGGTCTGCTTAATATGTTTGACATAGCTCAGTAGTCTTTGATTATTTTTCACAATGATTACCTCTGAAAACATAAGCTCATTAGTCTATAAAAACCAGTTTAATGACTTGCTATCCAAAATCTAGATTCATACGCTTTGAAAATCTTACTCTAGACTATTGAGTTTTTGGATGTCTGAACTCATAAATAAAATTATAAATTTTTCAGGTTTCTTTTGAATAATCCTATGCATACCAGATGTGCGAATAATAGTCTCCCAGAAATCATGCTAAACATATTTTTCTTTTATTTTCATTTAGTCGTTCTAAAAGTAATATGCTTTTGGTTAGCACGCGTTTATTTATTCAATTGTCAATCCTAAATAATTGTTTGATAAGTGGGCTTTTCATGGAATAGAACATGACATAACTGAATCTTATAGAGTGCCTTTGACATTGAGAATGAGCCATTGTTTTAAATCATCTGTGTTAATGATTGATTTAAAATTAAAATTCCGCTTCAGAGGAAACATAAAAGACCATTTTGATTTCCGTAGCAGAAAGTTTAAAGCAAGTGTAAGTCATGTGACTTTTTGGAGGTTGTAGTTCCACCAGGGAGTTCTCGTGTCATTTTGTGCATAAAAAGTTGATGGTTTATCTATTAATATTTGTACAATCATTTTCACTATGTAGTAAAAGTGATGTTGAACCTATCTTAAAGTTCATGACGTATTCGTATTTATGTTCTGGCTTTCTGCATGTTTAGGTTTAGGTTAGGGATTAGTTTAGGTTAGGCAGTACTTAGGCTAGGTCTAGGGCCGGCGTGCTGGGGGCATTATGCTGCCTCCGCGTAGTTCGGTGCGCCTGGGTGTTATGCGGCCCAGGTGGCGCCGCGTGGCGCCAAACCGTCCGTGGGGGGGGGGGGGGGCAGGATCAAGGGTGCGCAGGGCAAGGTGGGGACTGGAAGGGGAAAGAAGCAGGGGAAGGAAGGAAGGGAAATAAAAAAATAAAATAAATGAATCTAAACAGATATAAAGCATTCATGCCTAAGTTCGCTATGCTAATTTAACAAATAGTAATTTCATTCTGTTGATCAAGTTAATTGTACATAGTACTCAGTATATCTTATATGCTCATGGGCGGAGGTAGGGACATATAATTAGGCCTCTATACACCCCAAATTCAAAAACCCCTTTCTTAAATTTCATTTGTGCTGAAGTTTGCAAATCCAATCAGAATATCAGAGGAAAAGAGACATGGAGGAATACCATCTTAACAGTAACACAATGAGAACAACACAAAACAAACAAATCCCTAACACTTCTCCATTCCTTCTGCAAGAGTGTTTTCACTCTATATATATGCCTTCTCAGTGAAACAAAAATCAAACATGGAGTCAATTTTCTAATACATGTATAAGTTAAAATTTGTATGTAAACATTACTTAAATGCTATACATTATAGACAAATTCTAACTATACAACTAAAGTAGTATTTACCGTCACCAGAGACAGACAGAAGCAGAGCTTCTCTTAGCATTGGATTTAGTCAGTTTAATCATTTCTTTAACATTCAAAAGTAGTTCTTTATCCTTAACATGAAACATCTTAAAATCATTCAATATAGAAAAATTACTTTTTTTTGTTTGTGTGAGCAAATAAAATAATAGCTTTACATATTGCAGACTGAGAAAGAAAAAGAGGATGAGAAGAGATAGAAAGATTTGAGTTGTATTTTGCTCGGAAATTGTTTGCTAGGTAGTAGTAGTTATAGAAAAATGAAAGATCTTTTCATAAAGAAAATATACATGCCCAGAAGAGATTTGATTGGCTAAAAATATACTTGCCCCAATGAACAGGCTGTTGAGATTGTATTGTCTGAAAATACACTTGTCCCAATGAATAGGCTGGCTAGATTTCACGGGCAGTATTTGATAGTAACAATTCGCAATCCACAATATACAATACGAACTTGAAACAATCCACAAACTTCATTAATGGCGGTATACAATACAATAGTCCCAAAGCTAGAGATAAGACTCTAACTTCCCAGTCCCAAGCCAAGCATCTAACAGACTGCCTAACTGCTTACTGGTTTATTCTATTTATAGTCCCCTCTCCTTACTAAAAGTAGTTAATAGTTCATAACAACTACCCGCCTGCCAAACAGTTAAACTACTTCTTCTTTCTAGAATAGACTAAACCATATCTATTCTTATTATTCGTAATAGCCGGAGTCCTAACAATACTCCCCCCCAAAGAAACAAGCTTGTCCTCAAGCTTGAAGTCTGGAAATTGTGTCTTCAACACTTGAGCATCTTCCCAAGACGTTTCAAATTCTGGCAGATCTTCCCAATGTATCAAAACTTCAACTCTGCCATTTGTTCCCTCTCTGGTATCCACCACCTTCTCTGGTTTCACCAACAATTCCCAGTTTTCACTCAAACATTTAGGCAATGGTTGACAGCAAGTATTGGAAGCTAGAGCCTTTTTGAGTAAAGAAATATGGAATACTGGATGGATCAGGCAATCATCTGGCAATTTCAGTTTAAAAGCTACAGCATTCACTTTCTCAATGATCTCAAAAGGTCCATAAAACCTTGGACTCAATTTCTGATTGATCCTCTTAGCCAAACTCTGCAACTTATAAGGCTGAATCTTCAGGAAAACTTTTTCACCCACCTCCAACTTCATTTCCCTCCTGTGTTTGTCTGCTTGCTGCTTCATCTTATTCTGGGCAATAGCTAAATTTTCTTTGAGTTCAGCTAACATTCCATTCCTCTCAGCTGTCAGTCTTGCCACTTCATCATTGGCAGTCATAACCACATCCCCTTTTATAATTGGTTGAGGTTCTTGCCCATATAAGTCCTGGTAAGGGGTTTGTTTTAAGGAAATATGGTAATTAGTATTGTACCAATACTCTGCCCAAGGTAACCACTTGTTCCATTCCTTAGGTTTCTTCCCTGTGATACATCTCAAATAGGTTTCTAAACACCTATTTACAACCTCCGTTTGGCCATCTGATTGAGGGTGATACGCAGTACTGTATCTCAACTGTGTGCCAGCCAGTTTGAATAACTCAGACCAAAAAGAACTCAAGAAAATGTTGTCTCTATCACTCACTATGGATTTTGGAAATCCATGGAGTCTCACTATTTCTTTGACAAAGATTTCAGCAACTCCTTTAGCATTAAATGGATGAGACAAAGCTATAAAATGTGCAAATTTGGTTAGTCTGTCAACCACAACCAGGATAGTGTCTTTCCCTTGAGCTTTTGGCAAACCACCAATAAAATCCATGCTTATATCTGTCCAAATGCAATCTGGAATAGGTAACGGTTGTAACAACCCCGCAGGTTTCAAAGCTTGATACTTGTTTCTTTGACAAACATCACAATTCTGCACATATTGCTGAATCTGCTTCCTCATACCAACCCAGTAGAACAGTGTTGAGATCCTCTTCATAGTTCTGAAATTGCCATAATGTTCTCCTGTTGTAGAATCATGATATTCCATAAGAATCCTTGTCACTCTAGGAGAATTTTGGGGTATCATCAGCCTTCCCTTGTAGTATAACAACCTGTAGGTTTGAAGAATTAATCTTCCATGTATTATTGAGCCATCCGGCAATGATATATATACAAGGTTACAGATAAGCTAAGGTTTGTTACAGATCCTAAATATTAGGATCTATCTATTCTTATCTACACTGCGAGCTAATCTAAGAGTTAGAGTCCTAAATCAACTCTAATTCCTATCTATACAGTTTCGGATTTACACATAATAAAATAACATGTATATCCTACATTTTTCTACACTCCCCCTCAAGTTGGTAAGTATATATCATACATTCCCAACTTGCTTATAAGAAATTCAAACACTGGTTTAAACAGCCCCTTTGTAAAGATATCAGCTGTCTGCTCTTTAGTAGATATGAATGGTGTGCACACAATTCCAGCTTCAATCTTCTCTTTGATAAAATGCCTGTCCACCTCAATGTGTTTAGTACGATCATGTAGCACAGGATTGTGAGCAATATTAATGGCTGCTTTATTGTCACAATATAACTTCATAGGTAGGTCCATTTCCATCTTCAACTCTGTCATCATTCTCTTGATCCAAAGTAGTTCACAGATTCCATTAGCCATAGATCTAAATTCAGATTCTGCACTACTTCTGGCAACAACATTCTGCTTCTTACTCCTCCAAGTCACCAGATTTCCCCATACATAAGTACAATACCCAGATGTAGACCTTCTATCAGTTATTGACCCAGCATAATCTGCATCTGTAAAGGCTTCTACACTTCTATTGTCACTTCTTTTAAAAAATAATCCTTTCCCTGGACAACTTTTCAAATATCTTAGGATCCTGTAGGTAGCATCTAGATGTTCTTGGAATGGATTATGCATGAACTGACTAACCATACTGACTGCAAAGGCAATATCTGGCCTTGTATGTGCCAGATAAATCAACCTTCCCACCAATCTTTGATATTGGTGAATATTAACTGGTACTCCTTCCTTGACATTTCCTAACTTTTGATTAGCGTCAATTGGAGTATCTATTGGTCTGCAGGCACTCATACCTGTTTCATGAAGTAGGTCTAGTACATACTTCCTTTGGGATACCACAATTCCCTTCTTTGATCTGGCTATCTCCATGCCAAGAAAATACTTCAATTCTCCCAGGTCTTTGATTTCAAATTCCTGAGCAAGCTTCTTCTTCAGGTCTTCAATCTCTTCACAATAGTTTCCTGTAAGAATTATATCATCCACATAAACAATTAGTACTGCAATTTCTCCCTTAATGGAGAATTTCATGAATAGTGTATGATCTGCTTAGGCTTGCTTGAATCCCTGCTTCTTTATGAATTGAGTAAACCTTTCAAACCAAGCCCTTGGGGACTGTTTAAGCCCATATAAGGCTTTCTCTAGCTTGCACACCTTTGAGCCATATTGTTCCTCAAACCCAGGAGGAGGGCTCATGTATACTTCCTCTTCAAGCTTCCCATTTAGGAAAGCATTCTTCACATCTAACTGTTGAAGAGGCCAGTCTAGGTTAGTAGCAAAAGTTTCTGTATAATCTATGCCATAGGTTCGTGTGTATCCTTTGGCAACCAATCTGGCCTTATATCTTTCAAGTGTACCATCTGCCTTGAATTTAGGGTTAAACACCCATTTGCATCCAACCCTTGGTTTGTGTTTGGGTACCTCCACAGTCTGCCATGTCTGATTCTTTTCAAGGGCATTCATTTCTTCTAAAACAGCCTTCTTCCACTCAGGTATAGATAGGGCTTCCTGTATGGTTAAGGGAATAGAGACAGTGGAAAGACTAGAGGTAAAGGCTGCAAATGATGTAGATAACTGAGAGTAGGACAGATAGTTTGAGATAGGGTATTTAACACATGACCTTTTTTCTTTTCTGAGAGAAATGGGTAGATTTAGATCACTGAAATTATTACCTTTGTCATTTTCTGGCATTGAGTCAGATTCATGGACAGTGGCAGGATCAGGGATGTCCTCTATTCTGTGATTTGGAACTCTCCTTTCATAAACCTTGCCAAAAAACTTACTTGTCTGCTGTTCATCATCTTTCCTTGTTTCAGAAAAAAAAATTCATTTTCTTTTGACTCTTGACTATTTTCTAGTGCATCTAACTGTCTATTATACTGTGCATCTAGATTAATGTCAAGAGGTTCTAGTTTTTCATGGATATGTGATACATTATTACCATCTTCATTAGGAATCTCCCCCTGAAGATGAGTACCAAAAAAAGGTTGATCTTCTACAAAAACAGTGTTCATAGTTATAGACATCTTTTTTGTTATAGGGTCAAAACATTTATAGCCTTTCTGAGTTGAAGAGAGTCCTAAGAAAACACATTTTTTCCCTCTAGGGTCAAATTTACTTGCAGTTCTGTCAGGATTGGTAATAAAAACTGTGCACCCAAAAATTTTTATGGGAAGAGAATTAATTAGTCTAGTTTCAGGAAAACAAGCTTGAAGAGTATCAATAGGAGTTTTGAATCCTAGAGTTTTTGATGGCATCCTATTAATTAGAAAGGTAGCATGTAAAACAGCTTCTCCCCATAAATATTTTGGAATTTTAGCAGAAAACATAATCGCACGAGTGACTTCAAGTAAATGTCTATTTTTCCTCTCAGCTATTCCATTCTGAGCAGGTGTATTTACACAGAAACTTTGATGAACAATCCCTTTTTCAGCAAAAAAAGTATTTAACTTCTTAGAAAAGTACTCAAGTCCATTATCACTTCTCACAATTTTGATATTAGTGTTGAATTGAGTTTGGATCATTGAGTAAAATTGTTTGAACACCTCTTCAATCTCAGATTTTTCTTTAAGTAAAAACACCCATGTGACCCTTGTGTGATCATCTATGATAGTTACAAACCACCTTTTTCCTTTCAGAGTTGAAACTCTAGATGCACCCCAGATATCACTGTGTACAATAGTGAAAGGACTAGTTGGTTTGTAACTATGAAGGATGTAAGAACTCCTATGATGTTTGGCAAGTGCACACATATCACAATGAAATGATGAAGGATTTTTATTAAGAAATAACTTAGGAAACAACATTTTCAGATAGGAAAAACTTGGGTGACCTAATCTATAATGCATTAAATACACTTCATTATTACAAGGAAAAACAGTTTGCAAACAAGTTTTTTCTTGACCTTGTTTATTCAATTGTGTTCCTTCATCAAAAGTATAGAGGCCATCCTCCTCTCTAGCACTGCCAATCATCTTCCCTGATGCCAGATCCTGAAAAATGCAATAAGAGGGAAAAATTTTTACACAACACTGAAGATCTTTAGTAATTTTGCTAATAGAGATAAGATTGCAGGAAAGTTTAGGAACATGTAAGACTTTGGAAAGGTTAATGGATGAGGAAATTTTAATATTTCCCATCCCTGCTATGGTTGAAAAAGAGCCATCTGCAACTCTAACTTTCTTATCTCCTGCACAAGGTTGATAAGAAGAAAAAAACTTTGGAATGTAGGTCATGTGGTCTGTTGCACCTGAGTCAATGACCCAGGTGTTTTTAGGTTTTTCAGAACAAAAATATGATGTTATTTTACCATTTTGGGCAAAAGAACAGGTAGGGTTTTCTTGGTTGGAGATTTTCTGGGTGGGTATGAATTTGAGTAGGTACTCTATCTGTTCCTGAGTGAATGGTAGCTGTTTAGGTTCAACTCCTGCCTCTTGTTGAGTCTCAGTCACAGTAGTTTGTAGGGCCCTTTCTACTTTCTTCTTCCCAGCTCCTGGTGGTTTTCCATGGAGTTTCCAGCATGTATCCCTTGTGTGCCACAGTTTCTTGCAGTGATCACACCAAGGTTTTTTCTTGTTGTCATCACTTCTGGCCACCAAAGCTGAAGATTCCCCAGGTTCCTCATTAGGTGCTGGGGTGTTGTACATGACCTTCTTCCTGCTATCCTCCATCCTGATTTCAGAAAATACCTCCCTGATAGAAGGTAGAGGTTTTTTTCCAAGTATCCTCCCCTTAACTTCATCTAGGTCCCTATTGATCCCTGCTAGAAACATATAGACCCTATCATTCTCTTCTTTTTTCTTATGTCTGGCCAGATCCTTAGCACTCTCCCACTCTTCATCATCATAGCATTGATCTAATTCTTGCCACAGAGATACCATTTCATTGTAGTATGAAATAATATCCCTATTTCCTTGTTTAGATTGCCACAGTTTGGTTTTGAGTTCAAAAATTTGAGAAGAGTTCTCAAGGTCTGAATAAGTTTCCTTAATAGAATCCCATACCTCCTTTGCTGTTTTCATAAACATATGAGGTTTGGCAATTAAGGGCTCCATGGAGTTGAGAAGCCAAGCTGTTATGAGTGAATTCTCTGACCTCCATGTACTGTACCCTTCTTCTGCAGGTAGTTTTGGTTGGATTTCTCCTGTGATGTAACCCAGCTTTCCCCTCCCATCAATTGCAAGTCTGACAGATTGAGACCACTCCAGATAGTTTGTTCCATTCAATCTATGACTAGTGATTATCATAGATGAATGAATAGGAGACTGGTAATTTGTCATAGAGCTAATTTGGGAGTTAGGGTTGATAGTGTGTGAGGAATCAGCTTCACTGGTTTCTACCATTGTTTAAACCGAGGCTCTAATACCATGTAGGTTTGAAGAATTAATCTTCCATGTATTATTGAGCCATCCGGCAATGATATATATACAAGGTTACAGATAAGCTAAGGTTTGTTACAGATCCTAAATATCAGGATCTATCTATTCTTATCTACACTGCGAGCTAATCTAAGAGTTAGAGTCCTAAATCAACTCTAATTCCTATCTATACAGTTTCAGATGTACACATAATAAAATAACATGTATATGCTACATTTTTCTACACAACCCTTTCTTCAATCTGAAATCCACCATTTGATCCGGATGACTTAAAATTTTCTGAATAGTATCAGCACATTTTGGATCTTCCAGCAGTTCATCTTCTAATCCTTCCCATTCCTGACAATTTACAATTGATAAGGCTGACAAATTTGATTTCCTTGACAGAGCATCTGCAGCTTTATTCTCACATCCAGGTTTATATTTAATGATAAAATTGTATCCCATAAGCTTGGCAATCCACTTTTGTTGATCCTCTCCCATGATTCTTTGCTCAGTCAAGTATTTGAGACTTCTTTGATCAGTGTGAACCTCAAATTTCCTACCCAGTAAGTAGGGCCTCCATTTTTGGATTGCAAACACAATTGCCATCAACTCCTTTTCATAAACAGATTTACTCAAATGTTTAGGTGCTAGTTCCTTGCTCAAAAATGCAATGGGACCCCCATCTTGCATAAGTACTGCCCCTAACCCCCTTCCAGATGCATCAGTTTCTACTACAAAAACTTTATTGAAGTCAGGGATTCTCAACACTGGTAAAGAAGACATAGCATTCTTCAATTCCACAAAAGCTTTTGTAGCCATATCACTCCATTTAAACCCATCCTTCTTCAACAATTGTGTTAATGGAGCAGCAATGTGACTATAGCAGTATAGCCCTTGACAAACCTCCTGTAGTATCCAGTGAGACCCAAAAAATCCCTCAACTCCTTTACATCTTTTGGTACACCCCATTCTACCATGGCTTTAGTTTTACTAGGGTCAGCTGCCACCCCTTCTCCAGAAATAATATGACCCAAATAACTCAGTTGCTCCTGACCAAAGGAACATTTCTTTTGATTGGCTACTAAATCATTCTTCTTTAAAGCTTCCAGAACTAATTTGAGGTGTTCTTTATGATCCTCCTTGGTTTTGCTGTAAACCAGTATATCATCAAAGAATACCAATGCAAATTTCCTGAGGAAAGGTCTCAAAACCTCATTCATTAGAGCCTGAAAAGTGGAAGGTGCATTAGTCAACCCAAATGGCATGACTAGGTACTCATAATGACCTTCATGTGTTCTGAAAGCAGTCTTACAGGTGTCACTCTCCTTCATTCTGATTTGGTGGTAACCTGACTTCAGATCTAGTTTAGAAAAAACCACTGCTCCCCCCAATTCATCTAGCAACTCTTCTATAACTGGTATAGGAAACTTATCAGGTATAGTGATCTTATTCAAGGCTCTATAATCACCACAAAATCGCCAACCACCATCTTTTTTTTCTAGCCAATAATATAGGACTGCTGTAGGGACTGTTGTTGTGCTTAATGATACCTGTTTTTAACATCTCACCAATTACTTTCTCTATCTCATTTTTTTGATCAAAAGTGTACCTGTAGGGCCTCAGATTTGGTATACTAGCTCCTTCTTGGATGTTTATGGCATGATCACAGTCTCTAGCAGGAGGAAACTTCAACTGATCAGTAAACACCTCTAGAAATTTAGCAATGATGTCCTCCCAAACCTTGGCTTCCTTAGTATTCTGTTCCAAACCATACAATTGCCCTCCATAATACAGACAATATCCATCCCCTTCTTTCTGCAGAATCTGAAGCAGTCTTCATTGGAACCTCCCAATTATTCAGTGCAGCTTCCCCTTGGATACAATTTATCCTATCTTGTTGTTTCCATCTCATCACTTGCTTCTGAAAGTTCACTTCCATGTCTCCCAACTCAGTCAACCATGCCATACCCAAAACAATATCTGTGCCACCCAATTCCAGTATATAGTATGATTGATGTATGTTATTCCCCTGCACTTCCAGCTTCATTCCATCACATCTGCCATTATTATGGATGAGATCCCCATTGCCAATCTGCACTTTCACTCCTTGTATAGGCATAAAAGGTACTTCCCATCTGTCAATGAAACCCTGCGCTATGAAGTTGTGTGTTGCCCCACTGTCAATCAGAATGTTCACAGGTTGTTTTCCATCATCCCAACTCAACACACCTTGCACCTTGAATGTTTTCATGGATGGAATACCCTCCTTACTTAAAACAGAAAGTTGCATTGTTTTAAGTTGTTTGTGAGTATCATCCTCTTCTCCCCATTCCATTAATTCTCCTTCAGATTCATCTTCTCCTTCAGAATGCTCCACTAGAATCATCTTATAGTTCTTCATTTTACAGATATGACCCTTGCCCCAGTCCTCTCCACATTTGAAACACAAACCTCTCCTACTTCTTTCATGCAGCTCACTCCTGGATAACCTGGGACCTGATTTACTCATATTAGGTGCCTTAATGTCAGTATTGCTTCTGTAATCTGAGTTACTCTTTGGTAGGTTAGAGTTACTGTTCGTCATACTTTTCCATCTGCTTCCCTCACCCCAATTTGCTTGATAATTTGAGCCATTGTTCTTACTTAGCCCCTTTTTCTTCCCTTCCTCTCTGTTCTTCATCAACATTGCTTCATTATTTTTGTTCTCAATAAGAGAAGCTTGGCCCATGAGTTCAGCTAAGGTTCGTGTAGTATACAACTTCAGCTCAGCCCTGATATCTCTTCTCAGTCCCTTAAGAAAAACACCTTTCAGAACCTCCTCGGTTAAGTGTCCCTGGGACGCTATGGTTGTTTCAAACTTGTCTCTGTACTCCTTCATAGTTCCTCTCTGCTTTAAGCTGAACAACGGTCCTAATGGATCTTGTACCAGCTCTGGTTGAAAGCGTGTGGTCCAATCTTTCGTAAATGTCTCCCAATTCAAATGGCGAGTCTGGCCTTCCCACCATTGGAACCAGCTAAGTGCCTGGTCCTCCATCGCCAGAACTGCCAGGTCAATTTTGTCACGCTCATCAGTCTGATTCAACCTGAAATATCGATCCATCCTCATCAACCAACCAAAGGCATCCTCTCCGTTGAAAATCGGTAAATCGATTTTCCTTCCAGCTTTATTAGGATTCCGATGTTGATTATGGCGCTCGCGATCCTGATGCGAACCAGAGTGATCGGAATTGGTTTCAGAACCTTCCGAACTGTCATCACGCTTCGTCTGTTTCCTCTGTGATGATCAACGCGAAGAGTTCGATTGGTGTGAACGACTTCGTGATCTATCCGAGTTTCTGTTCTGCATTTCCGCTAGATTAGCTTGCATCGTGGCCAACGCGGTAGTGAAATTTGACTGCATCTCTCTCAAATTTCTCTCCATGCTAGCTTGCATCTCCCGCTGGCTCCTTTCAATTTCCGTCAATCTGCTTTCCATCTTTGCGCGTGTCACGGTCATCCAGCGATCAAACACGCTCTGATACCAATGATAGTAACAATTCGCAATCCACAATATACAATACGAACTTGAAACAATCCACAAACTTCATTAATGGCGGTATACAATACAATAGTCCCAAAGCTAGAGATAAGACTCTAACTTCCCAGTCCCAAGCCAAGCATCTAACAGACTGCCTAACTGCTAACTGGTTTATTCTATTTATAGTCCCCTCTCCTTACTAAAAGTAGTTAATAGTTCATAACAACTACCCGCCTGCCAAACAGTTAAACTCCTTCTTCTTTCTAGAATAGACTAAACCATATCTATTCTTATTATTTGTAATAGCCGGAGTCCTAACAGTATTTTTTACAAATTTATATACTACCTCCGTCCCATAAAACATGGCCAACGTTCCTTTTTTGGCTGTCCCAAAAAACTTTGCCATTTCCATTTAAAGTAACAAATATGTGGCTAAAGTTATTTCTCTCTCCTCTGCACAAATATCAACCACACAATTTTTACTTTATTAATCTACGTGCAAGTCAACATTGGCCAAGTTTTATGGGACGGAGGGAGTATATTTTATGTATAATTTGTTCGCATTCTCCGAGAAACAGGCTGTCAGGACTTGATTGGGGTTGTTTATAGCGTCCTCAGTTGGGTACTTGGGTTGGTGGACTTGAAGGATGAAGCCCATGTGTTATTACAACATTTGTCTTCACTCCCTATTCCCAAAGAGAAGGCAATTTGGAATTAGATCTTAGTTTGGGCTATATATGGCTTAAGCATGTATTAGATATTGAACTTTGAAGTACGTAACTATACAACTGAAGAGTTTTTCTCTTGGCTAACCAAGACATTGAAAATAGTAGTTCATGTGTTAGACGTGTATTGATACCACTACTGTTTGTTTCCTACCTTTCTTCCCCACAACTGATAAGTGATAAGGAAAGCACTGGAAGGGTTCACTGTGGAATTCTAGTATGATGCTTTAGTTTTACTGCGGTTAGATTCCTATTTTATTCTTTTCATTTTGAGGACATCTGGTATTCTAAAGGTATACTACTGAATGGATCCTGTGAGGACAATTTGTGGAACAACAAGCAGGAGTATGGCAGTAAATGTTTAGTGCAAGACTGAAAGGGCTTTTCAAAGCAGTTATAGCGTTTAATTTTTTTCCCATACATAAAATTGCATAATCCAGACATTTTCTCTAAAAAGGTAAGCTAAAACGACTAATAATATCTGCAATTTGGGTCCCAAATGTAATCTTTGGTTGATCAGAATAATCACTATAAGTGAACTGTTAAAGCCAACAAAGTGCAAAATTTCAGATAAGGTAGGAAAAGGAAGGGAAATAAAAAAATAATTGTAGGAAAAGGAAGGGAAATAAAAAAATAAAATAGGTGGGGACTGGAAGGGGAAAGAAGCAGGGGAAGGAAGAAAAGGTAGGAAAAGGAAGGGAAATAAAAAAATAAAATAAATGTATCTAAACAGATATAAAGCATTCATGCCTAATTTCGCTATGCTAATTTAACAAATAGTAATTTCATTCTGTTGATCAAGTTAATTGTACATAGTACTCAGTATATCTTATATGCTCATGGGCGGAGGTAGGGACATATAATTAGGCCTCTATACACCCCAAATTCAAAAACCCCTTCCTTAAATTTCATTTGTGCTGAAGTTTGCAAATCCAATAAGAATATCAGAGGAAAAGAGACATTGAGGAATACCATCTTAACAGTAACACAATGAGAACAACACAAAACAAACAAATCCCTAACACTTCTCCATTATCCTCCATTTCTCCAAATCGCTCACAGACAGAAATATCCAGTTGCCCTCCATTGACCGCTTTGACCGACTTCTTCCATAGGTAGGCGCTTGGATGCTTATGTTCTTCCGAACTCTAGGTATTATTTCCGTGATGTTGTTAATTTCTTAAATCAGAAAATATGAGGGTAATTTCTAATCCTATTGTATAGAAAGAGGTCTCCGTTTTGTTTCAGAATACAAACATATGAGGGTAATTTTTAATCCTATTAATTTTTTTTTCTTCAAAACATGCTTATGTTGGATTATGGTGCATATCTTGTTGAATATATTTTTTTATTTTCTTAAAAGATGAAGCGCAATATTGCTTTGCATTCGTTGTGGTTCTGCTTAATATGTTTGACATAGCTCAGTAGTCTTTGATTATTTTTCACAATGATTACCTCTGAAAACATAAGCTCAATAGTCTATAAATTAGTCTATGAAAACCATTTTCTGATCAAATTTAGCATTTCTATAATTACTTTTTGGAAATCTTTATATTTATTTCTCAGTTTTTAAAAATATCCATATTTAATTATGTCGTTTAGACTTCACTATAGTAATTGTTTTGAAGTGTTTTGTGATTTTGTGTTTCTTGGTAAGACTATCCACTAAATTTTTTTAAAGACTCGGAATTTGTGTTATTTTTCATTTGTCCTTGTTGGATCTTCTTTTTATCATGGTAGTTACTAGTTTGTTTCTTGACTTATTTCAGACAAACACATATACTTCCTCCATTCTTAAATATAAATAATTTTGTATTAGTAAAAAAATTAAAAAAATTAGATTATGAAAATTTACAATGAGACAAGTTTAATAATATTTTTTTCATAAAATAATATTATTACATTAATAAATAAAACGTAGTCAAAGTAGAACATGTGAATAGTGTAAAAGTCAAAGTGTTGCATTTATTTAAGAACGGAGGTAGTACATACATACTTCGTATATATGTGTGTACTATACATTACACAAGTGTATATATCTATGTATATGCACATAGATACATGTATATGTGCTATTTGAAATACCTTATTTGAGGATTCTTATTATTTTATGTGTATATATACATTCTATAAAGTAAAGCCATATGATGAATTGAAAATCACTAGAATGTGTAATCTAATGGGTTCATCAGTCTGCACCACTTTGGTTGAGGTCCAGTTTTTGTGCCTCTTATAATATTTAACCTAAAAATGCATTTCTACTAATATTTATCTATATTTTATGATTGTTTGGTTAGCATGTAACATTTCGTGTGTTTGGCATAAATGCGGAACGAGCAATATCACAGTAAACTTAAAAAGTCAAACGAAAGATCTGTCGCACTGGTCAAAGCAGGGTTAGACATTGTTGTTGCGGTTGGGTTACTTCAATTGGCACCCAAAAAAGCAACTCCACGTGTGACAGGAGCCTTGGGATTTGTCAGCTCTCTCATATTCTGTTATCAGGTAACCTCTAGGAGTTTATTACATAAATGCCTTGTTTGGGTTGGTCAGAATTGAATTCATTTTTTTCAGATTAAGATGCTAGGACTAAGGCTCTGTTTGGTATCAGAAGTCTTCTTACTATGCTTTGCCAAAATAACAAGAATATTCATTAAGTGGTGAGTCTAAGGGAGTATATTCCACTCCAATTCAAGCTTTCTCCAAACTCTAGTGTTTGTTGATTCCTGATGTTTCTGAATTTAAACATCGATATCACATGAGTAATACAGAAACCTCAAAATGTCGTGCATCATTGACCAACCATGATGATAGGATCCAGGCAGAATATGCTGAGAATAATAATAATTATAATTATAATTTTAATTATAATTATAATTATAATAATAATAATAATAATAATAAGAGTAGCATAAATAGAAGGTAAGGGAGGAAATAAGAGGGAGGCTGGAATTATCTTTTGGGTTTGGGACTTGGAGAGTTGGTACTCTTTAACGTATTCTCTCTCTGTGTGTGTCTCTTCTGTTGGCACTCTTTAAACCAAACCATTTATATATTTCTTAGGCTAAAGGGTCGAATAGGCCTCTGTACCCTTCACAAATTTGTAATTTTATAACCAATAGTGTCCCACTTTAATCACTCTACTTAGTATGGGCTGTAAGGATCATATTTGAACACTTCTATTATTCATCTGAATTGTGTATGCTTGCAAGTAAAACCAAACGAGGCAAATCTGAGGCTAAGGTGTAAAACATGCATACATGTCGGGTTGGCATTTCAAACCGAAAACCGAACCGAAAATAACTGAACCGTTTTGAAAAAAACGAACCAAACGAAATTGGGACCCGAAAAAAAAATCGGTTAGGATTCGGTTTTTGCACCCAAAAATATTGGTTTGGACCAAACCGAACCGACAATTTTATATTAATAATAACAATTGTTATTATTAATAATAAACAATAACGAAAGACATTTAATAAGGTATAATCAAACGTTGAGCATACATTGAACACACAAGGCGTGTTGTTGAGATGGTTTGCAGGGGAATATGTTTTGTTTTTCTGATTTTGAAGCTAAATCTCCTGGGCAAGTTCCACTTTGGTAAATGGGCTCATATGCCTACAAGGCTACATTTGGTATATCGGCTCAAATATGGGCAAGTTCCACTGGGCACAGTCAAATGTGTAATAGTTCAAAAATATTTATACTTCTTGAGTCAGTTTTTTGGTTTATGAAAAACCGAATCGAAAACTCGGGTACCAAAACTTGGGACCCGTTTTAATATTGGTTTAGTTTGGGTTATGGTAAATTAGAAAACCAAGAATTTTGTTAGCTTTGTTGATTCATGGGATTGGTTTGGGACCCGAATTCAGCCCGACATACATGTAAGAGTGAAGTAATGGTATAGTTGCTGGAATGTTCATATTTATTCTTTATGAATAATTTGCATAAAGAGCAGTTGTAGTAATCTTTATCAATTTGCAGTTGCTCCCTTCACCATCAAAGATGAAGATGGCTTGATGAGAGCTGCCAATGTTTGTCAAGTGATCACCACGTCTTTTGCTACAATAATTATGTGTAGAAAGGGGTTGTCTGTTGCTTATGTTGCTTCCCTCTGTTGGTGCACATTGTAAGAAGCTTATAAATCACGTTATGTTTTATAATACACCTTAAAATTATCCTTATTTCATTGGGGATGCATGTAACATGTCTCCCGTACTAGACTACTAGTTAAATAAGAAAAATCTCTAGTTAAACAATAGTAGTTAAAAAAATAGGTTTGAACAAAGCATATCTGGTATTAAGAAAAAAATCTAGTGCTCTGTGACATAAATGATTTATTTGCAACGGCATACCTTTGCAGAAGCATCTTTTACACATTCTGGTGTGCATTTCTCTCCCTAAAACCAAAGCATGTATAGATTAACTGAAAAGGGTAATTCATGCACCTGAAAATGCCATATCAGAATATGAGCAAACACGTCACTTTGATGTGCAGCTCTAAGTAAGTATCCTTCTACCTGTTGGAAATATGATAAAACAAATATTATTATGATGGGTCTCAATTTTGAGTACTAAGATATACGTAGTAATTGTTTAACATTAGAAATGGAGATGTTTCTTTTTAATACATCAAAGAACAACTTACATAATTGGATTTATTTCATTTAATGATTGGAATTCATAGTTGTAAAGGTTGTGAAGTGGTGTATTGTCTAAGTGAATTTTATTTTCAATACTATAAATAAATTGTCCCTTCCTCTTGTTAATATAATATGTGATAAGAAGCATTATTGTTCAAGTATCATGTAAGAATTGAAATAAATATTACTTCACATGTTTAAATCTACTCAGATTTGGAAAAATATATTAAATGGAGAGACATTTATTTATTTTACAGAACATAAATTTTATGGTTAAATAAACCTAAACATTTTTTTTTAATAATAAAAAACTTGATCCGTTACTTTGAGAGTGTAAAGGCGGGTTGAAATTGAATTTGAAATTGTCGTTGCTAGATCAAAGTAAACGTTTGGGATCAACTAGGGTTGGACTCGGGTCACGCCACCCGGCCCGTGGACCGGCCCGGGTAGGTATTTTAGTGAACCGGCCCGGCCGGGCCGAAACGATCATATTTTTTTTTTAAATACTTAAAGGCTTCATAGCCGTTGGGAGAGCTCCCAAACGGCTCTGTAGCCATTGGGAGCATAGGAGGGGGGGTCTGCGGGGTTAGGGGGTGGGGTGGGGGTGGGGTATACAAAAAAAATCTATTTATACTCCTATTTTCTATACATTTTTTACACCTCTTCTTCTACAACTCTTCCTACTCTCTAAATTCTCTATTCTCTCAATCTCTCATATTCAATCATCTTCATTCTTCATCTTCTCCAAATTCTTTCTACATATATATATAATTTATATAATTATTATATCTACTTATATATTAATTATCTACTTATAAATATATACTTATACACATTCATATTATAATTCTTTACACATTATATTATATATACTATATATAGTTATACATTATATTATATATTACTTATAATATATTTACACATTATATTATTTATATATACTATATCTACTTATACTCATTGATATAGACTTATACACATTCATACATTTTATAAAAGTAGTTAGTTGTTAGACTTCTTGTTTATCTATTAAATTACTTAATTGTTTCATTTGGCATCAGGTGTGTTCATTTGGCAAAACTTGCTACTCCGTACTATTTAGATGTAATTTTATGGTGTTTTTTGGCTTTGCATTTATGGTGTTTTTGCCTTTGCATTTATTGTGGTGTGATATCATAGCTTAGCATAGGGATGGACTCGGGCCGGGTGGCCCGACACGGAACCGGCCCGGGACCGGCACTGTTCCGGCCCGGCCGACCCGGTGGCCGGGTCAGTGACCGGTCCGGGTAGGCCCGGCCCGTGGGTTTTCCGGTCCGGGCTCGGGTCACCCAAAACAAGGCCCGACCCGGTCGGGCCCGGGCCCGGTTCGGGCCAATTTTTTTTTTTTTTTTTTCAATTTTTTTTAACTTTTCGGGTTGGGCTGGGTATTTTGGGCCATTTGGGGTGGTTTGGGGGGTTGGGGGTGGGAGGGGGGTTAATTAGGAAGAGGAAAACAAAAAAAAAAATATATAATGGGTTTGGCCCGGCCCGGCCCGGACCCGGACCGGACCCGGTGGTTACCCGGGCCGGTCCCGGGTCCACCATTTCTGACCCGCCGGCCCGCCCGGGCCTAGGCCTGACCCGGACCCGGCCCGGACCCGAGTCCAACCCTAGCTTAGCACATGACTCAAGAGGTACCTCTGGAGCTCTTAATAATAATAATAATAATAATAATAATAATAATAATAATAATAATAATAATAATAATAATAATAATAATAATAATAATAATAATAATAATAATAATAATAATAATAATAAGAATAATAAGAATAATAAGAATAATAATAACAATAACAATAACAATAACAATAACAATAACAATAACAATAACAATAACAATAACAATAACAATAACAATAACAATAACAATAACAATAACAATAACAATAACAATAACAATAACAATAACAATAACAATAACAATAACAATAACAATAACAATAACAATAACAATAACAATAACAATAACAATAACAATAACAATAACAATAACAATAACAATAACAATAACAATAATAATAATAATAATAATAATAATAATAATAATAATAATAAGAGTAACATAAATAGAAGGTAAGGGAGGAAAGAAGAGGGAGGCTGGAATTATCTTTTGGGTTTGGGACTTGGAGAGTTGGCACTCTTTAACGTATTCTCTCTCTGTGTGTGTGTCTCTTCTGTTGGCACTCTTTAAACCAAACAATTTATATATTTCTTAGGTTAAATGGTCAAATAGGCCTCTGTACCCTTCACAAATTTGTAATTTTATAACCAATAGTGTCCCACTTTAATCACTCTACTTAGTATGGGCTGTAAGGATCATATTTGAACACTTCTATTATTCATCTGAATTGTGTATGCTTGCAAGTAAAACCAAACGAGGCAAATTTGAGGCTAAGGTGTAAAACATGCATACATGTAGGGTTGGCATTTCAAACCGAAAATAACTGAACCGTTTTGAAAAAAACAAACCAAACGAAATTGGGACCCGGAAAAAAAATCGGTTAGGATTCGGTTTTTGCACCCAAAAATATTGGTTTGGACCGAATCGAACCGACAATTTTATATTAATAATAACAATTGTTATTATTAATAATAAACAATAACGAAAGACATTTAATAAGGTATAATCAAACGTTGAGCATACAATGAACACACAAGGCGTGTTGTTGAGATGGTTTGCAGGGGAATATGTTTTGTTTTTCTGATTTTGAAGCTAGATCTCCTATCATATGTTGAAGCAGCCTCGGGTAAATGGGCTCATATGCCTACAAGGGCTACATTTGGTATATCGGCTCAAATATGGGCAAGTTCCACTCGGCACAGTCAAATGTGTAATAGTTCAAAAATATTTATACTTCTTGAGTCGGTTTTTTGGTTTCTGATAAACCGAATCGAAAACTCGGGTACCAAAACTTAGGACCCATTTTAATATTGGTTTAGTTTTGGTTATGGTAAATTAGAAAACCAATAATTTGGTTCGCGTTGTTGATTCATGGGATTGGTTTGGGACCCGAACCGAATTCAGCCCGACATACATGTAAGAGTGAAGTAATGGTACTGTTGCTGGAATGTTCATATTTATTCTTTATGAATGATTTGCATAAAGAACAGTTGTAGTAATCTTTATCAATTTGCAGTTGCTTCCTTCACCATCAAAGATGAAGATGGCTTGATGAGAGCTGCCAATGTTTGTCAAGTGATCACCACGTCTTTTGCTACAATAATTATGTGTAGAAAGGGGTTGTCTGTTGCTTATGTTGCTTCCCTCTGTTGGTGCACATTGTAACAAGCTTATAAATCACGTTATGTTTTATAATACACCTTAAAATTATCCTCATTTCATTGGGGATGCATGTAACATGTCTCCTGTACTAGACTACTAGTTAAATAAGAAAAATCTCTAGTTAAACAATAGTAGTTAAAAAATAGGTTTGAACAAAGCATATCTGGTATTAAGAAAAAAATCTAGTGCTCTGTGACATAAATGATTTATTTGCAACGGCATACCTTTGCAGAAGCATCTTTCACACATTCTGGTGTGCATTTCTCTCCCTAAAACCAAAGCATGTATAGATTAACTGAAAAGGGTAATTCATGCACCTCAAAATGCCATATAAGAATATGAGCAAACACGTCACTTTGATGTGCAGCTCTAAGTAAGTATCCTTCTACCTGTTGGAAATATGATAAAACAAATATTGTTATGATGGGTCTCAATTTTGAGTACTAAGATATACATAGTAATTGTTTAACATTAGAAATGGAGGTGTTTCTTTTTAATACATCAAAGAACAACTTACATAATTGGATTTATTTCATTTAATGATTGGAATCCATAGTTGTAAATGTTGTGAAGTGGTGTATTGTCGAAGTGAATTTTATTTTCAATACTATAAATAAATTGTCCATTCCTCTTGTTAATATAATATGTGATAAGGAGCATTATTGTTCAAGTATCATGTAAGAATTGAAATATATATTACTTCACATGTTTAAATCTACTCAGATTTGGACAAATATATTAAATGGAGAGACATTTATTTATTTTACAGAACATAAATTTTGTGGTTAAATAAACCTGAACAGTTTTTTTTTAATAATAAAAAACTTGATCCGTTACTTTGAGAGTGTAAAGGCGGGTTGAAATTGAATTTGAAATTGTCGTTGCTAGATCAAAGTAAACGTTTGGGATCAACTAGGGTTGGACTCGGGTCAGGCCACCCGGCCTGTGGACTGGCCCGGCTAGGGATGGACTCGGGCCGGGTCAACTGGCCCGGAACCGGCCCGGCCCGCTACTGTGCGGGCCCGTCCCGACCCGGTGAACCGGTTGGTGCCCGGTTCGGGCCACCCTGCTCGGTCTTCTAGCGGTTTAGTTCTGGGCCTGCATTTTAGTGAACCGGCCCGGCCGGGCCGCAACGGTCTTTTTTTTTAAATACTTAAAGGCTTCATAGCCGTTGGGAGAGCTCCCAAACGGCTCTGTAGCCATTGGGAGCATAGGAGGGGGTGTCTGGGGGGTTAGGCGGGATGGGGTGGGGGTGGGGTATACAAAAAAAAATCTATTTATACTCCTATTTTCTATACATTTTTTACATTTCTTCTTCTACAACTCTTCCTACTCTCTAAATTCTCTATTCTCTCAATCTCTCATATTCAATCATTTTCATTCTTCATCTTCTCCAAATTCTTTCTACATATATATATAATTTATATAATTATTATATCTACTTATATATTAATTATCTACTTATAAACATATACTTATACACATTCATATTATAATTCTTTACACATTATATTATATATACTATATATAGTTATACATTATATTATATATTACTTAGAATATATTTATACATTATATTATGTATATATACTATATATACTTATACTCATTGATATATTCTTATACACATTCATACATTTTATAAAAGTAGTTAATTTTTTGACTTCTTGTTTATCTATTAAATTACTTAATTGTTTCATTTGTCATATTAATATTAGTTAAAGTAGGTAATTGTTTCATTTGTCATATTAATATTAGTTAAAGTAGTTAATTGTTTCATTTGTCATATTAATATTAGTTAAAGTAGTTAAAGTTAATTGTTTCATTTGTCATATTAATATTAGTTAAAGTAGTTAATTGTTTCATTTGTCATATTAATATTAGTTAAAGTAGTTAATAGTTTCATTTGTCATATTAATATTAGTTAAAGTAGTTAAAGTTAATTGTTTCATTTGTCATATTAATATTAGTTAAACTACTTAATTGTTACATTTCTCATATTAATATTAGTTAATTGCTACATTGCTCATTAAAGTTAAAAAAAAGTAGTTAATTTTTACATTTCTCATATGAGTTAATTGCTACATTTCTCATTAAAGTAAAAAAAAGTAGTTAATTTTTACATTTCTCATATTAGTTAATTGCTACATTGCTCATTAAAGTAAAAAAAAAAGTAGTTAATATTTACATTTCTCATATTAGTTAATAACTACATTTCTCATTAAAGTAAAAAAAAAGTTAATTTTTACATTTCTCATATTAGTTAATTGCTACATTGCTCATTAATGTAAAAAAAATAGTTAATTTTTACATTTCTCATATTAGTTAATTGCTACATTTCTCATTAAAGTAAAAAAAAGTAGTTAATTTTTACATTTCTCATATTAGTTAATTGCTACATTGCTCATTAAAGTAAAAAAAGTAGTTAATTTTTACATTTCTCATATTAGTTAATTGCTACATTTCTCATTAAAGTAAAAAAAAATTAGTTAATTTTTATATTTCTCATATTAGTTATGCTACATTGCTCATTAAAGTAAAAAAAAGTAGTTAATTTTTACATTTCTCATATTAGTTAATTGCTACATTTCTCATTAAAGTAAAAAAAAAAGTAGTTAATTTTTACATTTCTCATATTAGTTAATTGCTACATTTCTCATTAAAGTAAAAAAAAATAGTTAATTTTTATATTTCTCATATTAGTTAATTGCTACATTGCTCATTAAAGTAAAAAAAAGTAGTTAATTTTTACATTTCTCATATTAGTTAATTGCTACATTTCTCATTAAAGTAAAAAAAAGTAGTTAATTTTTACATTTCTCATATTAGTTAATTGCTACATTGCTCATTAAAGTAAAAAAAAGTAGTTAATTTTTACATTTCTCATATTAGTTAATTGCTACATTTCTCATTAAAGTAAAAAAAAGTAGTTAATTTTTACATTTCTCATATTAGTTAATTGCTACATTTCTCATTAAAGTAAAAAAAAGTAGTTAATTTTTACATTTCTCATATTAGTTGACTGGTACTTTTACATTTAATTGCAAATTCTCAACCCTTTGGTAATTTTTCCTATGATGATAAAAAACATTTGACTGGTATGTCTCATTTAATTGTTGAAGAAAACTCACCCTATATTTTTTCCGAAAGTCTTGCTTTAAGAGATTATGCTCAAGGTACTTTAAATCCTCAATTTAGAAATTATAGTCGCAAAACGATTAAAAAAGAAGTTATAAGGCAATATAACTTGGAAAAAGAAAAATTACAAACATTTTTCGCAAACTTTGATGGACGTGTTAGTATTTGTAGCGATATATGGGAGGATACTTATCATCATTTATATTATTTGGGTCTTACTGCACATTATATTGATGATGATTGGAATATGCATAAACGTGTTCTTGCTTTTCGTGAATTCAATGATCGTCACACTGCTGATAATATTTATATTCTCAATGAACGTATTTTAATTGAATATAATTTGATTGATAAGGTGTTTGTTGTAGGTTTTGATAATGCTAGTAATAATACTGCTGCTATACTTAGATTACGTGAGCCTTTGGTTGAAAATCAACACGCACAATGTATCCCGCTTTCTTATGCTCATCCTCAACAGTTATTGAATGCATTAAAGATTTTCAAGTGACCTTTTTCATTTTATGTTTTAAAGTCATACAAAATCTTCCAATGATTTGGGAAATTTTTCTATGACCGGCATCACTTTAAAATTTTCAGGTAATTCCATATCTGCTTCACGAAGAGAATGTAAGATAAGCTCAAATTCTTGTGTCTGTTCTAACACCGATTTTCCTTCTTTCATGTCAAATCGTAGGAATTTAGAAACTATATACTTTTCAAGACCGTGGTCCTCGGTATTATATTTCCTATCCAACTCATCCCAAAAGTCCTTAGCCGTGCCGTGGAGGGTGCAATAGACATCAAATAACATGTTGGAGAAACCCAACAAAATCATGCCTTTTGCAATTTCATCCCTCTCACGCCATGAAGCCTGGCGTTTAAGACTTTTAGGATCCGGTTCAACAACGGGGGGACACACCGTCATAATTACCGAAAGCAAGCCCTTGGTGATTAACCAAATTTTCATGCGTTGTTGCCAACGGTTGAAAAATTGCCCAGAAAATTTTTCTGACATCCCAGTTAGATCAACCCTGTGCGAGCCCGTAGCAACAGATGTGTCTCCACAATTAGTCACAGACACGAAATTAACATTACTTTGAATGAAATCATTCTCAACAACAACATTTTCGAAAATGACAACATTTTCCAAGTTAGCCATTTTTGGATTTTCCAAAACTCGAGAAAAAATATCTTTTTTTCAAGATTGTTAGAAAATTGATATTAAAATGTGAGTTTAACCAAATAAAAATCCTGAGTTTAAACGAATCACCAGACAAACCACCAATCACACATAATTACATGTAACTCGCGTACAATAAGATGTAATACATGCATAATTACACATAATCATCAGGCATCAGCTGTGTTCATTTGGCAAAACTTGCTACTCCGTACTATTTATATGTAATTTTATGGTGTTTTTTGGCTTTGCATTTATGGTGTTTTTGCCTTTGCATTTATGGTGGTGTGATATCATAGCTTAGCACATGACTCAAGAGGTACCTCTGGAGCTCTTGAGGTGGGAACACTGCAGGAGTTTTCTTTTCTTTTATATATTACTACGTAATAGATTAATAGATTTTTTTCTTTTTTAAATCACCATGGAATTTTCTTGTTCTTGGATCAAATTGTATGGCTTGGCAGGACAGGCATATACAAGGTTATAAGCTTAATTCCCAGGCCTTTGAATATTTGTTGGAATATCTTCTTTTGTAAAAAATGTAATGTGAACTGATTTGGGTGTTTTTTTGTTTTGTTTTGCATATAGAATAAAGAACGTGCTGAGTTGCTAGGTAGGATCTCTCTGTCTTGTTGGATGGGTTCATCAGTCTGCACCACTTTGGTTGAGGTCCAGTTTTTGTGCCTCTTATAATATTTAACCTAAAAATGCATTTCTACTAATATTTATCTATATTTTATGATTGTTTGGTTAGCATGTAACATTTCGTGTGTTTGGCATAAATGCGGAACGAGCAATATCACAGTAAACTTAAAAAGTCAAACGATAGATCTGTCGCACTGGTCAAAGCAGGGTTAGACATTGTTGTTGCGGTTGGGTTACTTCAATTGGCACCCAAAAAAGCAACTCCACGTGTGACAGGAGCCTTTGGATTTGTCAGCTCTCTCATATTCTGTTATCAGGTAACCTCTAGGAGTTTATTACATAAATGCCTTGTTTGGGTTGGTCAGAATTGAATTCATTTTTTTCAGATTAAGATGCTAGGACTAAGGCTCTGTTTGGTATCAGAAGTCTTCTTACTATGCTTTGCCAGAATAACAAGAATATTCATTAAGTGGTGAGTCTAAGGGAGTATATTCCACTCCAATTCAAGCTTTCTCCAAACTCTAGTGTTTGTTGATTCCTGATGTTTCTGAATTTAAACATCGATATCACATGAGTAATACAGAAACCTCAAAATGTCGTGCATCATTGACCAACCATGATGATAGGATCCAGGCAGAATATGCTGAGAATAATTATAATTATAATTATAATAATAATAATAAGAGTAGCATAAATAGAAGGTAAGGGAGGAAATAAGAGGGAGGCTGGAATTATCTTTTGGGTTTGGGACTTGGAGAGTTGGCACTCTTTAACGTATTCTCTCTCTCTCTCTGTGTGTGTCTCTTCTGTTGGCACTCTTTAAACCAAACCATTTATATATTTCTTAGGCTAAAGGGTCAAATAGGCCCCTGTACCCTTCACAAATTTGTAATTTTATAACCAATAGTGTCCCACTTTAATCACTCTACTTAGTATGGGCTGTAAGGATCATATTTGAACACTTCTATTATTCATCTGAATTGTGTATGCTTGCAAGTAAAACCAAACAAGGCAAATCTGAGGCTAAGGTGTAAAACATGCATACATGTAGGGTTGGCATTTTAAACCGAAAACCGAACCGAAAATAACTGAACCGTTTTGAAAAAAACGAACCAAACGAAATTGGGACCCGAAAAAAAAAATCGGTTAGGATTCGGTTTTTGCACTCAAAAATATTGGTTTGGACCGAACCGAACCGACAATTTTATATTAATAATAACAATTGTTATTATTAATAATAAACAATAACAAAAGACATTTAATAAGGTATAATCAAACGTTGAGCATACAATGAACACACAAGGCGTGTTGTTGAGATGGTTTGCAGGGGAATATGTTTTGTTTTTCTGATTTTGAAGCTAGATCTCCTATCATATGTTGAAGCAGCCTCGGGTAAATGGGCTCATATGCCTACAAGGCTACATTTGGTATATCGGCTCAAATATGGGCAAGTTCCACTGGGCACAGTCAAATGTGTAATAGTTCAAAAATATTTATACTTCTTGAGTTGGTTTTTTGGTTTATGAAAAACCGAATCGAAAACTCGGGTACCAAAACTTGGGACCCGTTTTAATATTGGTTTAGTTTGGGTTATGGTAAATTAGAAAACCAATAATTTGGTTCGCTTTGTTGATTCATGGGATTGGTTTGGGACCCGAACCGAATTCAGCCCGACATACATGTAAGAGTGAAGTAGTTGGTACAGTTGCTGGAATGTTCATATTTATTCTTTATGAATAATTTGCATAAAGAACAGTTGTAGTAATCTTTATCAATTTGCAGTTGCTCCCTTCACCATCAAAGATGAAGATGGCTTGATGAGAGCTGCCAATGTTTGTCAAGTGATCACCACGTCTTTTGCTACAATAATTATGTGTAGAAAGGGGTTGTCTGTTGCTTATGTTGCTTCCCTCTGTTGGTGCACATTGTAAGAAGCTTATAAATCACGTTATGTTTTATAATACACCTTAAAATTATCCTTATTTCATTGGGGATGCATGTAACATGTCTCCTGTACTAGAGTACTAGTTAAATAAGAAAAATCTCTAGTTAAACAATAGTAGTTAAAAAAATAGGTTTGAACAAAGCATATCTGGTATTAAGAAAAAAATCTAGTGCTCTGTGACATAAATGATTTATTTGCAACGGCATACCTTTGCAGAAGCATCTTTCACACATTTTGGTGTGCATTTCTCACCCTAAAACCAAAGCATGTATAGATTAACTGAAAAGGGTAATTCATGCACCTGAAAATGCCATATCAGAATATGAGCAAACACGTCACTTTGATGTGCAGCTCTAAGTAAGTATTCTTCTACCTGTTGGAAATATGATAAAACAAATATTATTATGATGGGTCTCAACTTTGAGTACCAAGATATACATAGTAATTGTTTAACATTAGAAATGGAGATGTTTTTTTTAATACATCAAAGAACAACTTACATAATTGGATTTATTTCATTTAATGATTGGAATCCATAGTTGTAAATGTTGTGAAGTGGTGTATTGTCGAAGTGAATTTTATTTTCAATACTATAAATAAATTGTCCCTTCCTCTTGTTAATATAATATTTCCTCCGTTCTTAAATAAATGCAACGGTCAACATTTCACACTTGCCGAGACACAACTTTGACCATTAATATAAATGATTTTGTATTAGTAAAAAAATTAAAAAAATTAGATTATGAAAATTTACAATGAGACAAGTTTAACAATATTTTTTTCATAAAATAATATTATTACATTAATAAATAAAATGTAGTCAAAGTAGAACATGTGAATAGTGTAAAAGTCAAAGTGTTGCATTTATTTAAGAACGGAGGTAGTATGTGATAAGGAGCATTATTGTTCAAGTATCATGTAAGAATTGAAATATATATTACTTCACATGTTTAAATCTACTCAGATTTGGACAAATATATTAAATGGAGAGACATTTATTTATTTTACAGAACATAAATTTTGTGGTTAAATAAACCTGAACAGTTTTTTTTAATAATAAAAAACTTGATCCGTTACTTTGAGAGTGTAAAGGCGGGTTGAAATTGAATTTGAAATTGTCGTTGCTAGATCAAAGTAAACGTTTGGGATCAACTAGGGTTGGACTCGGGTCAGGCCACCCGGCCCGTGGACCGGCCCGGCTAGGGATGGACTCGAGCCGGGCTAACTGGCCTGGAACCGGCCCGGCCCGCTACTGTGCGGGCCCGGCCCGGTCCGGTGAACCGGTTGGTGCCCAGTTCGGGCCACCCGGCCTGGTCTTCTAGCGGTTCGATCCCGAGCCTGCATTTTAGTGAACCAGCCCGGCCGGGCCGCAACGGTCATATTTTAATTTTTTTTTAAATACTTAAAGGCTTCATAGCCGTTGGGAGAGCTCCCAAACGGCTCTGTAACCATTGGGAGCATAGGAGGGGGGGTCTGGGGGGTTAGGGGGGTGGGGTGGGGTGGCGGTGGGGTATACAAAAAAAAAATCTATTTATACTCCTATTTTCTATACATTTTTTACCTCTTCTTCTACAACTCTTCCTACTCTCTAAATTCTCTATTCTCTCAATCGCTCATATTCAATCATCTTCATTCTTCATCTTCTCCAAATTATTTCTACATATATATAATTTATATAATTATTATATCTACTTATATATTAATTATCTACTTATAAATATATACTTATACACATTCATATTATAATTCTTTACACATTATATTATATATACTATATATAGTTATACATTATATTATATATTACTTATAATATATTTACACATTATATTATTTATATATACTATATATACTTATACTCATTGATATAGACTTATACACATTCATACATTTTATAAAAGTAGTTATTTGTTAGACTTTTTGTTTATCTATTAAATTACTTAATTGTTTCATTTGTCATATTAATATTAGTTAAAGTAGTTAATTGTTTCATTTGTCATATTAATATTAGTTAAAGTAGTTAATTGTTTCATTTGTCATATTAATATTAGTTAAAGTAGTTAAAGTTAATTGTTTCATTTGTCATATTAATATTAGTTAAAGTAGTTAATTGTTTCATTTGTCATATTAATATTAGTTAAAGTAGTTAATTGTTTCATTTGTCATATTAATATTAGTTAAAGTTGTTAAAGTTAATTGTTTCATTTGTCATATTAATATTAGTTAAACTACTTAATTGTTACATTTCTCATATTAATATTAGTTAATTGCTACATTGCTCATTAAAGTTAAAAAAAGTAGTTAATTTTTACATTTCTCATATTAGTTAATTGCTACATTTCTCATTAAAGTAAAAAAAGTAGTTAATTTTTACATTTCTCATATTAGTTAATTGCTACATTGCTCATTAAAGTAAAAAAAAGTAGTTAATTTTTACATTTCTCATATTAGTTAATTGCTACATTTCTCATTAAAGTAAAAAAAAAAATAGTTAATTTTTACATTTCTCATATTAGTTAATTGCTACATTGCTCATTAAAGTAAAAAAAAGTAGTTAATTTTTACATTTCTCATATTAGTTAATTGCTACATTTCTCATTAAAGTAAAAAAAAGTAGTTAATTTTTACATTTCTCATATTAGTTAATTGCTACATTGCTCATTAAAGTAAAAAAAGTAGTTAATTTTTACATTTCTCATATTAGTTAATTGCTACATTTCTCATAAAAGTAAAAAAAAAAATAGTTAATTTTTACATTTCTCATATTAGTTAATTGCTACATTGCTCATTAAAGTAAAAAAAAGTAGTTAATTTTTACATTTCTCATATTAGTTAATTGCTACATTTCTCATTAAAGTAAAAAAAAGTAGTTAATTTTTACATTTCTCATATTAGTTAATTGCTACATTTCTCATTAAAGTAAAAAAAAGTAGTTAATTTTTACATTTCTCATATTAGTTAATTGCTACATTGCTCATTAAAGTAAAAAAAAGTAGTTAATTTTTACATTTCTCATATTAGTTAATTGCTACATTTCTCATTAAAGTAAAAAAAAAGTAGTTAATTTTTACATTTATCATATTAGTTAATTGCTACATTGCTCATTAAAGTAAAAAAAAGTAGTTAATTTTTACATTTCTCATATTAGTTAATTGCTACATTTCTCATTAAACTAAAAAAAGTAGCTAATTTTTACATTTCTCATATTAGTTAATTGCTACATTTCTCATTAAAGTAAAAAAAGTAGTTAATTTTTACATTTCTCATATTAGTTGACTGGTATTTTTACATTTAATTGCAAATTCTCAACCCTTTGGTAATTTTTCCTATGATGATAAAAAACATTTGACTGGTATGTCTCATTTAATTGTTGAAGAAAATTTACCCTATATTTTTTCTGAAAGTCTTGCTTTAAGAGATTATGCTCAAGGTACTTTAAATCCTCAATTTAGAAATTATAGTCGCAAAACGATTAAAAAAGAAGTTATAAGGCAATATAACTTGGAAAAAGAAAAATTACAAACATTTTTCGCAAACTTTGATGGACGTGTTAGTATTTGTAGCGATATATGGGAGGATACTTATCATCATTTATATTATTTGGGTCTTACTGTACTTTATATTGATGATGATTGGAATATGCATAAACGTGTTCTTACTTTTCGTGAATTCAATGATCGTCACACTGCTGATAATATTTATATTCTCATTGAACGTATTTTAATTGAGTATAATTTGATTGATAAGGTGTTTGCTGTAGGTTTGATAATGCTAGTAATAATACCGCTGCTATACTTAGATTACGTGTGTCTTTGGTTGAAAATCAACACGCACAATGTACCCCGCTTTCTTATGCTCATCCTCAATAGTTATTGAATGCATTAAAGATTTTCAAGTGACCTTTTTCATTTTATGTTTTAAAGTCATACAAAATCTTCCAATGATTTGGGAAATTTTTCTATGACCGACATCACTTTAAAATTTTCAGGTAATTCCATATCTGCTTCACGAAGAGAATGTAAGATAAACTCAAATTCTTGTGTCTGTTCTAACACCGATTTTCCTTCTTTCATGTCAAATCGTAGGAATTTAGAAACTATATACTCCCTCCGTCCCCTTTTAAATGTCCCATTTTACCATATTGGGATGTCCCTATTTAATTGTCTCATACCTTATTTGGTAAAGTTTGTGTGTCTCAAAATCATTCTTACTTTATTCTTACTTTATCAATTACTATCAACCACACAAACTCACTTTTCTTAAAACTCGTGCCACCCTCTTGTGGGACATTTAAAAGGGGACGGAGGGAGTACTTTTCAAGACCATGGTCCTCGGTATTATATTTCCTATCCAACTCATCCCAAAGGTCCTTAGCCGTGCCGTGGAGGGTGCAATAGACATCAAATAACATGTTGGAGAAACCCAACAAAATCATGCATTTTGCAATTTCATCCCTCTCACGCCATGAAGCCTGGCGTTCAAGACTTTTAGGATCCGGTTCAACAACGGGGGGACACACCGTCATAATTACCGAAAGCAAGCCCTTGGTGATTAACCAAATTTTCATGCGTTGTTGCCAACGCTTGAAAAATTGCCCAGAAAATTTTTCCGACATCCCGGTTAGATCAACCCTGTGCGAGCCCGTAGCAACAGATGTGTCTCCACAATTAGTCACAGACACGAAATTAACATTACTTTGAAGGATATCATTCACATCATTCTCAACAACAACATTTTGGAAAATGACAACATTTTCCAAGTTAGCCATTTTTGGATTTTCCAAAACTCGAGAAAAAATATCTTTTTTCAAGATTGTTAGAAAATTGATATTAAAATGCGAGTTTAACAAAATAAAAATCCTGAGTTTAAACGAATCACCAGACAAACCACCAAATGCAAGAACAAATAATAATAATAATAATAATAATAATAATAATAATTAGAATAACAAAAAAATGAACAAAGAGAAAAGATAAGAAAAACTTATCGCAGGATCGTGCGTTAAAATGGACTGGCCTCGAAGAAAGTAGCCCTCGTGTCCCGATAGCTATTCAGACGGGTCTGGCTAGCTAGCTCCCAGGATAATCCTACCGCGTTTCAGGCTTGTAGCTACCTTGACTGAAACCTTCGACCGTTACCAAATTTGCCAATTATTAGATATGAGTATGAGAATAAAGAATTGTGAACTATGGATAAACTCTCAAAATGGATTGAAATACAGAAAACAAAAAATGTTTACCTTCGTGAATTAGGAAGAGAGGCTAGAGAGTACGGCTTGCACTAAAAATTAGAAAAGAATGATCTTATTAACTCTATGCATACATTTTATAAAAGTAGTTAATTGTTAGACTTTTTGTTTATCTATTAAATTACTTAATTGTTTCATTTGTCATATTAATATTAGTTAAAGTAGTTAATTGTTTCATTTTTCATATTAATATTAGTTAAAGTAGTTAAAGTTAATTGTTTCATTTGTCATATTAATATTAGTTAAACTACTTAATTGTTACATTTCTCATATTAATATTAGTTAATTGCTACATTGCTCATTAAAGTTAAAAAAAGTAGTTAATTTTTACATTTCTCATATTAGTTAATTGCTACATTTCTCATTAAAGTAAATAAAAATTAGTTAATTTTTACATTTCTCATATTAGTTAATTGCTACATTGCTCATTAAAGTTAAAAAAAGTAGTTAATTTTTACATTTCTCATATTAGTTAATTGCTACATTTCTCATTAAAGTAAAAAAAAGTAGTTAATTTTTACATTTCTCATATTAGTTAATTGCTACATTGCTCATTAAAGTAAAAAAAAGTAGTTAATTTTTACATTTCTCATATTAGTTAATTGCTACATTTCTCATTAAAGTAAAAAAAATAGTTAATTTTTACATTTCTCATATTAGTTAATTGCTACATTGCTCATTAAAGTAAAAAAAAAGTAGTTAATTTTTACATTTCTCATATTAGTTAATTGCTACATTTCTCATTAAAGTAAAAAAAAGTAGTTAATTTTTACATTTCTCATATTAGTTAATTGCTACATTGCTCATTAAAGTAAAAAAAAGTAGTTAATTTTTACATTTCTCATATTAGTTAATTGCTACATTTCTCATTAAAGTAAAAAAAAATTAGTTAATTTTTACATTTCTCATATTAGTTAATTGCTACATTGCTCATTAAAGTAAAAAAAAGTAGTTAATTTTTACATTTCTCATATTAGTTAATTGCTACATTTCTCATTAAAGTAAAAAAAGTAGTTAATTTTTACATTTTTCATATTAGTTAATTGCTACATTTCTCATTAAAGTAAAAAAAGTAGTTAATTTTTACATTTCTCATATTAGTTAATTGCTACATTGCTCATTAAAGTAAAAAAAAGTAGTTAATTTTTACATTTCTCATATTAGTTAATTGCTACATTTCTCATTAAAGTAAAAAAAAGTAGTTAATTTTTACATTTCTCATATTAGTTAATTGCTACATTGCTCATTAAAGTAAAAAAAGTAGTTAATTTTTACATTTCTCATTTTAGTTAATTGCTACATTTCTCATTAAAGTAAAAAAAAAGTAGTTAATTTTTACATTTCTCATATTAGTTAATTGCTACATTTCTCATTAAAGTAAAAAAAAAGTAGTTAATTTTTACATTTCTCATATTAGTTAATTGCTACATTGCTCATTAAAGTAAAAAAAAGTAGTTAATTTTTACATTTCTCATATTGGTTAATTGCTACATTTTAACATTTCTCATATTAGTTAATTGCTAATATTTGTTGAATTTTAAAGATGGAGCGTGGTAACATTCTGTAGATGTGGGTAATCTCCAACGCAACCGCAAGAGGGAGATTGCATCGACTCGATCTACTTCACGCAAAGGGAAAGGTAAAGCGCGGGCCGAGTCTTCTTTTCAAAGTCGAGATGATTTTGAAACGGATTACCAACAGCGAGATGATATGATGATGTCCGACGAGCAACTACAACACCTATTGTCCCAAAATGATCCACGCTTTGCACAAGAACAACAATTCCCCACAACCATCGATGAAGAGGAGCTCGAGGATGACGATGCGGAGGAGGACGTGCGGGGCGACGGGACTCACGGCACCCCGGATGATGAGCAAGAGTTGGAGGACGAGGGCCGTTCAACGACTACAACCCAAATTGGTAAGAAATCTAAATCTCCAATTATTGAAAACAATTATACAAAAAGGAAAGACGAAAATACCGAAAAATGGTACGCAAGTTGCAATCATTGCAAGAAAGAGTTTAGCTTGGGAACTTCTGGCGGATACGGGAGTCTCAAAAGGCATCTTCAGTCCGCCCACTTTGTGGAGTATGCGAAAATAGACAAAGGCAAGGGGAATCAAACACAAATATCGAGGTTTCCAAATTCTCAACCCTTTGGTAATTTTTCCTATGACGATAAAAAACATTTGACTGGTATGTCTCATTTAATTGTTGAAGAAAATTTACCCTATATTTTTTTCGAAAGTCTTGCTTTAAGAGATTATGCTCAAGGTACTTTAAATCCTCAATTTAGAAATTAAAGTAGGTAATTGTTTCATTTGTCATATTAATATTAGTTAAAGTAGTTAATTGTTTCATTTGTCATATTAATATTAGTTAAAGTAGTTAAAGTTAATTGTTTCATTTGTCATATTAATATTAGTTAAAGTAGTTAATTGTTTCATTTGTCATATTAATATTAGTTAAAGTAGTTAATAGTTTCATTTGTCATATTAATATTAGTTAAAGTAGTTAAAGTTAATTGTTTCATTTGTCATATTAATATTAGTTAAACTACTTAATTGTTACATTTCTCATATTAATATTAGTTAATTGCTACATTGCTCATTAAAGTTAAAAAAAAGTAGTTAATTTTTACATTTCTCATATGAGTTAATTGCTACATTTCTCATTAAAGTCAAAAAAAGTAGTTAATTTTTACATTTCTCATATTAGTTAATTGCTACATTGCTCATTAAAGTAAAAAAAAAAGTAGTTAATATTTACATTTCTCATATTAGTTAATAACTACATTTCTCATTAAAGTAAAAAAAAAGTTAATTTTTACATTTCTCATATTAGTTAATTGCTACATTGCTCATTAATGTAAAAAAAAGTAGTTAATTTTTACATTTCTCATATTAGTTAATTGCTACATTTCTCATTAAAGTAAAAAAAAAGTAGTTAATTTTTACATTTCTCATATTAGTTAATTGCTACATTGCTCATTAAAGTAAAAAAAGTAGTTAATTTTTACATTTCTCATATTAGTTAATTGCTACATTTCTCATTAAAGTAAAAAAAAATTAGTTAATTTTTACATTTCTCATATTAGTTATGCTACATTGCTCATTAAAGTAAAAAAAAGTAGTTAATTTTTACATTTCTCATATTAGTTAATTGCTACATTTCTCATTAAAGTAAAAAAAAAAGTAGTTAATTTTTACATTTCTCATATTAGTTAATTGCTACATTTCTCATTAAAGTAAAAAAAAATAGTTAATTTTTACATTTCTCATATTAGTTAATTGCTACATTGCTCATTAAAGTAAAAAAAAGTAGTTAATTTTTACATTTCTCATATTAGTTAATTGCTACATTTCTCATTAAAGTAAAAAAAAAGTAGTTAATTTTTACATTTCTCATATTAGTTAATTGCTACATTGCTCATTAAAGTAAAAAAAAGTAGTTAATTTTTACATTTCTCATATTAGTTAATTGCTACATTTCTCATTAAAGTAAAAAAAAGTAGTTAATTTTTACATTTCTCATATTAGTTAATTGCTACATTTCTCATTAAAGTAAAAAAAAGTAGTTAATTTTTACATTTCTAATATTAGTTGACTGGTACTTTTACATTTAATTGCAAATTCTCAACCCTTTGGTAATTTTTCCTATGATGATAAAAAACATTTGACTGGTATGTCTCATTTAATTGTTGAAGAAAACTCACCCTATATTTTTTCCGAAAGTCTTGCTTTAAGAGATTATGCTCAAGGTACTTTAAATCCTCAATTTAGAAATTATAGTCGCAAAACGATTAAAAAAGAAGTTATAAGGCAATATAACTTGGAAAAAGAAAAATTACAAACATTTTTCGCAAACTTTGATGGACGTGTTAGTATTTGTAGCGATATATGGGAGGATACTTATCATCATTTATATTATTTGGGTCTTACTGCACATTATATTGATGATGATTTGAATATGCATAAACGTGTTCTTGCTTTTCGTGAATTCAATGATCGTCACACTGCTGATAATATTTATATTCTCAATGAACGTATTTTAATTGAATATAATTTGATTGATAAGGTGTTTGTTGTAGGTTTTGATAATGCTAGTAATAATACTGCTGCTATACTTAGATTACGTGAGCCTTTGGTTGAAAATCAACACGCACAATGTATCCCGCTTTCTTATGCTCATCCTCAACAGTTATTGAATGCATTAAAGATTTTCAAGTGACCTTTTTCATTTTATGTTTTAAAGTCATACAAAATCTTCCAATGATTTGGGAAATTTTTCTATGACCGGCATCACTTTAAAATTTTCAGGTAATTCCATATCTGCTTCACGAAGAGAATGTAAGATAAGCTCAAATTCTTGTGTCTGTTCTAACACCGATTTTCCTTCTTTCATGTCAAATCGTAGGAATTTAGAAACTATATACTTTTCAAGACCGTGGTCCTCGGTATTATATTTCCTATCCAACTCATCCCAAAAGTCCTTAGCCGTGCCGTGGAGGGTGCAATAGACATCAAATAACATGTTGGAGAAACCCAACAAAATCATGCCTTTTGCAATTTCATCCCTCTCACGCCATGAAGCCTGGCGTTTAAGACTTTTAGGATCCGGTTCAACAACGGGGGGACACACCGTCATAATTACCGAAAGCAAGCCCTTGGTGATTAACCAAATTTTCATGCGTTGTTGCCAACGGTTGAAAAATTGCCCAGAAAATTTTTCCGACATCCCAGTTAGATCAACCCTGTGCGAGCCCGTAGCAACAGATGTGTCTCCACAATTAGTCACAGACACGAAATTAACATTACTTTGAATGACATCATTCTCAACAACAACATTTTCGAAAATGACAACATTTTCCAAGTTAGCCATTTTTGGATTTTCCAAAACTCGAGAAAAAATATCTTTTTTTCAAGATTGTTAGAAAATTGATATTAAAATGTGAGTTTAACCAAATAAAAATCCTGAGTTTAAACGAATCACCAGACAAACCACCAATCACACATAATTACATGTAACTCGCGTACAATAAGATGTAATACATGCATAATTACACATAATCATCAGGCATCAGCTGTGTTCATTTGGCAAAACTTGCTACTCCGTACTATTTATATGTAATTTTATGGTGTTTTTTGGCTTTGCATTTATGGTGTTTTTGCCTTTGCATTTATGGTGGTGTGATATCATAGCTTAGCACATGACTCAAGAGGTACCTCTGGAGCTCTTGAGGTGGGAACACTGCAGGAGTTTTCTTTTCTTTTATATATTACTACGTAATAGATTAATAGATTTTTTTCTTTTTTAAATCACCATGGAATTTTCTTGTTCTTGGATCAAATTGTATGGCTTGGCAGGACAGGCATATACAAGGTTATAAGCTTAATTCCCAGGCCTTTGAATATTTGTTGGAATATCTTCTTTTGTAAAAAATGTAATGTGAACTGATTTGGGTGTTTTTTGTTTTGTTTTGCATATAGAATAAAGAACGTGCTGAGTTGCTAGGTAGGATCTCTCTGTCTTGTTGGATGGGTTCATCAGTCTGCACCACTTTGGTTGAGGTCCAGTTTTTGTGCCTCTTATAATATTTAACCTAAAAATGCATTTCTACTAATATTTATCTATATTTTATGATTGTTTGGTTAGCATGTAACATTTCGTGTGTTTGGCATAAATGCGGAACGAGCAATATCACAGTAAACTTAAAAAGTCAAACGATAGATCTGTCGCACTGGTCAAAGCAGGGTTAGACATTGTTGTTGCGGTTGGGTTACTTCAATTGGCACCCAAAAAAGCAACTCCACGTGTGACAGGAGCCTTTGGATTTGTCAGCTCTCTCATATTCTGTTATCAGGTAACCTCTAGGAGTTTATTACATAAATGCCTTGTTTGGGTTGGTCAGAATTGAATTCATTTTTTTCAGATTAAGATGCTAGGACTAAGGCTCTGTTTGGTATCAGAAGTCTTCTTACTATGCTTTGCCAGAATAACAAGAATATTCATTAAGTGGTGAGTCTAAGGGAGTATATTCCACTCCAATTCAAGCTTTCTCCAAACTCTAGTGTTTGTTGATTCCTGATGTTTCTGAATTTAAACATCGATATCACATGAGTAATACAGAAACCTCAAAATGTCGTGCATCATTGACCAACCATGATGATAGGATCCAGGCAGAATATGCTGAGAATAATTATAATTATAATTATAATAATAATAATAAGAGTAGCATAAATAGAAGGTAAGGGAGGAAATAAGAGGGAGGCTGGAATTATCTTTTGGGTTTGGGACTTGGAGAGTTGGCACTCTTTAACGTATTCTCTCTCTCTCTGTGTGTCTCTTCTGTTGGCACTCTTTAAACCAAACCATTTATATATTTCTTAGGCTAAAGGGTCAAATAGGCCCCTGTACCCTTCACAAATTTGTAATTTTATAACCAATAGTGTCCCACTTTAATCACTCTACTTAGTATGGGCTGTAAGGATCATATTTGAACACTTCTATTATTCATCTGAATTGTGTATGCTTGCAAGTAAAACCAAACGAGGCAAATCTGAGGCTAAGGTGTAAAACATGCATACATGTAGGGTTGGCATTTTAAACCGAAAACCGAACCGAAAATAACTGAACCGTTTTGAAAAAAACGAACCAAACGAAATTGGGACCCGAAAAAAAAAATCGGTTAGGATTCGGTTTTTGCACTCAAAAATATTGGTTTGGACCGAACCGAACCGACAATTTTATATTAATAATAACAATTGTTATTATTAATAATAAACAATAACAAAAGACATTTAATAAGGTATAATCAAACGTTGAGCATACAATGAACACACAAGGCGTGTTGTTGAGATGGTTTGCAGGGGAATATGTTTTGTTTTTCTGATTTTGAAGCTAGATCTCCTATCATATGTTGAAGCAACCTCGGGTAAATGGGCTCATATGCCTACAAGGCTACATTTGGTATATCGGCTCAAATATGGGCAAGTTCCACTGGGCACAGTCAAATGTGTAATAGTTCAAAAATATTTATACTTCTTGAGTTGGTTTTTTGGTTTATGAAAAACCGAATCGAAAACTCGGGTACCAAAACTTGGGACCCGTTTTAATATTGGTTTAGTTTGGGTTATGGTAAATTAGAAAACCAATAATTTGGTTCGCTTTGTTGATTCATGGGATTGGTTTGGGACCCGAACCGAATTCAGCCCGACATACATGTAAGAGTGAAGTAGTTGGTACAGTTGCTGGAATGTTCATATTTATTCTTTATGAATAATTTGCATAAAGAACAGTTGTAGTAATCTTTATCAATTTGCAGTTGCTCCCTTCACCATCAAAGATGAAGATGGCTTGATGAGAGCTGCCAATGTTTGTCAAGTGATCACCACGTCTTTTGCTACAATAATTATGTGTAGAAAGGGGTTGTCTGTTGCTTATGTTGCTTCCCTCTGTTGGTGCACATTGTAACAAGCTTATAAATCACGTTATGTTTTATAATACACCTTAAAATTATCCTTATTTCATTGGGGATGCATGTAACATGTCTCCTGTACTAGAGTACTAGTTAAATAAGAAAAATCTCTAGTTAAACAATAGTAGTTAAAAAAATAGGTTTGAACAAAGCATATCTGGTATTAAGAAAAAAATCTAGTGCTCTGTGACATAAATGATTTATTTGCAACGGCATACCTTTGCAGAAGCATCTTTCACACATTTTGGTGTGCATTTCTCACCCTAAAACCAAAGCATGTATAGATTAACTGAAAAGGGTAATTCATGCACCTGAAAATGCCATATCAGAATATGAGCAAACACGTCACTTTGATGTGCAGCTCTAAGTAAGTATTCTTCTACCTGTTGGAAATATGATAAAACAAATATTATTATGATGGGTCTCAACTTTGAGTACCAAGATATACATAGTAATTGTTTAACATTAGAAATGGAGATGTTTTTTTTAATACATCAAAGAACAACTTACATAATTGGATTTATTTCATTTAATGATTGGAATCCATAGTTGTAAATGTTGTGAAGTGGTGTATTGTCGAAGTGAATTTTATTTTCAATACTATAAATAAATTGTCCCTTCCTCTTGTTAATATAATACTTCCTCCGTTCTTAAATAAATGCAACGGTCAACATTTCACACTTGCCGAGACACAACTTTGACCATTAATATAAATGATTTTGTATTAGTAAAAAAATTAAAAAAAAATTAGATTATGAAAATTTACAATGAGACAAGTTTAACAATATTTTTTTCATAAAATAATATTATTACATTAATAAATAAAATGTAGTCAAAGTAGAACATGTGAATAGTGTAAAAGTCAAAGTGTTGCATTTATTTAAGAACGGAGGTAGTATGTGATAAGGAGCATTATTGTTCAAGTATCATGTAAGAATTGAAATATATATTACTTCACATGTTTAAATCTACTCAGATTTGGACAAATATATTAAATGGAGAGACATTTATTTATTTTACAGAACATAAATTTTGTGGTTAAATAAACCTGAACAGTTTTTTTAATAATAAAAAACTTGATCCGTTACTTTGAGAGTGTAAAGGCGGGTTGAAATTGAATTTGAAATTGTCGTTGCTAGATCAAAGTAAACGTTTGGGATCAACTAGGGTTGGACTCGGGTCAGGCCACCCGGCCCGTGGACCGGCCCGGCTAGGGATGGACTCGGGCCGGGCTAACTGGCCTGGAACCGGCCCGGCCCGCTACTGTGCGGGCCCGGCCCGGTCCGGTGAACCGGTTGGTGCCCGGTTCGGGCCACCCGGCCTGGTCTTCTAGCGGTTCGATCCCGAGCCTGCATTTTAGTGAACCAGCCCGGCCGGGCCGCAACGGTCATATTTTAATTTTTTTTTTAAATACTTAAAGGCTTCATAGCCGTTGGGAGAGCTCCCAAACGGCTCTGTAACCATTGGGAGCATAGGAGGGGGGGTCTGGGGGGTTAGGAGGGTGGGGTGGCGTGGCGGTGGGGTATACAAAAAAAATCTATTTATACTCCTATTTTCTATACATTTTTTACCTCTTCTTCTACAACTCTTCCTACTCTCTAAATTCTCTATTCTCTCAATCGCTCATATTCAATCATCTTCATTCTTCATCTTCTCCAAATTATTTCTACATATATATAATTTATATAATTATTATATCTACTTATATATTAATTATCTACTTATAAATATATACTTATACACATTCATATTATAATTCTTTACACATTATATTATATATACTATATATAGTTATACATTATATTATATATTACTTATAATATATTTACACATTATATTATTTATATATACTATATATACTTATACTCATTGATATAGACTTATACACATTCATACATTTTATAAAAGTAGTTATTTGTTAGACTTTTTGTTTATCTATTAAATTACTTAATTGTTTCATTTGTCATATTAATATTAGTTAAAGTAGTTAATTGTTTCATTTGTCATATTAATATTAGTTAAAGTAGTTAATTGTTTCATTTGTCATATTAATATTAGTTAAAGTAGTTAAAGTTAATTGTTTCATTTGTCATATTAATATTAGTTAAAGTAGTTAATTGTTTCATTTGTCATATTAATATTAGTTAAAGTAGTTAATTGTTTCATTTGTCATATTAATATTAGTTAAAGTTGTTAAAGTTAATTGTTTCATTTGTCATATTAATATTAGTTAAACTACTTAATTGTTACATTTCTCATATTAATATTAGCTAATTGCTACATTGCTCATTAAAGTTAAAAAAAGTAGTTAATTTTTACATTTCTCATATTAGTTAATTGCTACATTTCTCATTAAAGTAAAAAAAGTAGTTAATTTTTACATTTCTCATATTAGTTAATTGCTACATTGCTCATTAAAGTAAAAAAAAGTAGTTAATTTTTACATTTCTCATATTAGTTAATTGCTACATTTCTCATTAAAGTAAAAAAAAATAGTTAATTTTTACATTTCTCATATTAGTTAATTGCTACATTGCTCATTAAAGTAAAAAAAAGTAGTTAATTTTTACATTTCTCATATTAGTTAATTGCTACATTTCTCATTAAAGTAAAAAAAAGTAGTTAATTTTTACATTTCTCATATTAGTTAATTGCTACATTGCTCATTAAAGTAAAAAAAGTAGTTAATTTTTACATTTCTCATATTAGTTAATTGCTACATTTCTCATAAAAGTAAAAAAAAAATTAGTTAATTTTTACATTTCTCATATTAGTTAATTGCTACATTGCTCATTAAAGTAAAAAAAAGTAGTTAATTTTTACATTTCTCATATTAGTTAATTGCTACATTTCTCATTAAAGTAAAAAAAAGTAGTTAATTTTTACATTTCTCATATTAGTTAATTGCTACATTTCTCATTAAAGTAAAAAAAAGTAGTTAATTTTTACATTTCTCATATTAGTTAATTGCTACATTGCTCATTAAAGTAAAAAAAAGTAGTTAATTTTTACATTTCTCATATTAGTTAATTGCTACATTTCTCATTAAAGTAAAAAAAAAGTAGTTAATTTTTACATTTATCATATTAGTTAATTGCTACATTGCTCATTAAAGTAAAAAAAAGTAGTTAATTTTTACATTTCTCATATTAGTTAATTGCTACATTTCTCATTAAACTAAAAAAAGTAGCTAATTTTTACATTTCTCATATTAGTTAATTGCTACATTTCTCATTAAAGTAAAAAAAGTAGTTAATTTTTACATTTCTCATATTAGTTGACTGGTATTTTTACATTTAATTGCAAATTCTCAACCCTTTGGTAATTTTTCCTATGATGATAAAAAACATTTGACTGGTATGTCTCATTTAATTGTTGAAGAAAATTTACCCTATATTTTTTCTGAAAGTCTTGCTTTAAGAGATTATGCTCAAGGTACTTTAAATCCTCAATTTAGAAATTATAGTCGCAAAACGATTAAAAAAGAAGTTATAAGGCAATATAACTTGGAAAAAGAAAAATTACAAACATTTTTCGCAAACTTTGATGGACGTGTTAGTATTTGTAGCGATATATGGGAGGATACTTATCATCATTTATATTATTTGGGTCTTACTGTACTTTATATTGATGATGATTGGAATATGCATAAACGTGTTCTTACTTTTCGTGAATTCAATGATCGTCACACTGCTGATAATATTTATATTCTCATTGAACGTATTTTAATTGAGTATAATTTGATTGATAAGGTGTTTGCTGTAGGTTTGATAATGCTAGTAATAATACCGCTGCTATACTTAGATTACGTGTGTCTTTGGTTGAAAATCAACACGCACAATGTACCCCGCTTTCTTATGCTCATCCTCAATAGTTATTGAATGCATTAAAGATTTTCAAGTGACCTTTTTCATTTTATGTTTTAAAGTCATACAAAATCTTCCAATGATTTGGGAAATTTTTCTATGACCGACATCACTTTAAAATTTTCAGGTAATTCCATATCTGCTTCACGAAGAGAATGTAAGATAAACTCAAATTCTTGTGTCTGTTCTAACACCGATTTTCCTTCTTTCATGTCAAATCGTAGGAATTTAGAAACTATATACTCCCTCCGTCCCCTTTTAAATGTCCCATTTTACCATATTGGGATGTCCCTATTTAATTGTCTCATACCTTATTTGGTAAAGTTTGTGTGTCTCAAAATCATTCTTACTTTATTCTTACTTTATCAATTACTATCAACCACACAAACTCACTTTTCTTAAAACTCGTGCCACCCTCTTGTGGGACATTTAAAAGGGGACGGAGGGAGTACTTTTCAAGACCATGGTCCTCGGTATTATATTTCCTATCCAACTCATCCCAAAGGTCCTTAGCCGTGCCGTGGAGGGTGCAATAGACATCAAATAACATGTTGGAGAAACCCAACAAAATCATGCATTTTGCAATTTCATCCCTCTCACGCCATGAAGCCTGGCGTTCAAGACTTTTAGGATCCGGTTCAACAACGGGGGGACACACCGTCATAATTACCGAAAGCAAGCCCTTGGTGATTAACCAAATTTTCATGCGTTGTTGCCAACGCTTGAAAAATTGCCCAGAAAATTTTTCCGACATCCCGGTTAGATCAACCCTGTGCGAGCCCGTAGCAACAGATGTGTCTCCACAATTAGTCACAGACACGAAATTAACATTACTTTGAAGGATATCATTCACATCATTCTCAACAACAACATTTTGGAAAATGACAACATTTTCCAAGTTAGCCATTTTTGGATTTTCCAAAACTCGAGAAAAAATATCTTTTTTCAAGATTGTTAGAAAATTGATATTAAAATGCGAGTTTAACAAAATAAAAATCCTGAGTTTAAACGAATCACCAGACAAACCACCAAATGCAAGAACAAATAATAATAATAATAATAATAATAATAATAATAATTAGAATAACAAAAAAATGAACAAAGAGAAAAGATAAGAAAAACTTATCGCAGGATCGTGCGTTAAAATGGACTGGCCTCGAAGAAAGTAGCCCTCGTGTCCCGATAGCTATTCAGACGGGTCTGGCTAGCTAGCTCCCAGGATAATCCTACCGCGTTTCAGGCTTGTAGCTACCTTGACTGAAACCTTCGACCGTTACCAAATTTGCCAATTATTAGATATGAGTATGAGAATAAAGAATTGTGAACTATGGATAAACTCTCAAAATGGATTGAAATACAGAAAACAAAAAATGTTTACCTTCGTGAATTAGGAAGAGAGGCTAGAGAGTACGGCTTGCACTAAAAATTAGAAAAGAATGATCTTATTAACTCTATGCATACATTTTATAAAAGTAGTTAATTGTTAGACTTTTTGTTTATCTATTAAATTACTTAATTGTTTCATTTGTCATATTAATATTAGTTAAAGTAGTTAATTGTTTCATTTTTCATATTAATATTAGTTAAAGTAGTTAAAGTTAATTGTTTCATTTGTCATATTAATATTAGTTAAACTACTTAATTGTTACATTTCTCATATTAATATTAGTTAATTGCTACATTGCTCATTAAAGTTAAAAAAAGTAGTTAATTTTTACATTTCTCATATTAGTTAATTGCTACATTTCTCATTAAAGTAAATAAAAATTAGTTAATTTTTACATTTCTCATATTAGTTAATTGCTACATTGCTCATTAAAGTTAAAAAAAGTAGTTAATTTTTACATTTCTCATATTAGTTAATTGCTACATTTCTCATTAAAGTAAAAAAAAGTAGTTAATTTTTACATTTCTCATATTAGTTAATTGCTACATTGCTCATTAAAGTAAAAAAAATTAGTTAATTTTTACATTTCTCATATTAGTTAATTGCTACATTTCTCATTAAAGTAAAAAAAATAGTTAATTTTTACATTTCTCATATTAGTTAATTGCTACATTGCTCATTAAAGTAAAAAAAAAGTAGTTAATTTTTACATTTCTCATATTAGTTAATTGCTACATTTCTCATTAAAGTAAAAAAAAGTAGTTAATTTTTACATTTCTCATATTAGTTAATTGCTACATTGCTCATTAAAGTAAAAAAAAGTAGTTAATTTTTACATTTCTCATATTAGTTAATTGCTACATTTCTCATTAAAGTAAAAAAAAATTAGTTAATTTTTACATTTCTCATATTAGTTAATTGCTACATTGCTCATTAAAGTAAAAAAAGTAGTTAATTTTTACATTTCTCATATTAGTTAATTGCTACATTTCTCATTAAAGTAAAAAAAGTAGTTAATTTTTACATTTTTCATATTAGTTAATTGCTACATTTCTCATTAAAGTAAAAAAAGTAGTTAATTTTTACATTTCTCATATTAGTTAATTGCTACATTGCTCATTAAAGTAAAAAAAAGTAGTTAATTTTTACATTTCTCATATTAGTTAATTGCTACATTTCTCATTAAAGCAAAAAAAAAAGTAGTTAATTTTTACATTTCTCATATTAGTTAATTGCTACATTGCTCATTAAAGTAAAAAAAGTAGTTAATTTTTACATTTCTCATTTTAGTTAATTGCTACATTTCTCATTAAAGTAAAAAAAAAGTAGTTAATTTTTACATTTCTCATATTAGTTAATTGCTACATTTCTCATTAAAGTAAAAAAAAAGTAGTTAATTTTTACATTTCTCATATTAGTTAATTGCTACATTGCTCATTAAAGTAAAAAAAAGTAGTTAATTTTTACATTTCTCATATTGGTTAATTGCTACATTTTAACATTTCTCATATTAGTTAATTGCTAATATTTGTTGAATTTTAAAGATGGAGCGTGGTAACATTCTGTAGATATGGGTAATCTCCAACGCAACCGCAAGAGGGAGATTGCATCGACTCGATCTACTTCACGCAAAGGGAAAGGTAAAGCGCGGGCCGAGTCTTCTTTTCAAAGTCGAGATGATTTTGAAACGGATTACCAACAGCGAGATGATATGATGATGTCCGACGAGCAACTACAACACCTATTGTCCCAAAATGATCCACGCTTTGCACAAGAACAACAATTCCCCACAACCATCGATGAAGAGGAGCTCGAGGATGACGATGCGGAGGAGGACGTGCGGGGCGACGGGACTCACGGCACCCCGGATGATGAGCAAGAGTTGGAGGACGAGGGCCGTTCAACGACTACAACCCAAATTGGTAAGAAATCTAAATCTCCAATTATTGAAAACAATTATACAAAAAGGAAAGACGAAAATACCGAAAAATGGTACGCAAGTTGCAATCATTGCAAGAAAGAGTTTAGCTTGGGAACTTCTGGCGGATACGGGAGTCTCAAAAGGCATCTTCAGTCCGCCCACTTTGTGGAGTATGCGAAAATAGACAAAGGCAAGGGGAATCAAACACAAATATCGAGGTTTCCAAATTCTCAACCCTTTGGTAATTTTTCCTATGACGATAAAAAACATTTGACTGGTATGTCTCATTTAATTGTTGAAGAAAATTTACCCTATATTTTTTTCGAAAGTCTTGCTTTAAGAGATTATGCTCAAGGTACTTTAAATCCTCAATTTAGAAATTATAGTCGCAAAACGATTAAAAAAGAAGTTATAAGGCAATATAACTTGGAAAAAGAAAAATTACAAACATTTTTCGCAAACTTTGATGGACGTGTTAGTATTTGTAGCGATATATGGGAGGATACTTATCATCATTTATATTATTTGGGTCTTACTGCACATTATATTGATGATGATTGGAATATGCATAAACGTGTTCTTGCTTTTTGTGAATTCAATGATCGTCACACTGCTGATAATATTTATATTCTCATTGAACGTATTTTAATTGAGTATAATTTGATTGATAAGGTGTTTGCTGTAGGTTTTGATAATGCTAGTAATAATACTGCTGCTATACCTAGATTACGTGAATTGTGTGGTGCTTCTACATTGATGGGTAGGTTTTTTCATCAACGTTGTGCATGTCATATTCTAAATTTGTGTGTACAAGATGGCTTAGCGGCATTAGGAAATGCTTTGGAGGTAGTGAAGGGGGGAATTAAATTGATTTGGGCTAGCACTCCACTAAAAATGCAATGGCGGCAATATTTGAAGGATAGACGTGTCAATTATTGTGTTTTTCCTAAAGATTTGTCTATTCGTTGGAATAGTACTTAAAATTTAATTCAAGTACTTATTAGATATAAAGATCATTTTCCAGCCTTTTTAAGACAAACTTGTAACTATATTATAAACCCGGCTGACATCGACACTTGTGAAAAAATTGTTAATGTTTTGGCATATTTTAATAACGCAACTCAAACTTTTAGTCATGTTTATAAATCTACCGCAAACGAATTTTTGTTGAAGCTGTTAATCTCGCCGGCGCATTTTGTGAATTTTCCGAAGCCACTTACGTTAGTTATTTTTGTGATTTCATGAAACAAAAGTTTTTAAAATATTATTCACATATTCCGCATATATATGGTATTGCATTTGTTCTTGATCCTCGTTATAAACTTGCTTACTTGGAAAATTGTATAGATTACTATTATGCTTCTTTTTTCCAACTCAAGAGTTCGATGTTAATCCCATCGACCCTAAACAAGAATTCAACGAGGTTAGTAATTTATTTCATCAATTGTATAATGAATTTCATGCACAATATGGTAATGCACCCACTCCCATGCAACGAACATCTTCTTCATCTAAAGGAAAATCATTTTTAAAATCCACTTTTGGTTCTCTTTTGAAAAAAAGTAGAGCAACTCCCGCTACTGAACAAAGCTCAGGTAACGAGCTTTCTTTGTATCTAACACTGAATGTTGATTATGAAGTTGGTGATTACTTTGACGTTCTTAAGTGGTGGAAGGAAAATGAAAAAACGTTCCCGATATTATCAAAGATGGCTAAGCAAGTGCTAGCAATGCCGATATCAACCGTTGCCGTCGAACAAGATTTTAGTGCGGCCGGCAACGTCCTAACCGATTATAGAACGAGGTTGAGCCCGAGCTCTCTTGAGACACTAGTTTGCTTTCACGATTGGTTGAACGCCCAACGAAGAACTCAAGAAATTATCATCGCTCCCACCCGCCACTTTATGGAGGAAACAACCGAAGCCGGAGATTCCGATTGATATTTTATTACAAAATGTATTACATTTTTTAAATTCATCCTAATTCTCAATTGTACTTCTTATTTGAAATAAATATACTTGAATTAGAATATAATATATTGTAATAAGAATTATTCTAATAATATAATATATAATAAAAAACAAATTAAAGGCCCGGCCCGGAGGGCGGCCCGGCCCGTGAACCGGGCGGGTGACCCGAACCGAACCGGACCCGGGGTTATCCGGACCGGTTCCGGGCCTACCTTCCGTGAACCGAGGCCCGGCCGGTTCAAGGTCCTAACCGGCCCCGGCCGGAACCGAATCCACCACTAGGCCCGGCCCACTACTGTGCGGGATCAGAACCGGGCCGGTTCTCGAGTCCGGGTCGGACCTAGGCTCGGTGGGTAGTGTGGGTCCGGGCTTGGGTCTCACATTTGGCGAACTGGCGGGTCGGTTATACATCTTGTTATGTTTGAGTTACATCTTGTAATAAGAGAGTTACATACTTTTATGCGCGAGTTACATGTAATTATGTGTGAGTTATATCTAATTATTTGTGATTTTTTACTTATCTTTATCTTGAACTAATTCAATTATAACAAAATTAATTTTTTTCTTTGCCAATTTAATACAAAAATTTATTACTCCACATAAAATAAGTATATTGTATTTCATATTCGTACACTATTTTTCAAATGATAAAAATGAAAGATGTAGCAGAGGTTTATTTCGTGGTGTAACTCACATACATTAAGATGTAACTCACATATATTAAGATGTAACTCGTGTACAATAAGATGTAACTCGCGCAGAAGAAGATGTAACTTCATGATATATTATCAAATGTAACTTCAAAATAATTTGTTAAAATTACATAAGCAATATTGGTCTCATTTGATAGATCATGAAAAAAAATTGATATAAAATTTATAAAAATCGGATATCAAATAAAAAAGTTATTACAATTTTTAACAATAAAAGAAATAAAAAATAATGGAACTGGGTATAAACTGCGTCGTTTTGCAACCGGGCGCACCATCCTGATGGTGCGCCGATTGCAGGGTATAAACTGCGGTAGTGTAGTATGTAGAAATATCCCATAGAATTATACATGAATTTTATATCTGGCAATCGATGATCAGACCAAATCATATTTAAACAAATCAGGCGAGATCATACTGAAATATTTCAGCATTATTATTAAAAAGAGGGAGAAGGGCCAAAATGGACACTAAGATTTTTAATGAAGCTCGGATATGACATTAAGGTTTTAAGTGGATCAATTAGACACAAGCATATATATCATAATAACAAATCTTTTTCTATCTTTTCGTATGTTGTAACATTAAGTTAATTGTTCTTGTGATTGTTTAAGAGCCCGTTTGGTAACATTGATATTGGCTGAATCGGATGATTCTACTGAAATTCATTAAGTTCTGACTGAAATGGTTGGATTGGTTAATTCTGCTTATTTATGAAAAAATTATATTTAAAATATATTTTATTAATAAAAGGGAAAATAATTTAAATATCCCAAACTTTGAAATGGTGTGAGGTAAGCACCCCAAACTTACATATGTTAGCACATAAAAAAGTTATGTTAGCACCATTACTATGTTTTTTTAATTCAAAAATATATATACCCCGAACTTTACATATCCGTATTTTTACAGATATTTTTTTACACATAATTTTTTACATTAAAAATATAAGCAATTTTAAACTTTGAGCTGGGACCCACAACCCGGACCAGTAGGCTCAAAGCCCAAGTCCATTGTCTCGCCAGGACACCCCGACCAGTGGGCCAGTAACCCAGAGCTCGATCCAGCCCAACTAGTCAAGCTCATCAAGGAGTGGAAGTCCAACGAAGCGGAAGCCTATCTCCAACCCAGCGGGGTGCCTGTCTCAAGCCCAGCGGGGAGCCTACCTTTCAGGCCAGCCAAGCGCTTGCTTCAAGCTCGGTGGGGAGTAGGGGTGGACTCAGGTCCGGGCCGGGTCCAGGTCGGGCCTAGGCCCGAGCGGGCCGGCGGTTCAGGAATGGTGGACCCGGGACCGGCCCAGGTAGCCACCGGGTCCGGGCCGGACCGGGCCGGGCCTCCGGTTTGGATTTTTTTTTTTTTTGCTTTCCTAACCCCCCCCCCCCTCTAACCCCCACCCTCCCAAACCCCCCCAAACCCATCCTACCCATCAAGCCCAACCCGGGTGGAACCCCAAAAATGAAAAAATAAATAACAAAAATTCAATTTGGCCTGGGCCGGTTCACCAAATTTGAGACCCGAGCCCGGACCCGCCCTACCCCCCGGGCCTAGGCCCGACCTGGACCCGGACCCGAGAACCGGGCCGGACCCGAGAACCGGGCCGGTCCCGGTCCCGCAGAGTAGCGGGCCGGGCCGGTCCACGGGCCGGGTGGCCCGACCCGAGTCCAACCATAGTGGGGAGCCTGCCATCCAATCCAACAGGAGGGAGCTCAAGCGTTCAGCCAGGCAGGCAGGCCGACTCACTAGCTAGGAACAGTAACGGTCAAGACAATCAATGCACTATTAATTATGTATTTAATTCTGTATTAATGTTGTAATTAATTAGTCATTATTGTAATTAGTCGTTACCATTTGTATACGCCTATAAAATGCAAGTGCAGTCCAAATGTAAAGCACATTATTTCTGACAACTAATTAAATCTTCTAGCTACTTTCCATTTTCGTTCTTGATTCTTTATTGAGTGTCTATCGTAGCTTTCCTAAAGCCTACAAGCATCCTGTTTTGGACCAACGCTTACTTCAACAGTTAGTGAAGCACAACAACATCTCCCTCTATCACTCATTTCCACTCCACATGCCTGATGAGAATAAATGTGACACCCACCATCCGCCGGATCGATGAGCTGAGGTGGTGGTGTGGCTTCACCGGCCGGCCAGGAAGCATACATAATACTCCGTAAAAGTAATGTGTGACTGAGGTAATTAAGGATGAGGTAGCAGATGCAGCTCTCTCCCGGCCGCAGCATTTCCGGATTGACGTTGCGGAAGCGGGAGTGGGAATAGCTGCTTTGTCCACTATAGATAGGCATGAGCCGCTTCTCATCTTTGAGGGTTGGCATTGTATCTTGATTTTCTCCAAGAATATGTATTACGATTTTTAAGTTTTTTCAAAAATATTACTCTTTATTATTTACTAAAATAAAATTTATTTACACGAATACGACTAATAGTTACTACAATGTAAGTATTTTAGTCTTGAGTCACATTTTTGTAAATGATGTTTGTTTTAATCATACATATATAATTATTTCTATGTATTATGTAGTACTCCATATTTACATAATAAATCTGCCCATTTACGTTTCTTTCAGTTCTTTTCTTATAAGACTTAATGGCTTCATTGTAGGCAGGATTATCTCAATTTCACATTGTTTTGTAAAGTCAAAAATTTTTAGTCAATCAATGTTACAGTAAAATATTTCCTATTGAATTAATTCAATTTTAATAATTAAATTTAAAATCTCTAAAAAGTTCAAACTAAAATTTAAGTAAGAATTGATATATAATGAACTTGTTCAACTCAAAAAAGTCAAATTTGCAACCAATTTGGATTTTGGGACGAAGGGAGTATTCAACTTGTAAACGTGATTTGAGCATTTAATTGAATCAATAAATACTATTTTGATTTACTCAAACGTTTTCGTTCATTACTATCCTGTCAACGTAAAACTCTTAATCTTTTACTTTAATCTTTTGCATTTAATTAAGTATTTGAATATATAAATTTTAATTATTAAAAATAATCTTATATGATCAATCAAACATCATAAATCATGTGAGAACTTTTAAGTGGAACAAAGCGAGTATTATGGATGGTGGACAAAGAAATGACTCAATAATTTTAGTAGATATAGTTGTGTTCAAATTTTAACTTAAGGCAACCACATCATAATAATTTTACAAGACATCAACTCTAAAACCACATCATAATAATTTTAGTCTCATTTTTGTCTGATAGAGTAATTGTTTAGAGAAGTGAGAGCTAGAGAGAAGGGCAATAAATTCTTCAATTAATGATTTTGTCAACCCCTACAACTACTCCCAAAGGGAGTATTTATAGGGAAAATGTGGGCTGAGCTCCCAAGTCTTGGGCTTGGGAGGCTCATCTACAACTGGACAACTACTGGGCCGAATACAAGAAATGACTAAGTATGAAATCTTGTTATGTGAGTTCTCCGTGGCCGACGAGGACGTGGCCGACGGAGGCATGGCCGACGGAGACCCGACCGACGGGGGCACTCGGTTCTCCTGACTTCTGGACCATATTCTGAGTTGATGTCTCCCCGACCGATGGAGGTCATCTGGCCGACAGGGATCCTACTTGGTGACGACTATGCCTTCTGTTCTTCTGAGTATGTGGGTCCTAGGACCTGGACCCATATACTCCATCATTGTCCATAAATTTTCTATTACTAAAAAATTCATAAAATACCTCTAAAATTATAAAGTTCAAGCATTTTAAGTTTAAATTCATTTTATGCACCCTTTTAAATAAAAAGTTCAAACATCTAAGATTTTTACTCAAATCTTTCTTATTTGAGTCGTCTGTTTGATTTGTTTTGTCAGCTATTATGAAAATGTCACTTCATGTTATTTTAGACATGCCCATATCTATATGAAAAAATGTATAAAATATTATCTATGGGGTTTCATTGGATAAATAATACTCCCTCCGTCCCTAAATAAAAGCATCTGTTTCCTTTTCGGGCCGTCCCTAAATAAAAGTTCCCTTTCCTTTTTTGGCAAACAAAACAGTGCAAAACAGTGCCAAACAGTGTCCAAACAGTGCCAAACAGTACCAACCAAACTCACTTTCTTAAGATGTGTGTAAAATGAATGGATACTTTTATATAGGGACGGAGGGAGTAAGAGTTTTTTATGAATATTACTCCCTTCATCCCACTTAAAGGTTAACACACGATTTACAATGTTTGATTGACCATAAAGTTAATTGATCTCTATCAATGGTAATATTATATGTAGTAAATAAACTTACATATTCATAAACGACATTAGAAGTTTTAGTGGCAAAGAATGTCAATTTTCATAAAAGTTTGATATGGAGTACATTAGTATATAAAGTAAAACATTAATAGCAATTTACGTTGATTGGGGAAGAGAATAGTGAACGAGAACTTTAATATGACATGAAGGTAGTACTCTAAATAGAGGCTGAAAACCAGTGTGGTGTACGAGTTGGTTTAAATTATAAAAACTACCATGTTAGTAGGGATGGACTCGGGTCCGGTCCGGGTCCAGGTCGGGCCTAGGCCCGGGCGGGCGGTTCAAGAATAGTGGACCCGGGACCGGCCCGGGTAGCCACCGGGTCCGGTCCGGGCCTCCGGTTTAGAACTTTTTTTTTGCTTTCCTAATCCCCCCCCCTCACCCCCCACCCTCCCAAACCCCCCCAAACCCATCCTACCAATCAAGCCCAACCCGGGTGGAACCCCAAAAATGAAAAAAAAAATAAAAAAAATTCAATTTGGCTCGGGCCCAGGCCCGACCGGTTCACCAAAATTGAGACCCGAGCCCGGACCCACCCTACCCCCGAGCCTAGGCCCGACCCGGACCCGGACCCGAGAACCAGGCCAGACCACGGGCCAGGTGGCCCGACCCGAGTCCAACCATACATGTTAGATGTTGGGATGAATATTCCCAACCAGGTTCGGATGGCAACCAGAAAAACCATTCATAGTACAAAAATTAGGTCGCTCTTGGTCCCAACTCCCATTTATGGTTGGACTCGGGTCGGGCCACCCAGCCCGTGGACCGGCCCGCTACTATGCAGGACCAGGACCGGCCTGGTTCTCGAGTCCGGGTTGGGCCTAGGCCCGGGGGGTAGGGCGAGTCCGGGCTCAGGTCTCGAATTTGGTGAACCGGCCCAGCCGGGTCGGGCCCGGGCCAAATTGATTTTTTTATTTTTTTTTTTCATTTTTGGGGTTCCACCCGGGTTGGGCTTGATGGGTAGGATGGGTTTGGGGGGTTTGGGAGGGTGGGGGTGAGGGGGGTTAGGAAAGCAAAAAAAAACCAAACCGGAGGCCCGGCCCGGACCCGGTGGCTACCCGGGCTGGTCTCAGGTCCACCATTCCTGACCCGGACCCGAGTCCACCCCTACTCCCATTCCAGTTCAGAAGTCAGAACTAAGACTTGCCTAAGCAAGTATTCAGAATAGCCACAAAAAGATAAATGTCAATGTCATTAAAATCAAGGAATCGTCACTTTATAACAGAATAGCCACTTTATATCTTCTTTATTTTAATTTTGGAACATTGGATAATAACTAATATCTTGAATTTTTAACAGCACCTTCTTACAATCCGCACCCTCAGATTTTTAACACCACTTTCTTACAATACACATGCTGGATAATAACTTGTTATTATTATTATATTATATTATATTCATAAATATATAAAGGATTCTGGTATTTATGTGCACCAAGGAGAACAATTCAAAACATATAGTGATGAAAAGGTCGGTTTTATTGGAGATGGTTTTGCCTCTCCTTCAAAGCTGCAATAACCACCCTCTCAGGGAGTTATTCAACCATGTTATTTTCTGAGCGAAAAGAGGCGTCTTAACCTTTTACCAAACAACAGCCGGATTGAAGGAGCCAGAACGGGTAGAGTTGTGACCATTGCAACATAGGCAAGAAGCCAAATCGAAGCCCTGCTCCGCCTTGACAGCTGATTTAAGCATTTCCAAACCGGAAACACCTTTACAGTGTCGTTTTCATTGGGTTCAGCAAACTCGGCAGTGATACTCACATTTGCTTCTTCCGGTGGAATCATTTTGTCATCACACTGTAAAGATAGTTCACCATGCGTGTCATGTTCTTTGATGAAGTGTTCAGTCGGCTGTCCTCCTACATCATTTCTTGGTGGCGGCTCATCAGCAACTGCAGTCACCATTCCATCATCTATCAATCTCACATAAGGAGCTTGATCAATTGAAGATTCAATGAGGTTAGTTGATGTGGTGGCATCTCGTGTGCCTACAAATATCAATTAAACATCAATCACTGTTAATAATATGGCAATATATAGGACAGCTGACAGCATGATAGTATTTAAATGTTAATGGGCCAAACAAGGGCCTCGTTCGGCATATATTTCTTTATTCAAGTTTTATTGATAGGCAAGTAATACGTATAAAGACTTTTTACATTTTTAATTATTTGGATGATGTTTGTCTGTGTATATTTTAAGTATTTGTATAACAAGTAATTTACTGCACACTTTCTACAAAGTGCTAAACGCATCCGCCAATTCTAAATCAAAACCGTCAGGAGCATGCCGCTAATTACCTTATTTTACAACCGTCCTACTGAGATTTTGTATTGTGCCATTTGTGCATACATAAATTGTGTGACATTTTTTTTCTATGGGTTCAGTGAACTAAAAAAGTGTTGAATGTTTCATGGTGGTGTGTCATGGTGAAGTCACATGGTAGCACATAAAAGAAGCCTGAATTTAATGCATGTAGATTTTTTTATGCATTTAGATATTTTTATTTGAATAGATTTGTACATAACAGCTAAAAATATTTATTGAAAATAATAAATATATCAAATGAAAGAACACTATCAGATAGATCTGAGCACCTCTTTCTTTGATAAAAGGACTAGAGTACAAAGCTTCAAAGTATTCATCAACTGCCCTTACCCACCTGTCAATTAGTTTCAATGATACATGAAAATAAGAAGAATGGCTAACCCACTTATGAAGGAAAGAAACCAAGACTTTATGCGATTAGCATTTATTTTGAAGAGCAGCAAATGCTTCATCAGTTTTTTTTTTAAATACTCTTCTAAACCTATTATAGTATCGGCTCTTGTTAATGCCAACATCCTTATTTGGGATGGGACTCTAACCTGCGACCTCCTTTTTGAGAGATCAGCAGTGATGTCATCAGGTACTTGGCAGTTAACTATGTGTGTTTGTGTTATGAACTTATGATGCATTTATTATTTCATATATACAGCAATAAAATACATATGCATATACCATTGGGGATTATACTTCAAATCCAACCCTTGAGTATCAGTCCCTACCTTAAAATTATGACCTGTAGTAGGTCAAAAATGAATTTTAATATTGCATCCTAATTTCTGCCTGATCTGACCCACCTTTTACTCCACATTTTATACGAGTATATAATATTACTTGCATTAGCGTCATAAACGTGTGTGTATTGAAAAAATATATGTCGGTGCATATGTACAAACATTAACTCAGAAACTAATCTAGCTGATTTTAATATTCTAATAATAACAATATTGTAGTGAAAATTAATTGAATGTTGTGATAAGATGGTCAAATGTGGACTATCTGCTTGTTCAAGATTTTAAAAATTGTTAAGGGTCTCTTCAGTCTATGCATATAATAATGATAGAATTACCCACATTGGAACATTCCCCTCACATCTGCTGTTAGCGGGACTCTCATATGCAGGTGTACTGAGGAACAAAAATAGCTAAAACAAAAGCACCCAAATTATAAAATTAAATCTAACAAGTATACTACAGTCAATTTATGTAGGTGTAAACTTACTTGAATCCCTAACATATAACTCTAAAAATAGTTCGGGTAAGTTAAGTTTGAACAAAACTACTACTACGTATTAAGTTTAATATGTATTCTTTCCATCCCATAATTAGCTTATATTTTGCTTTTGGAAAAATCATTTAGAAATCATGTGGTTGAATTGAATAAAAAAGGAAAGACATCAACAATCACACGTGTTTTCCCTTGAAAGTAAATTACACGATAATTTTGGTATGGATGGAAAAGGAAAGTTTTTAGGAATGGACATCGTCATAATTAGTTATATGAAACTATTGCTTATAATCTCATATTGGGTGAGGATGTGTAAAAACTCAAATGGAGGTAAGGTGTGTCAGTTGGTGGATCACCGTAGGACTGTAGGGTGTCATTAGCTATCCAAACCCATTTACATCCCCAAATATATGTAGTAAGACATAAATGAAGAGCCTGATTTATTACTTATTAGTAGTAAGTTTTAGAACAAAATTACACTAGATAATGGGTATGGATGCACAGGTCTAAATTTGCTCAAGTCCTAACCATTCACTAATAAAAATGAAACACCTTGTATGACAGAAATAGAGAGATTATTCGTTGTAGTACTCCCTTCGTCTCATATTTAACTCCGGTTTTGACTGGGCACGTGTTTTAAGATAGTGGGGTTTGTGTGGTGGAGAGTTATGCAGAGGAGAGAGAAATGTGTAAGAATGGTTGTGAACCACATATTGCTTACCAAAAAGGGAAAAAGGAGATAAATTTGGGACGGACCGAAAAGGAAAGTATGAAGATAATTCCGGGACGGAGGGAGTATCTACTATCTGAGAAGGCTATTCACAGGAGGAAGCCATCGCCCGTGTTTCAGAAAGACAAGTAGTCCTACTGTTAGTCAATGGTCTGATGATCATTTCATTTTTGCGAATTCAACTCAAGCCCTGGGGGGTAACCATAAATTACATAAATATATTCATATATGGACCTTATGGTCAATCAAATAAATAGGTCACTGTTAGCTGAAAAGACATCCAGTTTTACAGTTGGAGAACATTTCTTACGATCTTTTATAGTTGGTGGCCATCACTATTCAATTTTCAACATTGCAAATTTGCAATAGTATCACAACTGAACCATTTAAAGTTGGGATTAAATGGCCCTTGCACTAGAGTTTGCAGCTGTTTAACAGATCATATCTGTAAAATTTTATATAGTTGAGGAATGATCACTACCACTAAATAACCAAAAGTTAGTTTTTTATGAAAACTAGTATTCCACTCGTGCGTTGCACGGGATGAAAAGTGCAAATGATATAAAGATTGATAAGGAGTAGAAAGATTGGATTCCTAGAAGTTATAAATTTGTGTTTTTTCTGCCGTTGGTTCACTTGAGTATCTAAACCACTCTGTCATTTGTAATAAAAAATACAACCAGTAAGGCCAACATTTTATACTAAAATATGATGAAAAAGCACCGTGTGCTACTTTTTGTATTACCAATGTTTATCCTACTATCTAAATTTGGACGTGTTTTGACATATGCATCTCCCCTAACTAAAAGTCTCCACAATGTAGTCGTTAAAAAAATTATAGTACTCCATGCTTCGGGTAAAGGTTGGATAGGAAGATTAGATTCCTAGGAGTTTAAACAATTGTGTTTGTGCTCATGTTGATTTACTGTGAAAATCTAAACCACTACTTTGTGAAAATTACCAAAAGTTAGTTTTTTATGAAAATTACACTACATATTTCATTTTGGATCAACAGTTAGAACATAGAACATCGAAGATCATGAGATGGATAACGACAAAGAAAGACAGTCTAAAATTTGAGGGCCAGTAACATGGATACTTGGGACTTTTGCAGCCAGTGGCATATCCACTATGGGGGCAGTGGGGCAGCTGCCCCCTCAACCACAACCCAACTCCTATATATCTAAAATTTTATAGGAAATTGCTCAAAATAAGAGTTAAATAAGGAAAAATTCTAAAATAGAACTAAGAGTGTTTTCTTTCATATTAAAAGAATAAAAGGCTAAAAAATCCACTAAAATTTGGTACGTTTAACTTATATTTAGGTAATTTTCTCACATTTTATCTACAATTGCATCTTTACACACACCGACACACGTAATATAAATTGCTCTTTTTTTATTCATACTTTTACATATATATCTTAAACTAAATTGTGACTAAATTGTAGTGTAAGTTCGCCCCCACTCGCCAAATTTCCTGGATACGCCACTGTTTGCAGTTGAGGCATTGAGAAAAATAACTTACCAAACACTTGTAGCAGTGAGACCTTCAAAAAATGCCAAGTGTCCCCCATGCTTGGTGGTGGCTAAAATAATGTTTTTATTTCCCCTATATGAATTGATTCACTTCAGAGAATGATAATAATCATAATATATTAAAAGCAATAAATGTAGTGGATCAGTTGTACCCGAAAAAATATAAAACTAAACTAACCAAGCAAATGTGACATTAAATGTATTCCAGATACCAGGGGGCTCTGAACAAAAAAGAGTTTTTCGAAACAGCCCCAAGTTACACCCAATTACCCAAAAGTTCTCACTTTTTAAATATTTAAAATAATCAACAATGAACAGTCAGAAAACTTCCACTTGTAATCTAGTGTAGACATACACAACCAATATGGTCTCTGAGCTGAAGAGTATTAAGGTTGATGCACTAATGGTGGTGTGTAAAAAAGGAAAGAGATGTGATAGGGACTTGGGCAGCATACGGCTAATACTAAGAATATTAAATATTTTGATAATGTACAAGAGGGTCTAGGCCAAGTACTAATTACCTTTGGGCAGGCCCAAAGGAACAGGAAAATAAGAGCTAAGAGTAGAATAAGGGTAGGCTGGAATTCAGATAGAATTGGGCAGGGAGAGTGAGGCCTCTCGAAGTGTCTCTGTTCATCTCTTTCTTTCCTTTAACGTAACTTCACTTCTCACACCATTGTAATAGTTTAAGGAACTTCTGAGATTTCTCTGAAATCCTACTTAATATACCTAAATTTCTGCCAAGTTTGTTGGGTCTCTATTGGTATCAGAGCACTCACTCCTGGAGACAGAGAGTCTGAAACGATCATCACCAGAGCACCAACAATTGCTTGAGTTCTATCATCGCTACAGCACTGATGGAACAGCGATTGGAAAAATTGGAACAGAAGTTGGCTGAAATACGATCGAGGATGGTCGAGATGATTGATGAAGCACAAAATGAGGGTGGTCGGCCTGTATAACCAGCTTAAAGACTAAAATGGCCGGCAACCTAGAGGAAGATCGAGGACGGTTAGATGTTATCTGAACTCTGGAAGCAAAGGGTCATCGTCATCGCTAGCTGTTTCTCCTTGTTCGCCGTCACCAACTTTGTTGCTATCAGATTCTCTGAGTTCGCAGGTTTCATCTCAGTCGCAAGCAACTTTTTCCAGTTCTCGGGCTTCAGCGCGAGCCTGCAGTTCGCAGGTTTCCACATCCGCTGTCAATTCGCGTCAAGGTGCGATGCTATCAGGAGTGGAATCCAGTTCACGACGATCTCCATTTGCGAGCCATAGCACAACACGATCAAGAGGAGAAGCAGACCCTAGGCAGCTGCATCCGCGTGTGAGTCCTAGTACGATGATGTGCAGGGGAGAAACCATCAGTTCGCAGGTGACACCAAATGAACGGGAGATGTCCTTCATCGGAAGCCATATCTGCCCAGAAAGGGAGATTTCCTCATCCGCTGTCAATTCTATCAAAGTGTGCGTATCATCTGGTACCTGAGAACTTTATTAATACCGGTATCTTGATTATTGACAAGCATGGAAATGAAAATGTGTCCCTGCTATTCCCAAATTCTAAAAAATTCTTGGACAGAAAGGCATCAGATGATGACCAATACGAATGGGTGGGAGCTTCTAAGAGACTCACGGGTTCCAATATGTTCAAACTTCAATGGCATTTTATTGATGAGTTGAAACTATTTCATTCCGGGAATTTGGCAGAGTTAATGGACAGGGCCCTGCTTCGTGAAGGAAAAAATGCTGCCTTAGAACTGATCAATAAGGTCACAGGGGCTGAGGAAGAGGTCCGGTCTCTCCAACATATCCTTACCTATTCTGATCGGAAGGTTGCTAGTGCCCAAGACCGAAACCCAGAAGATTTTAAATCTTTAATTGACAGAGATCGTGAATTAGGATTGGTTGTTTGAATGAATAGTGTGAATTAGGATGGGCTGAACAAGTTTGTTGGTACCAATAGTTTCTATTCCCACTCTGGATCCCTATGTTTTCATAGGATGTGGGGCTCTCTTCTAGTTAACTATGGACAGCGGGAAGTACTGAGATTGCCTCTCCAGAGCAGAGTGAACTGCGGGAAGCTCCTAAACTACCGTCAAGAGAAGCTATTCACTATGGGATTCCAGCCACTGCCTACATCCTGGTTTTTTACCCTATTCCACAGCTCTTAGCTATTGGGACCTCAGATGGTAAGATGAAAGTTGTTGGAGGGAACAATATTGAAGGCCTGATGGTATTTCCTAAGACACAGTCATTCAAGAATTTAGAGTTCTCAAGGGACGGAGGTAGTAATATAGTACTCCCTCCGTCCCAAAATGATGGTCCTGTATTTCCTTTTTGGGATGTCCCAAAATGATGGTCTTGTTTCCCTTTTTGGAAAGAAAGATGTGGTCCATATCATTTCACTTTATTATCTTCAAATCTCAACCACAACTTTTACCTTTTCAACCACTTTATTAGAACTTGTGCCCAAAAGAAATGAGACTATCAAATTGGGACGGAGGGAGTATTAATTTGCTATGGGCCGGCCTGTAAGAAAAATAATATAAGGGCGAACTGGGAGTAGAATAAACGTAGGCACAACCTGGGATTGGGCTGGGAACTTGGGAAAGGAGAGTGCTCGAAAGTGTCTCATCTGTATCATTTCTTTTCAGTTTCGACAATTTCAGTTTTAATATTCAATAGTTTATCTCCAGATTTTGGAGTCAACAACGGCAATTCTGCCACTGATGCATAAGGGCAAGGAAAAGGTCAAACAACGTCAACAATTGTTCGCATATTCGGCGGCGGAGATGAGATCCCGGCTGGACGAAATGCACAATACGGGTAGGCTGGAATTCAGTTAGAATTGGGCTGGGAGAGTGAGGCCTCTCGAAGTGTCTCTGTTCGTCTCCTTCTCTCTGTTTACGTTACTTTACTTATCACGCCGTTGTAATAGCTTAAGGAACTTTTGAGATTTCTCTAAATTCCTACTTAATATACCTAAAATTTCTGCTGCGTTTGTTGAGTCTCTATCTTTCCCATATATTTTCCCATGCAGATAGTTCTCTAGGTTTGTATTAATGATCTCATAAAATGTTTACACAAGAACTAATGTAAATACCGGCACTCATCCCATGGAATTGCTTCTGTTGTACAAACTGGATCGTCCAATGCATTAATGCAGAGAAGAGGAACTGTTACATTTCCAACATAACAACTACTGCTACATTGCCTGTAATACGTGTCTACAGTCTGTGGCAAGTCAAAGTAACAAATAATCAGGCCTCAGTAACAATTAATGAATGTGAATCATTGAAAGGTGATTTAGAAACAATTTAAAGTTGGTACCTCATAGTTACCAAGGAGACGAGTGGCATGATTATCGAAGTCTCTAACACTACTTGACTGTAAGAAAGCACAAAAAATACTTCAATAGAGGTAGCTAACTAATTAGGTCATGGACACCATTCAATTTTACAAGCAAATGATCAGTTCTACAATGGTCCTGATAGCACTTTACTCACTTCATCACTTGTTTGATGTTATAAGAAGTATTTCGCAGCGCAAAGCTCTCTCACATATGTAATGCTTTAGAAATTCAAAGAAATCCAAAACACTTCACACGTGATTTGCTCAATTACATTAAAGGAAAGCCATAAAAGACTAAGCAATAGCCAATTATTAACCTAAATTACCTTTGCAATGCCATCCCATTCTACTAGACGAGAAAAAACAGACTCATGCCTGCAAAGTTGAGGGTTTAAAGCGTAAATCAATCCACAAATAGAAAGGCAAATGCAATATAATATAAAACTTGAGAAATGGTCATCTTAATATCAACAAGTTGGGAATTGGGATTGGTGGGATTAAATTTATAATGATGATGCCCTAAAAAAAATTGGGAGAACTATCAAATAAGCCCTCGAACTTACATAAAAAGTGCAAATAAGCCCCTTTATAGGAGACTCTGTCCGGCCGTCGCCATTTGGGGCGGTTCCCTGTGGATTTTTTTGATGAATTTTTTTGAGCATCTTATTCATTAAGTCTAGTTTACTCATACCAAATTTCAGCTAAATGTTCAATCGGGAAGGCACTCAAATGAATTTTTGAAGATAACTGCACAGTTAAACAGCGCAGTATATTTCAAAAAATCATTTGACTGCCTTCTCGGTCGAAGTTTTAGCTGAAAATTGGTATGGGTAAACTAGACTTAATGAAGAAGATGCTCAAAAAATCATCAAAAAATTCCACCAGAAACCGCCCCTAGTGGCGATGGTCGGACAGAACCTCCTATAAAAGGGCTTATTTGCACTTTTTATGTAAGTTCGATGGCTTATTTGATAGTTCTCCCAAAAAAATTCTAATGATGATTAATTTATAGAGCTGAGATTAGTTAACAACGGAACACTAAATTCATGCAAAAAAGCATGGTGACAAAATTTTATGCAAGCAACGTTGTTGCAACCGTCCTGTGAAGGAAGGAAGTAAGAAGGAATGATATGATGAATTTCTAAAACCATCATGGTAGGTCATTTGCACAATTGCACTTGCACGGAAAATGGAAATATCATGACTTTATGAGACAGTGATAAAGTGAGATGCTTATAAGGAGTATGTACTGCTAACAACACAATATAGCATATAATATCACAATTAACAAATATGTTCTTAGTATTATATATCACACATTCACACCTACTATACATCTAATTTTCACTTATCATACATCTAATTTATTAGACATCTAACTTTTTTAGAGTCGTGTTACAATTTATTTTTTTAACTTGGCTCTTAGACTGAATACCTAAATAGGTTTAGATGTTGATCATGTCATGTGCTCTGAATTGACTCAAACCAAATTAATTTTTTGGATCACAGCATACTGAGAATTGCTCGGACCAATACAAGTAACAAAAGAGGTGGCAGAGACATACAGCTGAGCATAACCTTTTAAGCCAATTGTTAGAGCTTTATCATAGTATTTCTGGATATGCCGGCGGTTAATAAACCTGTCGCATATCTGGAAAAGTCAAAACAGTTAGTCCAACTTTGTTAAGAAAATCAAAACCAAAACAGTCAATAAAACTCAAACACAACCACACTAGCAACATGAGGGGCATTGAGAGGGGCTTGAGAAATAACAAGCATAATTCAGCTTTACAGCAAATAAATTTAAGACCAGGCTTGGTGCTACTGCAATTATGGGTTTTACATTTTTGCGTAGAAAGTGGCTAACTGGCTACAGATAAGAAAGGAAAAACTACGATGACGAAATTGAAAAAGAAAGGATGGGGAGAAAGGATTTGCCGCAACATGATTATTTACATTATAGAGAGTAGATTAATTTTCAACTCAAAATAAACAGCTCAGTGGACTAAATAATTAAATAAAACTAAATGGTTGGATAAAGAAATGGATATTGGCAATCCCCACGGTTCAAGGGGACAATAATCAAGTGAATAAATATAGATGCTCAAGGAAACATCAAGAAATCATTAGTGCAAATCCAGATATTTAAAAACTAACCAAAAGGTCCCATGGAGAGCAGATAGCTGCTGCCCCAACGATGGGTGTATTGACCCCATCCTCACCAAGATACTTCACCTGAAAATATAAATAGAACTCTACAATAAAAGCAGCTTCCGTATGTGTTATATGTATTGGAGCTACACTAAAGGTGAAAAAAGGCAGATTGGGTGAGCCATTATGACTTTGTCCACAAACAAGCAGGTTGTTTAACATACTGGTCAGATTTTTTGGAGTTAGAAGAGGCAGGTCAAATTGGTTAGAATCGTTTCCATAAATAGGTCAGGCCGTTAAACTCAGTATCATTGGGTCAAGGTATTAAATACTGGTAATACAAAATGCAAAATGCATCAACTGGAATGGTTAACTACCCTCAGCAATTACATGGTAATTGTAATTATAAAGAAAAAACGTTGGGTGACAAATATATAGCTAAAATTGCATGTGAGAGCCAGACATTTCGTAATCTTCTTCAGGATATTTTTCAAAACTATTAGAAAAGGTATGAAACCCTGAAAGTTTGAACCGACAAACCTGAATGAAATGTTTTTGCTTCAGAAAATCCTCCCACACATTTGCACTTAACTCTATGTAACAAATCAGAATGAATAAAATATAATGGAAAAACGGAATTTTATCAATCCAAAAAGATATGCTAACTATCAATCCGGAACCCGAAAGATAAAAACTATCAATCATAGATTTTGATTTCTTTCATTTTTTATTTATTTTATTACTAAGTTTTGATGATTTTTTCTTCACAAAAGTTTATTAGCTAATTAAAGTTAACATAATTTTCAAAAAAGTTAAAATAAGTATAAATAAAATTTATGATATTTTTAGTCTTAGATTGATGGTTTTCAATCACTCGGACCCTCTATCGATCATTTTCATCTTTCAGGTCCTAGATTGATAGTTTAACTATCTTTCAGGTCCTGGATTATTGAAATTCCAAAAAAGAACATACTCCCTCCGGTTCTTATTAAAGTTCCCACTTTCCTTTTTGGGATGTCCCTTATTTAAGTTCACACTTCCATTTTAGGAAACAAAACAGTGCAAAACAGTGCCAAACAGTGTCCAAACAGTGCCAAACAGTGCCAAACAGTGCACTCTACAGTAAAGTCAAATTCATTTTCTTAATATGTGTGAGGTCAAACTGGGAACTTAAATAAGAACCGGAGGGAGTATAACCAACAACAACAACAACATCCAAGCCTTAATCCCAAAAGAATTTGGGGTCGGCTAACATGAATCGATCTATGATATCGATGCCAAAAAGAGAAGACAGACAAAAAAGGAAAAAGAAAGTAAGATAAAATTAATAAAATAAAGATAAATAAATATAAGATAACAATAACACAAGAATATAACATAGATAAAAGAAAAAAAAATAAAAGAGCATAAAAAAGCTAGAAGATAAAAATAACATAAGAATATAAAAAGATAAGAAAGATAAACGATAAAAGAAACAAGAAAAGTAGACAAGACATCAATCGTCCAAATGGATGTGCGCCCTCCACTTTGCTCTCTCCAAAACCATACTCTCATCCAACCCAAGAAGACGCATATCAGTTCTGATTACTCTAATCCAAGTCTGTTTGGGTCTTCCCCTCCCTCTCTTCTCTGACTCTTCTCCCCACCCATCAAGTCGTCTAACAGGTGCATCACTCGGTCTTCTATGCACATGCCCAAACCACCGCAAACGAGACTCCTGAATCTTATCTTCTATAGGTGCTACTCCCACCTTTTGTCTGATTACCTAATTCCTCAAGCGATCTTTTCTGGTATGTCCACAAATCCAACGCAACATATGAATCTCTGTCACACTCATCTTTTGAATGTGGCATTGCTTCACCGCCCAACACTCTACGCCATACATTAATGCCGACCTAATTGTTGTACAATAAAATTTACCTTTCAGTCTAGTCGGCATACCTCGATCGCATAGAAATCCTGAAGCACTTTTCCATTTCATCCACCCAGCTCTGATTCTATGGCATACATCTCCATCTAATTCACTATCCTTCTGAATTATGGATCCCAAGTAACGGAACATATCACACACTGGTATCTCCTTACCATCAAGAGTAATTCCTTTGTTGCTACTGCTTCTACCTCCACCGAACTTGCACTCCATATACTCATTCTTGCTTTGGCTCAGTCTGAAACCCTTGCTCTCCAATGTTTGTCGCCATACTTCTAACTTTGTTTTAACACCGGATTGTGTCTCATCAATCAATACAATATCATCGGCAAACATCATGCACCACGGTATATCTTCTTGAATTGACTTTGTAAGTTCATCCATGACTAAAGCAAATAAGAAAGGACTCAGAGCAGATCCTTGGTGCACTCCGATAGTAATAGGGAACTCTACGGTCCTCCCTACACTAGTGTGGACACTTGTAGTACAAGCATCATACATATCCATGATGATGCTGATATACTTACGTGATATGCCTTTTCTAGTTAAGGCCCACCAAAGAACTTCTCGAGGTACCCTATCATATGCCTTTTCTAAGTCAATGAACACCAAATGCAGATCCTTTTTAGTGTCTCTATATTTCTCCACAACTTGTCTAAGAAGGTGAATGGCCTTAGTTGTTGAGCGTCCAGGCATAAAACCAAATTGATTCTCCGAAATTTTCACACTTTTACGAAGTCTTTGCATTCTCGTCGCTCCAACTTTTGCCCAATTTATTATAGCATTCTCTTTTGGCCCTTATTGCTTGTTTCACCTCATCATTCCACCAAGATGTGTCCTTTTTTGGTGGCAGACATCCTTTAGATTCTCCGAGTATCTCCTTTGCCACTTTATTAATGGTGGACTCCATTGATAACCACACATCATCCACGTGTGCGTCATTATCAATAGACCAAACATCTTCCTCTAACATTTTGTGTGCAAAACTTTGTTGGAGATTCCCCTCGACCCTCCACCATTTTATCTTTGGCTCCCCTTGTACCTTAACTCGTCTCGTCTTTTTACCTCGAAAATCAAGCACAAGCATCCTATGCTCAGTGACAGCACTCTCACCTGGGATAACCTTACAATCAGTGTAGCTAGTTCTTCAAGTCGTCCGTACTAAAAAGTAGTCAATTTGGGTACTATTAGCTCCACTTCAAATGTCAAGAAAATTCACCATGAATATATACCTTACAAATGCAGAATACTTGATAGAGAAAGTATTTAGTACTAAATTACTAAATGAAAAAATATATATAAATGCATTTGTAAGGCATATATAGTTCAAAATAACATATACTCCCTCCTCTGTTCCTTAAAACATTGCCAACTTTCCTCTTTTGGTTGTCTCAATAACTTTGCCACTTTCCCTCTAAAGTAAAGAATTTGTAGTTCCACTTAATTTTCTCTCCTCTGCAAAAAACTTAACCACAGAGTTTTTACTTTATTAATCTCTGTGCCGGTCAAACTTGGGTGAGTTTTAAGAGACGGAGGGAGTATAAGAGAAAAAATGGGAAGAAGCATAGAAAACCATGAAAAGAAGCAAATGTGTACTTTGAATGCAAGCGAGGAAAGTATTGATCCTGGGTCAAGAATAAGAGGACTTAAACGCATGCATTTTTGCATGATAAGACTGAAGTTGCCCAATCCAAAACAGTTGTGAGTGTGCTAATACTAGATGTGCTGAAATTACCACCTATATACATGTCATATAGGAAGAACAACATGTCTGGTGTTGTAAAATTGTGTTAGGAATTGGGCCTAATAGACTGTTAGCAATTGGGCCTAATAGACTAAGAATAATAATAAATGTACTAGATTAGTATAAATAGAATAAGCTGGGAGAAGTCAGGTAGGCTGTTATTGACTGTTCAGTCTTTTCTGGGAAGATTGAGATTATTCTCTCTCTTTTGGAGGGCTTTGGCTCAGTTGGGGGCTTCGGCCATTGATAATTGTTCTTCAATAAAGTTTCTTGAATAGTTTTCTTTGAGAAAAAAAGAGAGAATAATCTCAATCTTCCCGGAAAAGACTAAACAATCAATAACAGCCTACCTGACTTCTCCCAGCTTATTCTAATTATACTAATCTAGTACATTTATTATTATTCTTAGTCTATTAGGCCCAATTCCTAATAGTCTATTAAGCCCAATTCCTAACGATACTCCCCCCTAAACATCCACCTTGCCCTCAAGGTGGGCGATAGGACACAGCCACCATCTTCTTCTTTTCATTCATCCTAGCACCTCTCCCTTTCCAATATTGGATGGATTGCTGGACTTTTAGTTTTGTTGCTTCCATCTTCTTCTCTATGTATTTCACAGTAGAGTTATAGAGATGCCATGACATTTGTTTTTGCAATTTGGTTCTTTCAGATTCTGTGGAGCTGAAGTCACAGCCTGCTGCAACACCGAGGACAGCAACTTCTTGCTTTTGAACACTTTCTTCTTCAATATCAATAGATAACTCATGATAGTTCAGCAATTTTCCTTCTCCTCTCTTATTTACCAAGCTCTTCATCTCCTTATTTATTCCTAGTTGATGATCTCCTTGTATACTAGCCTTTTGCCCCTGTACCTCCCATTTGATGGTCTGATTTTGAAAGTTAACTGCCATATCCCCTAGGCCAGTTAACCAGCTCATTCCCAGCACTACATCCACTCCCCCCAATTGCAGAATGTAAAATTTCTGCAAAATTTCATTTCCTTGTACAACCACTGTTAACCCATCACACCTACCATAGTTGGGAAGAAATTCCCCATTCCCTATCTGCACTTTAATCCCCTTAATGCAATCAAAAGGTATCTTCCATTCCTCAACAATCTTCTGTGAAATAAAATTGTGAGTAGCTCCACAATCAATCAAAATATGCACCTTCTTTTCCTCAATCAGCCATTTCAGATTTCCCAGGACTTTAAATGTTCTCATGAGTGGCGTTCCTTCTTTGTTCAACACAGATAATTGCATAGTCTTAGCTTCCATAAGGATTCCTTCTTCTTTTTGTTCTTTACTAAAGTCAGTATCAGATTCTTCCTCCCCTTTAGATTGTTCTACCATCATTATTTTAAAAAAAATCATTCTACAAATGTGACCCCGATTCCAGTTTTCACCACATTTAAAACATAACCCTTTTTTACTTCTTTCTTGCATCTCATTCTGTGATAATCTGGGGCTTGTATTCTTAGAGACAGAACTTGATCCTTCTTCCAGCTTCTTGTTATCATCTGAGTTCTTCATCAATTGATTCATAGATGTCAGATTACAACTATTTCTACTACCATCTCCCCATTTATGATAGCTCTGTCCACTTGCTGAATTTATTTTCAGGATCTTCTTTCCCTCATCTTTATTCTTTATGATGTTGGCTTCATGGTTCTTCTTTTCAATCAAGGAAGCTGTGTCCATGACAGCAGCTAGGGTTCTTGTAGGATATAATTTCAATTCAGCCCTTATATCTCGTTTCAACCCATTGAGGAACACTCCTCTAAGTACCTCCTCAGTCAGATGTCCCTGTGAAGCTATAGCAACTTCAAATTTATATCTGTACTCCTTCACCGTCCCTTTTTGCTTCAAACTAAACAAAGATCCCAGAGGATCCTGCACCAAATCTGGTTGAAAACGTTTGCTTAGATCCTTCGTAAAACTCTCCCAAGTCTGGTGACGAGCCTGGTCTTCCCACCATTGGAACCAGCTCAGTGCCTGGTCTTCCATGGCTATCACGGCAACATCAATTTTGTCTTCTTCCTCCGTATGATTCAGGCGGAAATAACGATTCATTCTTACCAGCCATCCCATAGCATCTTCTCCGTTAAAAATCGGTAAATCAATTTTTCTTCCAGTTCATTGGTGGTGATCATGTCCCCTGCGGCGATGGCGGTGGCGGTGCGGTGGTGAACGATTGTCGTTCCCTTCCGAGTTCTTAGAACTCACTGAGTGTCACGACTGATGATGGTGAGAAGTGCGATGCAGATGAGCGATGCGATGCACATGAGCGATGCGATGCAGATGAGCGATGTGACCTACTTCTCGAACGCTTGCATCCAATCTGGCCATAATCGTTGCCAACATCTCCGCCGTTTGTTGATGATTCCTATCCACCTTATAATCCAATCTGTTGTGGTTATTCTCCAACTCATTCATCCGCAAATCCATCTTTGTCCATGTCCAGACCATCCACAGAATCTACGTTCTCTGATACCAATGATAGACTATTCTCCAAGTACACAGTAAATTCACAGAAAGATGAACAGAATTCAAAGAAAACTATTCAAGAAACTTTATTGAAGAAGAACAATTATCAATGGCCGAAGCCCCCAACTGAGCCGAAGCCCCCCAAAAGAGAGAGAATAATCTCAATCTTCCCAGAAAAGACTAAACAGTCAATAACAGCCTGCCTGACTGATATATACTATTTAAGTAATGCAAAATAAACCACTGGAATTTTCAGTGTTGTCTTAAGTTACCTTTTCTGCTCAATATGAACAGCAATGACCCTTTGAAATTATCTTGTTAAGATGTGCATTCTCTTTCAGCATAAAACATCCAAAAAAAAGTAGATATGCATCAAGGAAGCCGATTTCCCACACATTTTTTAGATTTGTTTGCAATAATTATTCATAAAAAGTGCCAGCTTTCATTCAATCACCTAGTTTAACAAACTGTTTAAAATTTGTTTTTCAATGTTGCTTTGTTTCCAATCACTGAGGTTATAATTACGCTGGACATATTTAAAATATATAAAAAATGAAAAAGTAAGAGAGCAAGTAACAGGCATAACTTTCTTACCAAAACATTAGCGCCAATACTTGTTCCTACAGAAAATAAAGGAGCTTCAGGATATTGGATATGAAGATAGTCAATGACTGCACGAATATCTTCCGTCCATCCAGCATTATAAAAGCAATCAGACTGCACAACTATGATAATGAGTTGCCATTCTCACTAAATGAACTGTACCCTTGAGATAGCACACTTACGGTTATAGATACACCTCCAAGGCCACGATGATTGCTCACAACAGCTCTCCATCCTCGTCTAGCCATCTTGAAAACTAGATGTTTTACATACTGTTCAAGTGAAAACAATTGTCACTTTAATATTTAAAAGTGACATATTTCAGACACTTTTTGAAATATTTAAGTAGCTAAACTTTTCTCTTAAAACTTTTCCTTTAGTAAACTTTAAGGCAAAACCCCACATAATTATGAAGAAATGCATATAGTTCACAGATTTTAAGAGGATAACAACCATAAATTCTAAACATGATGCAAGAAGCATTTTCAAGATCTGTTAGTTTGTAAGGTTGTATGAAGAAATTGCAACGGATATGAATGAAGCTTACTGCAGAATTGCTATCACTTGTTAGGCCAGGTACCACTATCAGGATAGGGCTTTTATCATTTGTGTAAACTCCATCATAAGTTTTAATAGATGGTGACTTATCTAAAAATCAGAAACAACAATAACAACAAAAGGAACCAATGAAATGTCAGCGGGAAATCATGTGTAGCAGACATGAAATTAAGAAAGGTTACAAAAGGTATAGGATGAATAATGGCAAGCACCTAACAGTATTTTACCATTATATGCCTTGACATACATCATATACTTTTGTCATTACCAGTTTTTACTTATCAGGAATACTACGGGTACTAGCTAAAGAGTTAGTAACTCGTTATATTTATGCTTTTCTTTCCATTAATGATGGTTGTATTGTGATAATACAACCTGGCACCAGTGAATTTATCACCTACCACCTTCAATGAAACGACAAAGTTAATTATCTAATAAAGTTTTTATCATACAGGAAATGTTGAGTTTTTTATGTTTTTTAAACTGTTAGATGTAAGCATAATTAGGCTAGGAAGATAAAAAGGTGGAAAAAGAAAGGTTCAAATGTTCAATAAGACATCATAGGAAGTGTTACTGCACATATTGAAAAAACTTCTAAGGACAAATTATTTTTACTGTAATTTAGTGTCACAAACTGTTAGTACGAATGGATCTTCAAACCATTATTGCTCCTCATTTGCATTAGCCTACAAAATATGTGGTCAACCACGTGGCGCTTCTCATATATAGTAAATAACAAGAATGTACCATCTCTCATACATCATTCAACCAGCAATAGTATTGTATCAACCATTATACTAAATTTGATTGCAGACAAGTGGAAAAGAAAACTGTGTTACCATCATCAATGTTCAGCCAATCCAATGCTATTGTCCCACCATCAGGTGTATGAAACATCTGTCTGGTGGCAATTACATGTTAGCAAACACTATCAATAAAAGGAATCAGTCAGTTGGGTACATCTCACCTTTTATAGTTGCAGACGGGAGGCATCCCGAAAAAATGTAAGAAGGCCGTCTGTAGATGCGGACTACAAAGCCATGGAGTCGGAGAAAACCTGCATTTCATTTTAACCGCAATAAAGTGTGAGTCAGTTGCATCGCTTAAATTAGCTTATCAAAAAAACAAGCACAGCTATGGTACATAGAGCACTCTGAAAATTAGAACATCGCTAAAACACGCGCGACTTGTTTTACAGTAATTGTCGTGATAAGTTTACCTTCCATGAAGAACTCTACATCTGGAAATAACTCGTTCGTATAGCTCAGAGGAGGGACTGAATGTCAGCGACACGGGGTTCCCTCTAAACCCCGTAAGTAAATCTCGGAAGAAATAGAGTTCGGCGAAATTGTAAAGAAACAAGAGAATCAGTGAAAGAGAAACAAAGAGATAGTGAGAGATTGGAATCAAATCAGCCGCTCTGAGCAAAAGCTCGTAGGGATTACGGAAAGCAGAGTCTAAGCAACCGTCCATGGTGGTCGTCTGTCGGAGAAAGGAATCAAGCACTCGGGAGGCAAACCAAAACTTATTTTTCAGTTTTTCACGATAGGTTGCAATTTTTGGACTGATAAAAAATGATCATCAAAATTGCCATTTACGGAAATTTGCTTAAATAAGCGGACACTTACAATTTATAACCTTCAACCAGCGCACGTAGTGGACCCGGTTGCAAAACGACGCAGCTTCACTGGTTGATTCCATTATTTTTTATTTCTTTTATTGTTAAAAATTGTAATAATTTTTTTATTTGTAATCTGATTTTTATAAATTTTATATCAATTTCTTTTTTTATTTTTCATGATCTATCAAATGAGACTAATATTGCTTATGTAATTTTAACAAATTATTTTGAAGTTACATTTGATAATATATCATCAAGTTACATCTTCTTCTGCGCGAGTTACATCTTATTGTACGCGAGTTACATCTTAATATACGCGAGTTACATCTTAATGTATGTGAGTTACACCAAGAAATAAATCCTTGCTACATCTTTCATTTTTATCATTTGAAAAATAGTGTATGAATATGAAATACAATATACTTATTTTATGTGGATTAATAAAATTTTGTATTAAATTGGCAAAGAAAAAAATTAATTCAGTTATAATTGAATTAATTCAAGATAAAGATAAGTGAAAAATCACAAATAATTAGATATAACTCACACATAATTACATGTAACTCGCGCATAAAAGTATGTAACTCGTGTATAACAAGATGTAACTCACACATAATTACATGTAACTCGCGCATAAAAGTATGTAACTCGTGTATAACAAGATGTAACTCACACATAACAAGATGTAACTCACACATGATAACTTGTAACTGGAGTATAAGATGATGTAACTTCGTATATTATCAAATGTAACTCCAAGCTAGAAGCAAAATTGATAAACCCAGTATTTAACAATCAAACAACCATAACAAGAAGAATAAGCAGGTAGAGAGATATCGAGAAGATTAAAACCGAATCCGGTATACCGTATAAACCCCACTGCTCTCCCTCGAGAAGGAGAGCAGCGGAAACCCTTTTCTCTATCTCGCCTCTACGCACCCTCAGCCTCTTTCCGATCTTTAGTTCGGGTTCCCATAAGTTAGCCTCCTTTTATAGGAGAAGTTGGCTAACTTACGGGTTACAAGAAAGTCCTCGGGCTAATACACATTTGTGGCCCGTATTACACGTTTAATTGATAACTACACAAATACAAAGATAACTAACTAGATTGAACACCATAAAATATTCTCAACAAAAATAAACAAACTCAATATCTTAAAAACCTCTGAAAACATATAAAAGTGATAAAAAAATATATTATAGAAAAAGTGTATGCATATAAAAATATATTACAAAAAATGTATGAATGTAAAAAATAAAATTACACAGGCAATATTGGTCTCATTTGAAAGATCATGAAAAATAAAAAAAAATTGATATAAATTTTATAAAAATCGGATCAAAAATAAAAAAATTATTAACAATTTTAAGAAAAGGAGAAATAAAAAATAACAAAGGGTGCATGGTGCTCACCATGCACCGGTTCCACGGTATAAGCACTGCATGCTATACGTCTAGAAAATTGAGTTTATTAGGAAACTAAGATAAGATATTTCCCACGGATACCGATGCATGCTTTTACTCATTATTTAATGATTTTTTTACAAGAATATTACTAAAATAAGTCATATTTACATAAATATGACTATTCATTACTACAATGTGGTGTTGTGGTAACTTAAGCTCAAAACTTAAACATGAATTACTATGATTTCATTACTACTCTAGTCATTAGTCATATTTTTGTAAATCATTTTTATTTTGATCATATTTATGTGATTATTTCTTATTTAATTAAATATTAAAATAAAAATAAATTTAATTTTTAGGATTCTACATTTTCGAAAAATAAAAGTACAATAACCCAATAACATAAAATATAAGTTAATACAATAAATATTCAATGAAGAGTATATTAGAAAAAAATAATTAGACATCACTCACTAGAACTTGCTACTTCTTGATTTTCATGATTAAATTAATTTTAAAATCAAATGCTATTATAAAACATGAATACAATAAATATTTAAATTAATGAGTAACGTGTCTTAGTCATATAAGAATTTGCTACTCATTAGTTAAATTAGTGCTAACATATGAGATGAAAGTTATCTTACTCAATTCTTAGTCGGCTTATCTGGTACAAAAAAAAACTACACATGAAAAAAAAATTCTCTCACTCAATTGTTAGTTAGCCGGATTAACTTATAACTAAAAGCACTACGTATGAGAGATAAAATTCTACTGCTTAAATGTTAGCCGCTATTCTATACTTAAAAGAACTCCATGTATGAGAATTCACCGCTCAAGTGTTAGCAAGTTTATCTTCTAATAATATCTAAAAGCACTACATATGAGAGATAAAATTATCTCGCTCAATTATTAGCAAGCTTATATTGTAATGTCTAAAAACACTACATATGAAAGACAAAATTATCTCGCTCAATTATTAGCAAACTTATATTATTATTAGAAGAAAAACTTGCTAACATTGAGCGGTGAATTCTCATATATCTGACAGAAAGTTCTTCCGCTCAATCATTAGCAAACTTAACTTTTTATATTTAAAACCCTTACATAAAAGAGACAAAGTTCCTCCGCGAACTGTTAGTGTGCTTACCTTATCTCTAAAAGTACTACATATGAGAAGAAATAATTCTTTCGCTCGATTGTTAGCCGGCTTATCTTATACTTAGATGAACTATATAAGATATTTGATTAAATAATTTAACATTGATGACAAATTGTTAAATGTCTATAATTTATTCTGAGAGAGTATACTTACTTCTTTTATTGGAGAGAGAATTGTAGAAGAAAATATTATACCTCAATAATTAAGTATCTTCTAATATTTCAATAAATCTAAAATTCAAAGTTTTTAAATGAAGTATCGTAAAGTGGTGGACTAATACTACCTCTATCTAGATAGACTTTGCACTCCTTGAGTTACGAGAGAAATGAGAATAATAAAAATTATTTGGATGAGGTTTGTGCGGAGAGATAAATGAGCAGAAAAATAAATTCTTCACTTTAATCGGAAAGTGACAAAGTTTTTCGGGACAACAAAAAAACGAAAGTTGGCAAAGCCCAATGGAACAGAGGGAGTACCATATGCTCCGTACATTATATATGCACTAAACTATTTTTGTATTATACTCTGATTGAAGAGATTATTCCAGCAATTTATTGTTGATGGATATACCATGACTGAGTCATGTCGCTTGACATATATTAGACTACATCAAAAGGACTTGCGAAGTGGACTATATACGGGATTGGCTTATGTTGTTGGTCGTGGTGAAACTGACGGATCCAGGTTGGGACAACTCATTGTACTTCCTAACTCATTCACGGGAAGTGCACGTTACATGATTCAAAACTACCAGGACGCGATGAGCATCTGCAGGTGGACAGGATACCCACAACTCTTCATCACGTTTACATGTAACCCAAAGTGGCCTGAGATTGTTCGCTACGTGGAGTGTAGAGGACTTGCTCCAGATGATCGTCCAGATATCATTTGTAGAATCTTCAAGATAGAACTTAAAATGCTCATAAAAGACTTGAAAGAAAATAGACTATTCGATGAAGTTAAAGCAGACATGAGCTGATTCTATTAATTAGTTAGCGAAGTTTTATGTAATTACATTACTATTAATACTTTTCTCCAACATAAACAACTATAATTTCATGTGATGATAAAATAACAAATAATTAATTATATCCTATGTAGTTGTATACACTGTGGAGTTTCAGAAACGTGGATTGCCACATGCTCATATTGTGTTATGATTGACGCGAAAGGACACGGCTATATTGGCATCAGACATTGACAACATTATCTCAGCTGAGATTCCGGATGAGAAACATGACCATGATTATTATGTTGCTGTCAAAGAGTTAATAATGCACGGGCCTTGTGGGGTTCTGAACAAGTCTTCGCCATGTATGGAGAATGGTCGCTGCACGAAACACTTTACGAAGAACTTCGTGAGACGTAATACAATTGATGGAAGTGGATTTCCCATTTACAGAAGAAGAGAAAATGGAAGGAGTGTAATGAAGAATGAGACACCTCTTGATAATAGATTTGTCATCCCTCATAACCGTACATTATTGCTCAAGTATGGGGCTCACATTAATGTTGAGTGATGTAATCAAACTCGTGCAGTGAAATACCTCTTCAAGTACATTAATAAGGGTAATAATCGGATCACAGTTGCATTCTCTGAGGCATCCGACAATCGTAAGCCAGAAAAGGTCGATGAGATCAAAATGTATTACGATTGTAGATATATCTCTGCATGTGAAGCGGCTTGGAGAAATGAATAAGCTTGTTTTGTACTTCTGTTTTTGGGAAAATACATAAGATCCAGATAGTCTTGTTTTGCCATATTTTGCCGGTTCCGTTGATGGTTAAAGCATAAACATTAGAATGGTTTATCAGTTTGATTATTCATTGAGTTGAGTTTTGGTTAAATCACCGTCAACTGGGGTCACTTGTGTGTTATATACTGCATTAATATCACCGCTAGAAAAGCTTATCATCGGCATTCCAGATTTCTGCACAACACAGAGACATGGTATGTCTCGTGGACGTTGTATAACTTATATTAAGTTGTGTTATTAAGGATATACTACTTATGAATTATGAAAAATATGTGGCTATATTTAAGAAAAAGAGGTTTGTGAGTAGAATTTCCAAATTGAATAAATTTCACTTTTGATCCTACGAGTTTGATGTCAATTCCACATTTAGTTCACATCTTTCACTTTGTCTACTTTTGATATGTGACTATTGTGTTTTCGCCCATATATGATCATCCCGTCAATGTTTTCGGTGATTAAAATCATCGGAGAAGGACCGCAACTGGTCAAAAATTATTTGTCAAGTACCAAAAGTGGACAAAGTGAAAGAGGTGAACTAAATGTGGAATTGACATAAAACTTGTATGACCAAAAGTTGAATAATTTCTTTCCAAATTTATTATTCGCTCCGGCCTGTGTTTTAGGAGTCCCGCTTTGTGTACACGCCGGGGTACACGTCGGGTTACACGTCAGTCAAATTGTCTGTGTACAGACAATTTGGCCGGCTACACAGACGATTTGATCGACGTTTTATAAAGAAAATCGATTTCCACACAGACAAAAATAAAGAGTTGTCTGTATCACAGACATTTTAGACGAGAATTTTTCATAAAATGTTTGTGATACATACAATTTTAAACGAGAATTTTAAACGATAATTTTAAAATGTTTGTGCTACAGACAATTTTTTATTTTTTGTTTGTGTGAAAACCGAGTTTCTTCATAAAACGTCAGTCAAATTGTCTGTGTAGCCGATCAAATTGTCTGTGCACAGACAATTTGATCGACGTGTAACCCGACGTGCAAAAAATGGCATGTAGAAAGGGAATTTTACATGTTTTAGTACTCGGTATTTTTCATGTCCTAAACTCCGAAGTCCTAATCCTAATTCCTAATCTCATAAATGTAAGGGAAAACTGTCAAATAGGTCTTCAAACTTTCATTAAAAAGTCAATTAAGTCCTTCTATAGGAGACTCTGTCCGGTCGTCGCGATTTGGGGCGGTTTCCGGTGAAATTTTTTGATGAAATTATTTGAGCATCTTATTCATCAAGTCTAGTTTACTCATACCAAATTTCAGCTAAAAATTTAATCGGGAGCGCATTCAAATTAATTCGAGAACGTAAAAATGCGCAGTTATCTTCAAGAATTAATTTGAATGTGTTCCCGATTGAATTTTTAGCTGAAATTTGGTATGAGTAAACCAGACTTGGTGAATAAGATGCTCAAAAAATTTCATCAAAAAATTCCACCGGGAACTGCCCCAAATCGCGACGGCCGGACAGAACCTCCTATAGAAGGACTTAATTGACCTTTTTATGAAAGTTCGAGGACCTATTTGACAGTTATACCTAAATGTAAATGTGCAACATAATTAACGTTTTGGGCCATTTTTCCACGAATAAAAACTTGGAGGTGCATCGATGCGAAAAATCTCAAAATCGGACGAATTTTGTTGTTTAGGCCGTCGGACAGCTGGACTGCTTTCATCCTCGCCGCATTATTTAGTCCGGCGGATGACTCCGAGCGGTGGGCGGTTGCGGTACTAGCGTGGTCTTCATCGGCGTCCGGTAGTAAATCGGCAGTTCCCAAATTTCGGACGTCCCAACAGCTGCAGATGGCTCTGTCCCACAGCAAAGCCGCCGTGGCAGCCAAGCAAATCCGCCACGCTCGCACGTTTGTGAACGCCAAGGTGAAGTGGGTCAGGGACCCTTACCTCGACACGGCAGTGGAGAACGAGAAGAACCTCAAACCCTTGCTCACTCTCAAATCATTGATCCTCTCCCAACCTTCTAAAACCCTACCGCTCCGAACTATCTCCCCGTTGAAGCCCCAACTAAGGCTCCCAACCACCGCATTGACATTCATCCAGAGGTACCCTTATGTTTTTAAGATTTTCCGGCCTCCAAACAGCCGCCTATCTACTCCTCACGTGAAACTCACTCCAAAGGCTCTTTCCCTACAAAACGAGGAGGCACTGATTACAGGCCTTTCATTGTACCGGAAAGACGTTGCAGAACGGCTCGCGAAGCTCTTGATGCTTGCTAGAGCTAGGAGACTCCCTCTGGATGTGATTGACAAGTTTAGGTTCGATTTGGGCTTGCCCTATGATTATATACTCAGTTTTCTACCTGAATTTCCGGACTATTTTCAAATTTGTGACATGGGGTTTAGGGATCCATCACCATCGGGTCCTCAAGTGTTTGGATTGGAATTGGTTAAATGGAGAGATGATTTAGCAGTTTCGGCCATGGAAGAGAGAGCGACGAGTGAGGTTTCTGAGAATGGAAAGGGAGGGCACATTAGGTTTTCTATTAATTTACCAGGAGGGTTTGATTTGCAAAAGAGGGTGGCAAATTGGGTTGAAGAGTGGCAAAACTTGCCTTACATTTCTCCATACGAGGATGCTTTTCATTTGAATCCGAGCAGTGACCAGGCAGAGAAATGGGCAGTTGCTGTGATCCATGAAATGCTTAGTTTGCTAGTGTCAAAGAAGACAGAGAAGGAGAATGTTTATTCTTTTGGGGACTGTTTGGGGTTTGGGATGAGATTCAAAAAGGCTTTGGCTCATCATCCAGGGATATTTTACGTTTCTAATAAAATTAGCACACAGACTGTAGTTCTAAGGGAAGCTTTTAAGAAGAATTTCTTAACAGAGAAGCATCCATTGATAGGTATCAGATACAAATACATATATCTAATGAACTTAGTGTTAAGAAGAGGCATTCCCATACATGCTGGAGCGTTACGGTATAGGAAACGCTTGGCCTCTATTAAAGGGTGGAACTTTGGGGCAAAGAAAAAGATCCGAAAACTAGTAATGACAGATGGTGACTTTTACAGTAATGATGATTAAAATCATAAAACAGAGGAAGAAGTGGGTAATAGAGGAAGTGGCTTGCCGAAAAGTTGGCTGGGTGTCTGATTCTAAGACTGTAAGGAGGTTGCTGGTGATATGATTCCAAAGGTCGTTCTTGAGCAGGTATGCTTACCTGTAACTATTTGTCTTGAAGTGTCTTGAATACTTTTTATCGCCTTGAAAGTTTTATTGTATATCCTGTCCTGCTATGACTAGAATCTGTACCACTTTAAGTTGATTATGAATGTCTTGTCAATTGTTTTGCTACTTAAAAACCTTTTTGGGATCAAATAATCATTAATCTGGTAGGGCACAAGTAACTAACATCTTCTGGTGGTGGTTGTAAAAGTAGGGTCACTAAGGTGTGAAGTATTGCAGGAAATAATCTGCAAGACTGCTATTCATGTGTTATGCACCAATTGTTGGTGGAGTAGTGGAGTTTGATTTAGTAGATGATGATTCATAATTGTACAGGTTTACAGTATAAGATAAAGTGTCTGTTTTGTAAATGTTTGGCATTGCTGAAACTGCTGGATTTTATTGAAGAGAAAGTGCTTTACAGTAGAACATTTCAACCAATTAGCTAAATAAGTCAAAGCTACTTGGGGCTACCAAACAGAGCCACAGATGTATTGCTATCCCCAAGCGTGTTATAAAATATGAAGCTTAGGAGGATTGCAATCTGATGTTGGAAGTGTGAGAAAGTCAATCCCTAGTAGATGATGATAGTTAGACTCTTCAATTGACCATGGTTAGTGTTTGGGAGAAGATAAAGTTCTATCAAGGCATCAACTACTAGAATTGATAATCAATGTCCTTTATTTGTGTACTCATCATGCAAGTGTTTGGCAAAAACGCATTCGAGAAATTCGAAAAGGGATTCATCTCAATGCACTTCTCAGTTCTCAGATCAACACATAGGCTCACACAAGAAGATTTTGGTTTTCAAATTTGCGCTCCTGAATGCTTATGACTGGTCAGACCTGACCCGCCTGATCGGTCTTGTGCCTCATTACATTGACTTGATGGGAAAATACAAGTTCAGCTCACATGGAAGTTTTACATCAGATCTTTTGAATCTCAAAATAGAAAACATTAGCACCTGTTTGGCATGTGTTATTTGGCTAAATTTGCGGAGTTTTATTAAAGTAAAATTGTTTACTAAAATTCATTTTAGTCAAGTAAATCAAAAGCTTGGTATTTTGCAAAAGATATCCTTAATATTATATTTTCCTCCCTTGTTACATTCTGCTTTTAGAAATGTGGAAATTATACCAGGCTCATCCAAAAGCGCACACATCCCAAGGCAGCTGCAAGAATTTTATAAGAAACTGCAGAATTCGAGGTAAAAAGCTTTTATAAGGAAGAAGGGGAAGCTAAGCTAAGTGCAGAGGCTCTTTGCAGGAAAAGGCTAAAGATCATGCTTGTCAATCAATGAAGGGTATGCCTAAAATGAAGATGACCCATGCTCAATAGTTTGTAGTTGATCTATTTGGAGTTAAGTGTGTTCTCTGATTTCAAGCTAAATTTTCTTCAACGATTCTGCCCTCAGGGATTGAATTCCTGTAGTAAGGTGTCTTTCTTTCTTTAGCCATATGTTTTAATTCGATCCAGTATGCACAAACACGATAAAGTAATAAATTTTGTTCGGTGAAAATTTATCTTTTTTGTTATACTACGTATGAACTTGTGATGTGCTACTGTATGTAATATTCCCTCCACCCTATCATCAATATATTTAATCTCCACTAGTAAAAATTTTAAAAACTATATTTGAAAATTTGTAATTAAAATAATTTAACTCTATTTTTCAACAAAATCCCATACATTAATAAATAAAATATAGTCCAAGTAGAGCATGTAAATTGTGTAAAATCCAATATGTTTGTAACTAAAATGGAACAAAAACAGTACTAAATAAATCTAAACACAAATATGAAATTTTAAAACACTAGCAAAAGAATCCATGTGTGTCATCATTGTAGTCCAGACTCCAGATTAAGTGTGACAACATAATTCGAAGAGAAAGATGTGGGGAGGGGAGGAAAATCTGAGTTGAGACCGGGATCAAGAGGAGGTGCGGAGTAAAGAGATATAAATTAGTGTAAGATATATGAGGTTCTTCTGGTGGGGAGGCTTTGCCATTTTTAGAGCAGATCAACTTGGAGTTTCAGACCAGGAGGAGAGCTGGTTTGGAGAAGCTGGTGTGGGGCTGCTGGGCTGTCTGGTGCGAGCGAAATCATCGAGTTTGGAATGGAGTGGAGTCCACAGCACAGCATGCAGGTCATTAACCGAGCACAGGCTTTCGTTGATGGTTGGATTCTAGCGCAGGCAAGACAAAGAGTTAGGGAGCAGCGAGTGCCTTCGTCCGGAGCTTTGTGGTGTAGGCCGGCATCTGGCAGGTTGAAGCTCAATGTCGACGCAGCGGTGCGGCAGAATATTTGTGGCCTCGGTTGGTGTGTACGAGATGAGGAAGGCAGGTTTATTGCGGGGCGTCTCATCCGTGGCTCGGAAGATTATCACCGTTAAGTGCTGAACTTGTCGGGATTCAAGAGGCTCTTAGCTGGCTAAAAGAAATGGTTGGACTGCGATGGAGGTTGAGACTGATTCGACGCGATCTGTTTCTGAAATTGTTCAAGGATCGAGTTGTTCTTCGGTTGGATTACTGGGTGAAGACACAAGAGATTTGGTAAAATATTTTTCGAGCATTTCTTTTAGTCATATTAAGCGATCAGCGAACGAGACAGCTCATTCTCTTGCGAGAGCTGCTTGTTCTATGTCTGGTTTGCGGTCATGGTTTTATTCTCCTCCTTTTATTGTATCCGCTTTAGACAATGATTTGATTAATTTCAATTAATTTCTCTTTTTTCAAAAAAATATATATGAGGTTCTATCCTAAAAGACCAATCTGACAAAATGAGTAGCCTAAAATATTAGTATAGTGTTAAATAGTTCATATTTTACCGATGTAAGAAACATTTCATCACTTTCTTTCACGTACGACCAAACAATTTGTCTGGTTCGTGTCACCATTCATTACTTTTTAGTCCATCATAATCATTGCCATTTTTCAATTAAAACTGTACCCATTCAATTACCCCATCTGCGTGCACAATCAGTCTTCCTTTTCCATCTCTCCCAACCCATCCACCACAACCTAGACAAAGAAGCGTCAATGGAATCATCTCCGGCCTTTCAGGTAAATTGGGTTGTAGCGATGTTTATATTAGTAGATGGATTAATGTGATTGATTCAGTATAGTTGAATGGCTTATTTAACCCTTTTTCCAAAGATAAATTAACATTTAAAATTTGTGTATTTAGAACTACTATAAAAGTTCTGTTGAATTATTCCGAATCCCATTTCTAGTATGATAGAAACTGATACTTATTGTCATAAAACACAGGATAATTGGGTTGATCACATAAACAGTTCGCTAGATGGAAAGAGTTACTACATCCACATACACACAATACATTATTACCTAATCGAAACATAACAGACTACAGTCAAAGTAGACTACAAAAGACAAGGGAATTGCCATGGCCTTACCAAACCTTTGGTAAAGGTCTGTGCTAAATCTGTTCCAAACCCATTACTTATTTGTAGTGTGAAGCACACCATGCAGGTGGAATGGACAGAAACTTAGCAACTTATTATTGACTCAATACTAACATACTACTACTCCATATTTGATTAGAGCTCATCATGATCAACCTTGGTGTTGGTGCCAGCACCATCTGCAGGAACCTGGGAATTCATAAGCAAGGGTCTTGAGCAATAATCTTCCTCAGGAATAGGACCGCCGCCATTACCCTTACCCTGACGAAAGTTTTTCAGGAAGTTCTGGAAACTCAAGGCCGAGTCCTTTGGAGTTCTTGTCAATTCTTTGCTGCTGCGATCAACGCTGTACAACCCCATCCTTACACTAAATCCGGTTGCCCATTCAAGGTTGTCCATGAATGTCCAAGCAAAATAACCTTTCACCCTAACCTTGAACTCACTGCATGCATGCCCACAAATCCATTCATCAACCACTAATATATCTTGGGACATTTACTTAAATGTAGCTAAAATATTCACAGATTTCTAATACGACTCTATATGAGTAATAATTGAATTGAAGACAGGAAAAGTAGGATCATAACATATATCATACATATATCATACATCTCTTTTGATCTTGCCCCTAGCTAGTAATTTTCGCATTAGTAGTACTGCGTATATCTTTCATCATCATTATCATGCACATATTGCTATTAATTAGTCTCACATTCCAGGTGGTTTATGAATTACCAAATAAAGCAATCTTTTACTCAACATTGTAGTTAGTGGCAATTTCACAAAATCCAGAGGTGTTATTATCAAGAGGGGATATATACTAGGCTGGCTTGTCTGGTACAATTTTTTGGATGAATTTCTACACAAAATCTATATACTACGGAGTAATAATTAAAGATTTTTTGAAATTAGGGGTATAAGGTAAAAGTTGAACAAGGGCCTAATAATCTATTGATGAATAAAATATAGATAAGTCTTTTGAAATTTGAGCAACATTTTACTCCTATTTAAATAAATAAATTGCTTTATAAGAGAACAATATAACATAAACAAGCCATATTTAATATATCTAAGATACTGGACTAACCAAATGGCTTGACGGATATATGTAAGATGATCTTGATGGTACTTTACCCTCCAGTCATCGTTAAGTGTTTCTTGACGAGAGAGATTCAGGGCATCACCGATTCCTGCATATAGTAGCTACATTTAACTTTTATATACTTCCTCCGTTCTTTAAGGCTATTCAGAAGACTTTAACCAGATTCTAAAACCGTATACATTAGATAGTTATAAAAGTAATTTTATAATAGAAGTTATAAATTTTATACTTTTATGGAAAGTACTTTGAACAAATAACATTTTCATATAATTTTTATATTATAAATAATTTTCAATAAAAAGATATAGTTGGTCAAAGTTTTGAATATAATCAAAAGGTAGGAATGTGTGAGCTTGCCGTTCTCAGTGATATAAATAATTGGATCATTGTAGGTATCTTTGGTATACTTCAGTATTTCCAGGATTCCTTGTGGATACACATACAACCAGAGTGGAGTACCCTGCAAATGCATTCATTCAAATAATATATCCACAAAATTAGTAATAAAGGGTTTTGTAATTAATATATGATTATGCGTTATTATACTATATCCTTTGTAATTATCAACGAATATTTGTAGAAGTTTAATATACAGTGCATTGATTTAAAAAATGTTGTATATTTAAGACCAACCTGTTCACCTATGGGCTCCCCATCCGTATTGCGTGCTGCAAACAAGAATAAACATATTATTATACGTAGTATTAACTAAAAGTTATATTGCCATGTTCTCTATCTCCCGTTCAATAAGAAGACTATATTTAATTTAATCTAAGTTTACTATTTTTATTAAACAAATGTTTAATATGGAATATACACTGCTTAATGATATATCACAGAACATATATACCCCCCATTCCCTGTATCATTTAAAAATGGGAAAGGTGCAAATAAGCCCTCGAACTAACAAAAAAGTGCAAATCACCCCTTTTATAGGAGGCTCTGCCCGACCATCGCCATTTTGGGCAGTTCCCGGTGACATTTTTTGATGAATTTTTTTGAGCATCTTCCTCGTTAAGTCTAGTTAACCATATCAAATTTTATCTAAAAATTTAACCGGGAAGGCAGTCAAATGATTTTATGAAATATACTACGCTGTTTAACTGCGCAATTATATATATTCAAACATTTATTTGTCTGCCTTCCCGATTGCTTTTTTAGTTGAAATTCAATAAGAATTCATTGTATTGAGCAAACTATATATCAATACTATAAAATAACAAATGTATATTGTTCTAGACATAACATAATTACTGTAAATTCATAATAATTATTCATAAATTCTTAATCTATATGCTATTCTTTATTCATAAAATTTTATACTATATGCTATTGTTTAACTAATAATGATCAAAAGTTAAATATAGGATATATCAATTTAGTTAATCAAGTCAAAATGACAAAATCACTGGATATCGAAATATCGTAAGCCAATTAAAATATTAATAACCAGGGATAGAAAATCCAGGATGACAATACATAATATTTTTTGTGGAAATCACATACGTAGTATTTGATTTTCTAAAGAGTAATTTAAAAACTGAGCTGAGGATAACAATAAATTAAAGCAGATGCGATAGGTAGGATACTTACATGTTAAAACAGCACGCGTATCAGTTGTTGCCCTAATACAGGCTGGATTTGAGTCAGGGGTGAAATTGGAAGAAACATATGTGGAAGTGTATGAGTTTATGCCGATAAAATCGTAGGACCTTTTCACCATCTGGATTTCCTCCCACGAAAATTGGGGCAACCTTGCTCCAACTAAAGTCCTCATCGATTCTGGATAGTGACCAAAGTTTATGGGTTCCATAAACCTATTTCAATCACAATTAATTAGTCAATTAAGAGCTTAACATAATATAATAATAATGAATGAGTTACGTTACTTGTTTTGTGTACAGAAAGGTGTATACATTTTATACACTTACCTGTGTCCAGAAATGAGTTACACAAATGAGTTACAGACGATTGATGTTTTCTTATAAATGAACTGCTTGTGTAACCAGACAACTAATGTTTGCATACATATTTTGTGCAGATTGTATATCAGCATATACCGACATTTTGTGTACACATTTACATAGACAATTGTTGTTTTATTACTTGTATTTTTCTTGTGTCAATTCCTCTCATGTAATATATGCATTGCGCACATTGTTCAATTAAAGATGTTCTAACTTTTAATAATAATAAATGCATTAATAAATTAAAATCTGCTCATAAAAAATTGTATATTACGCAATATTCACTATGGGTCATCCAGAAACGGTCTCTTTGTGCTTTGGTACAAGGCAGCAATGGGTTAATGATGACGAATGAAGACTCCCTCCCTTACTTTAAGCAATTTCTATTCTTTTATAGAGCACTTATCAACTAATAACTTTTGAAGATTGATATTAAAACCTTCATTTCAGTTTCTAAAAATATGCATATAAACTTATTTAGTACATGGTTTAGATTAATTTTATGTGTGATAATTGAAAGCTAGAGCAACTTGTTTTTGTAGTATACTAGTAACTTTTGAAGGGAGTAAGGAAGAAGAGAGACTAACCAGCCAAATTTGAAATCAAGACTGCGCTTCGAAGCTCGATCATCTTCCAAGCTGGTGTTAACAAGAGGTAGTGTCCACGTCACATCGAGAGTTATTCCAATTGTGCCACCTAAATTCCGGTACTATGTACCATTTTTTTTAAAGTTGTAACAATTCAAAGCTATCAGTAATTTGTGGAACAAATTCAGAATTTTGTAATAATCGACTGACTCATTGACATGTTAAAGAGGGACAATGAAAGATCACATTCAAGACATTAATAATATATGGAGTAAATAAAATACTAACTTAATTAAATAGGAAATAAAACACAATCTAAATTTAGTAGCATTATTATGATCTGATTAAAAAATATATATATTCATCATTCTTTTAAATTCTTCCTGAAATTGAGTGACCTGGCCGGCGGCAAATATACCTTTGTCCTGTACAAGTTGACGGCCTGAGCATGAGCGAGAATGAGATGATGGCCGACGATATAAGGTTCAGTGGATGAGTCTCCTTCGAGGCATGCCTTATTCACCCATTGCGAACACCTCCCTGGTGCAGAATTACCAGCTTCATACCCTCCCATACTAAACTCATATGGTTCATTCAGTGTTATCCAATGCTTCACTCGGTCCCCGAATCTTTCAAAGCAAAGTTCTGCGAAATCCTTGAAATCACCCCTGTAATATAATAAGGAGTATGTTCATACAAGTACGGCAGTTGTTAAAGTACTTCCTCTATCCCATATTACTATGCTCAGTTTTGTTCAGAAGTACAATAAAAATAAAAATATTTAAAAAATATGATTAATGTTATTATGAGTACGGTAATAATTGAACATGATTTATTATGATTAAAGTTACTACTATGATCATTAATTACCACCCTTAAGAGGTCGCATTTTGATAAACAAATAAACTTTTATAGTCATAAATATATAGTTATTTCTACGGAGCGTTGTTTTTCATACTGAACATTTTGGAAAATACCAATTAAACGTCTTGATGTTCACTTTCAAGGAATGATTTGTATGGTGAGATGTTATAACTCTACTTTTCATGATAAACGTATGCCGTATTGTACCAAATTTTCATAAGGATGGACATAATACTCCCTAATATATAACACGAGACTATAATTTATGTAAATACATGTATGGGGCGGCGCTTACACTATTCTAGAGCTCAAGAAGCCACCATACTTGTCTTCAAGAGCTTGAGGAACATCCCAATGGAATATGGTCACAAATGGCTCCAATCCTGACACATATACCGCTATCTTTAGTTTATCTAGCTAATTAACATAACATATTCTGAAAGCAAATAAAGTTAATCAAATAAATACAAGAAACTTAATTTACGAATAAAAATGTGACAAAATATTTATTGTACAAATTCTATCGACAAAAACAATACGAAATTCCAAAATTAAAACTCATTCTTACCATTCCTTTTTGCTTCATCGATGACTCTATTGTAATATGCAATCCCTTCTTCATTTACTCCTTCAGAAACTCTTCCACCTGCTCCACGTAACATTTTTAATGAGCTGCAGTACTTGCAAATTAAATCCAGGTATAGTTCTCTTACTGAGCAGCTTAGAACTAAATTGGAAAGTACAGAAATATAAAAAAGTACTTGTAGGTACTTTTTATTTATAATATATTTAGACATTTTTTGGAGACAAAAGTGTTTTTTTGTACGAAAATGGGAGTCAAAAGTGATCTTTTGTTAAATAATAGAGAAGTAAACTTTTTTTGGACCCTTTTAGAAAAGTAAATTTATGGATAAGAAAAATGTCGAAACATTTACATTTGTACGCTTTCGTGGTAAGTATAGTGCAAGTTAGGTTGACCATTATGATTGTTACTAAACATTACTAATAAAATCACTGTATTGCATATATAATCTGATACATATATGTGGATGCCCTACTCCATTTTAATATAAAGTTTGTGATCAAGAATAATAGTTCGTCCGTTCTAAAAAACTTTGTCATCTTTAAAACTTTGACTAACTATATATTTTCATTGAAAATTATTAATTTCTAACACATACGGAGTAGTATAAAAATAATATGAAAATATTCTTTGTTAAAAGTACGTACCTTCTTGAAAGCATAAAATTTATGACTTTCATAAAATTTTAACTTACCAAAATCATGGTCCAAATTTTATGAAATGACAAAGTTTTCAAGAAAGGAAGTAGTATGATGCGTAATATAGACTTGTTGATTTAAAATAGAGTATGACTTTGAGTAAAGTGAAGAGAGACTATACAAGCGTGATGATTGATTTGATTTTATTTGACTCTTTCATATAAATGTAATTGTTTCTGTTACTGTATAAATGTAAAATAAACTTTCATATAAAAACTTATATACTATGTGCTGAAAAATGTTTTTATAGAAATTAAAAACGGCTTAATTTGAAAACTTACTAGGGATCACTCTCGGCCATGAAATGGAGAACCTGAAAGCATTCATTCCAACCTCTTTACTCATTAGCCTGATATCTTCCTGAATACGGAGTATATCATTAGTGGCAATACATACGTCACTTTAAGGATGTTTTTACTTGAACTGTAATTTGCTGGTATGGTCTGGTCTGGTCTGGCCTGATCTGGTCTGATCTGGTCTGGTCTGAACTGGTCTGAACTCTTTGTATTTTTATAACTATCCAAGTCTGGTCTGGTCTGGGACGAATTACAGTCCAAGTAAAAACATCCTAACACTGGCTAGATGTATTATTGGTAACAATTCCAAATAATACATGTGTTACACTAAACATGACATTAATTGATGATAATAAATTTTAATGTCAAAGTACTACTACTACAATAATTTTAGGATGATAATAAATTAGTATATTTAGCACACAAATATAGTACTTGAAATTGAGTTATTTTTATTACTTATATTTTTGGAAAATCCTCCAAATTCCGGTTAATAAATACAGTAGGATGTATATAAAAATGGACATATACGTACTCTGTACTTGTTATAAAAGTCGACAGCAACATCTCCATTGCTTCCATCATCAATTCTTTCTGCGAATAAAAAAACTCAGAATAGTTTAAATCATGGAAGCAGTTCAAGGATAAAATTAAATATTTTTTGTGAATATGTTCACAGACATACTCACATACAAGTTTTGTCTGGAACGAGATTCACAGGCATAAAATAGCCTAGTTATAGAGCTATGCATAAAGTATATACTCCATCTGTGCCTATTTAAAAGGCATAGTTACGTTTGAATGACACACATCTTTAGGCGAATATCATTTGACACTGTTTTAACAATGTTTAGACAATATTTGATATTGTTTTGTACTCCTTTGTTTGCCAAAAAAGGAAATGAGCCTTTTATATAAGGACACTCCAAAAAGGAAAAAGAGCCTTTTATTAAGCTAGGAGGTTCAATGGAGTTAGGTACCAAATAGATTGAACATGTGATGCAAATATAAATCGGCGACAACTCCGGTATCCATTTAAAAAATGGAGTACAGTACCTATCACTCACTTGATTGGTTCAAATCATTACATTATTTTTAATTTAGATTTAAATAATTCAATTACATCATTCTGATTGATCCATGTGAACAAAGGTACGGTACCTTAAGGCTAACCTCGAATCTACCATATAAATTTTTCTTACAACTAGATTGTATAAGTAGTAGGTGCTTAGGGAAGTGGCCGGGTAATGTTAGTTCTCGACCCACTCCAAATTTGTAATAAAATCTTTATTAGATGTATCATGTATGTAGTTTTTGGCATTAAAATTTCTCAACTTTTTTGTACCAACTCCACACTATTTTTACCTCTAGTTATCAGTTATGTCCCTCATAGTTTCAAGTCCTCATATTTTCATGCATGCACAAAGAGCTAGAGGGATAGGGAGAAACCTGGAAACTCATGCGTAAATGTATCCCAGATACTGGGTCCTTTACCGCTTTTGTTGTGTGCTCCTTCAACCTATCAAAAATGTATATTATACTTTGTATGTATGCACACACATACATATTTATATGTGTATTATATTATGTGTATATGTATATATATTATGTGTATATGTATATATATTATGTGTATATATATAACTGCAACAAATAAAAAAGTTCTTATTAACGTCATCATAACGTGTGAAAGTGTAAATTGGACTAGTGTTCATCACGTGGTATAAAGTACGGCACTTCGGCAGATTAAAAGCAAACTTTTTGAAATAACACTAAGTGATTTTTTTTTTTGTAAATATGAAAACATGCACTACCCAAATTAAACATAATAGTGTTGCAAAAATAAATTTTTAGCATTTCAGACGTTACCCAAATTTTAATTTGAACAACCTCTTATACACGTTGAATTGATATGCATGTAAAAGAAAAGTGGTGTACGTTTTTTATTGTTAAAACACAACCACCATGCAATGAGAAGAACAATGCAAAATGAAACTGGTGGGTGTAGCTCAACTCGTGGCGAGAGAGTGAGACAAGGGTTAGGTCCCGGGTTGAAATCCCGGCAACTGCGATGAGAGGTGATTATGCTAAATGCAAAAAATATAGGGTCGAAGAAGAAGAAACTTGTGAGGTAGTGCAGACGTACTTGATAAGCAGCGACAGCTGATCCAAAATAGAAATCAGGTGGGAAATGAAGGCTATCAATACCAATTGGGTCGAAGTTGGCTTCAATAGAAGAAGCTAGCAAGCCTACCGATAACACTAATATCAGCAATGCTGATACTGGAGAGCGTTTGGTATTTGCCATCATCATAATTTGTTTGTGAGATATGATCTTATGCACCAGCCCAGCCACTTTATATAGAGGCACGAAATATGTTGCACGGAGTAAAGAAATATAATCCCTCCGTTTCACGATCTTTGACACAATTTGACTTGTCAAGAAATAAGAAAAAAATGTTACTGAGGGGTAAATTTTACTGTAGAATACACTGTTTGAATACTGTTTGAACACTGTTTGGCACTGTTTGAACACTGTTTGGCACTGTTTGAACACTGTTTGGCACTGTTTGAACACTGTTTGACACTGTTTGAACACTGTTTGGCACTGTTTGACACTGTTTGAACACTGTTTTGGTAAAGATTTGTTTACCAAATAAGGAAATAAGGAAGTGTGTCATTGATTGTGAAACAGCCAAAAAAGGAAAGTGTGTCAAAGATTATGAAACGGAGGGAGTACTAGTACTTGAGAAATGGTCATCTTAATATCAACAAGTTGGGAATTGGGATTGGTGGGATTAAATTTATAATGATGATGCCCTAAAAAAAATTGGGAGAACTATCAAATAAGCCCTCGAACTTACATAAAAAGTGCAAATAAGCCCCTTTATAGGAGACTCTGTCCGGCCGTCGCCATTTGGGGCGGTTCCCTGTGGATTTTTTTGATGAATTTTTTTGAGCATCTTATTCATTAAGTCTAGTTTACTCATACCAAATTTCAGCTAAATGTTCAATCGGGAAGGCACTCAAATGAATTTTTGAAGATAACTGCACAGTTAAACAGCGCAGTATATTTCAAAAAATCATTTGACTGCCTTCTCGGTCGAAGTTTTAGCTGAAAATTGGTATGGGTAAACTAGACTTAATGAAGAAGATGCTCAAAAAATCATCAAAAAATTCCACCAGAAACCGCCCCTAGTGGCGATGGTCGGACAGAACCTCCTATAAAAGGGCTTATTTGCACTTTTTATGTAAGTTCGATGGCTTATTTGATAGTTCTCCCAAAAAAATTCTAATGATGATTAATTTATAGAGCTGAGATTAGTTAACAACGGAACACTAAATTCATGCAAAAAAGCATGGTGACAAAATTTTATGCAAGCAACGTTGTTGCAACCGTCCTGTGAAGGAAGGAAGTAAGAAGGAATGATATGATGAATTTCTAAAACCATCATGGTAGGTCATTTGCACAATTGCACTTGCACGGAAAATGGAAATATCATGACTTTATGAGACAGTGATAAAGTGAGATGCTTATAAGGAGTATGTACTGCTAACAACACAATATAGCATATAATATCACAATTAACAAATATGTTCTTAGTATTATATATCACACATTCACACCTACTATACATCTAATTTTCACTTATCATACATCTAATTTATTAGACATCTAACTTTTTTAGAGTCGTGTTACAATTTATTTTTTTAACTTGGCTCTTAGACTGAATACCTAAATAGGTTTAGATGTTGATCATGTCATGTGCTCTGAATTGACTCAAACCAAATTAATTTTTTGGATCACAGCATACTGAGAATTGCTCGGACCAATACAAGTAACAAAAGAGGTGGCAGAGACATACAGCTGAGCATAACCTTTTAGGCCAATTGTTAGAGCTTTATCATAGTATTTCTGGATATGCCGGCGGTTAATAAACCTGTCGCATATCTGGAAAAGTCAAAACAGTTAGTCCAACTTTGTTAAGAAAATCAAAACCAAAACAGTCAATAAAACTCAAACACAACCACACTAGCAACATGAGGGGCATTGAGAGGGGCTTGAGAAATAACAAGCATAATTCAGCTTTACAGCAAATAAATTTAAGACCAGGCTTGGTGCTACTGCAATTATGGGTTTTACATTTTTGCGTAGAAAGTGGCTAACTGGCTACAGATAAGAAAGGAAAAACTACGATGACGAAATTGAAAAAGAAAGGATGGGGAGAAAGGATTTGCCGCAACATGATTATTTACATTATAGAGAGTAGATTAATTTTCAACTCAAAATAAACAGCTCAGTGGACTAAATAATTAAATAAAACTAAATGGTTGGATAAAGAAATGGATATTGGCAATCCCCACGGTTCAAGGGGACAATAATCAAGTGAATAAATATAGATGCTCAAGGAAACATCAAGAAATCATTAGTGCAAATCCAGATATTTAAAAACTAACCAAAAGGTCCCATGGAGAGCAGATAGCTGCTGCCCCAACGATGGGTGTATTGACCCCATCCTCACCAAGATACTTCACCTGAAAATATAAATAGAACTCTACAATAAAAGCAGCTTCCGTATGTGTTATATGTATTGGAGCTACACTAAAGGTGAAAAAAGGCAGATTGGGTGAGCCATTATGACTTTGTCCACAAACAAGCAGGTTGTTTAACATACTGGTCAGATTTTTTGGAGTTAGAAGAGGCAGGTCAAATTGGTTAGAATCGTTTCCATAAATAGGTCAGGCCGTTAAACTCAGTATCATTGGGTCAAGGTATTAAATACTGGTAATACAAAATGCAAAATGCATCAACTGGAATGGTTAACTACCCTCAGCAATTACATGGTAATTGTAATTATAAAGAAAAAACGTTGGGTGACAAATATATAGCTAAAATTGCATGTGAGAGCCAGACATTTCGTAATCTTCTTCAGGATATTTTTCAAAACTATTAGAAAAGGTATGAAACCCTGAAAGTTTGAACCGACAAACCTGAATGAAATGTTTTTGCTTCAGAAAATCCTCCCACACATTTGCACTTAACTCTATGTAACAAATCAGAATGAATAAAATATAATGGAAAAACGGAATTTTATCAATCCAAAAAGATATGCTAACTATCAATCCGGAACCCGAAAGATAAAAACTATCAATCATAGATTTTGATTTCTTTCATTTTTTATTTATTTTATTACTAAGTTTTGATGATTTTTTCTTCACAAAAGTTTATTAGCTAATTAAAGTTAACATAATTTTCAAAAAAGTTAAAATAAGTATAAATAAAATTTATGATATTTTTAGTCTTAGATTGATGGTTTTCAATCACTCGGACCCTCTATCGATCATTTTCATCTTTCAGGTCCTAGATTGATAGTTTAACTATCTTTCAGGTCCTGGATTATTGAAATTCCAAAAAAGAACATACTCCCTCCGGTTCTTATTAAAGTTCCCACTTTCCTTTTTGGGATGTCCCTTATTTAAGTTCACACTTCCATTTTAGGAAACAAAACAGTGCAAAACAGTGCCAAACAGTGTCCAAACAGTGCCAAACAGTGCCAAACAGTGCACTCTACAGTAAAGTCAAATTCATTTTCTTAATATGTGTGAGGTCAAACTGGGAACTTAAATAAGAACCGGAGGGAGTATAACCAACAACAACAACAACATCCAAGCCTTAATCCCAAAAGAATTTGGGGTCGGCTAACATGAATCGATCTATGATATCGATGCCAAAAAGAGAAGACAGACAAAAAAGGAAAAAGAAAGTAAGATAAAATTAATAAAATAAAGATAAATAAATATAAGATAACAATAACACAAGAATATAACATAGATAAAAGAAAAAAAAATAAAAGAGCATAAAAAAGCTAGAAGATAAAAATAACATAAGAATATAAAAAGATAAGAAAGATAAACGATAAAAGAAACAAGAAAAGTAGACAAGACATCAATCGTCCAAATGGATGTGCGCCCTCCACTTTGCTCTCTCCAAAACCATACTCTCATCCAACCCAAGAAGACGCATATCAGTTCTGATTACTCTAATCCAAGTCTGTTTGGGTCTTCCCCTCCCTCTCTTCTCTGACTCTTCTCCCCACCCATCAAGTCGTCTAACAGGTGCATCACTCGGTCTTCTATGCACATGCCCAAACCACCGCAAACGAGACTCCTGAATCTTATCTTCTATAGGTGCTACTCCCACCTTTTGTCTGATTACCTAATTCCTCAAGCGATCTTTTCTGGTATGTCCACAAATCCAACGCAACATATGAATCTCTGTCACACTCATCTTTTGAATGTGGCATTGCTTCACCGCCCAACACTCTACGCCATACATTAATGCCGACCTAATTGTTGTACAATAAAATTTACCTTTCAGTCTAGTCGGCATACCTCGATCGCATAGAAATCCTGAAGCACTTTTCCATTTCATCCACCCAGCTCTGATTCTATGGCATACATCTCCATCTAATTCACTATCCTTCTGAATTATGGATCCCAAGTAACGGAACATATCACACACTGGTATCTCCTTACCATCAAGAGTAATTCCTTTGTTGCTACTGCTTCTACCTCCACCGAACTTGCACTCCATATACTCATTCTTGCTTTGGCTCAGTCTGAAACCCTTGCTCTCCAATGTTTGTCGCCATACTTCTAACTTTGTTTTAACACCGGATTGTGTCTCATCAATCAATACAATATCATCGGCAAACATCATGCACCACGGTATATCTTCTTGAATTGACTTTGTAAGTTCATCCATGACTAAAGCAAATAAGAAAGGACTCAGAGCAGATCCTTGGTGCACTCCGATAGTAATAGGGAACTCTACGGTCCTCCCTACACTAGTGTGGACACTTGTAGTACAAGCATCATACATATCCATGATGATGCTGATATACTTACGTGATATGCCTTTTCTAGTTAAGGCCCACCAAAGAACTTCTCGAGGTACCCTATCATATGCCTTTTCTAAGTCAATGAACACCAAATGCAGATCCTTTTTAGTGTCTCTATATTTCTCCACAACTTGTCTAAGAAGGTGAATGGCCTTAGTTGTTGAGCGTCCAGGCATAAAACCAAATTGATTCTCCGAAATTTTCACACTTTTACGAAGTCTTTGCATTCTCGTCGCTCCAACTTTTGCCCAATTTATTATAGCATTCTCTTTTGGCCCTTATTGCTTGTTTCACCTCATCATTCCACCAAGATGTGTCCTTTTTTGGTGGCAGACATCCTTTAGATTCTCCGAGTATCTCCTTTGCCACTTTATTAATGGTGGACTCCATTGATAACCACACATCATCCACGTGTGCGTCATTATCAATAGACCAAACATCTTCCTCTAACATTTTGTGTGCAAAACTTTGTTGGAGATTCCCCTCGACCCTCCACCATTTTATCTTTGGCTCCCCTTGTACCTTAACTCGTCTCGTCTTTTTACCTCGAAAATCAAGCACAAGCATCCTATGCTCAGTGACAGCACTCTCACCTGGGATAACCTTACAATCAGTGTAGCTAGTTCTTCAAGTCGTCCGTACTAAAAAGTAGTCAATTTGGGTACTATTAGCTCCACTTCAAATGTCAAGAAAATTCACCATGAATATATACCTTACAAATGCAGAATACTTGATAGAGAAAGTATTTAGTACTAAATTACTAAATGAAAAAATATATATAAATGCATTTGTAAGGCATATATAGTTCAAAATAACATATACTCCCTCCTCTGTTCCTTAAAACATTGCCAACTTTCCTCTTTTGGTTGTCTCAATAACTTTGCCACTTTCCCTCTAAAGTAAAGAATTTGTAGTTCCACTTAATTTTCTCTCCTCTGCAAAAAACTTAACCACAGAGTTTTTACTTTATTAATCTCTGTGCCGGTCAAACTTGGGTGAGTTTTAAGAGACGGAGGGAGTATAAGAGAAAAAATGGGAAGAAGCATAGAAAACCATGAAAAGAAGCAAATGTGTACTTTGAATGCAAGCGAGGAAAGTATTGATCCTGGGTCAAGAATAAGAGGACTTAAACGCATGCATTTTTGCATGATAAGACTGAAGTTGCCCAATCCAAAACAGTTGTGAGTGTGCTAATACTAGATGTGCTGAAATTACCACCTATATACATGTCATATAGGAAGAACAACATGTCTGGTGTTGTAAAATTGTGTTAGGAATTGGGCCTAATAGACTGTTAGCAATTGGGCCTAATAGACTAAGAATAATAATAAATGTACTAGATTAGTATAAATAGAATAAGCTGGGAGAAGTCAGGTAGGCTGTTATTGACTGTTCAGTCTTTTCTGGGAAGATTGAGATTATTCTCTCTCTTTTGGAGGGCTTTGGCTCAGTTGGGGGCTTCGGCCATTGATAATTGTTCTTCAATAAAGTTTCTTGAATAGTTTTCTTTGAGAAAAAAAGAGAGAATAATCTCAATCTTCCCGGAAAAGACTAAACAATCAATAACAGCCTACCTGACTTCTCCCAGCTTATTCTAATTATACTAATCTAGTACATTTATTATTATTCTTAGTCTATTAGGCCCAATTCCTAATAGTCTATTAAGCCCAATTCCTAACGATACTCCCCCCTAAACATCCACCTTGCCCTCAAGGTGGGCGATAGGACACAGCCACCATCTTCTTCTTTTCATTCATCCTAGCACCTCTCCCTTTCCAATATTGGATGGATTGCTGGACTTTTAGTTTTGTTGCTTCCATCTTCTTCTCTATGTATTTCACAGTAGAGTTATAGAGATGCCATGACATTTGTTTTTGCAATTTGGTTCTTTCAGATTCTGTGGAGCTGAAGTCACAGCCTGCTGCAACACCGAGGACAGCAACTTCTTGCTTTTGAACACTTTCTTCTTCAATATCAATAGATAACTCATGATAGTTCAGCAATTTTCCTTCTCCTCTCTTATTTACCAAGCTCTTCATCTCCTTATTTATTCCTAGTTGATGATCTCCTTGTATACTAGCCTTTTGCCCCTGTACCTCCCATTTGATGGTCTGATTTTGAAAGTTAACTGCCATATCCCCTAGGCCAGTTAACCAGCTCATTCCCAGCACTACATCCACTCCCCCCAATTGCAGAATGTAAAATTTCTGCAAAATTTCATTTCCTTGTACAACCACTGTTAACCCATCACACCTACCATAGTTGGGAAGAAATTCCCCATTCCCTATCTGCACTTTAATCCCCTTAATGCAATCAAAAGGTATCTTCCATTCCTCAACAATCTTCTGTGAAATAAAATTGTGAGTAGCTCCACAATCAATCAAAATATGCACCTTCTTTTCCTCAATCAGCCATTTCAGATTTCCCAGGACTTTAAATGTTCTCATGAGTGGCGTTCCTTCTTTGTTCAACACAGATAATTGCATAGTCTTAGCTTCCATAAGGATTCCTTCTTCTTTTTGTTCTTTACTAAAGTCAGTATCAGATTCTTCCTCCCCTTTAGATTGTTCTACCATCATTATTTTAAAAAAAATCATTCTACAAATGTGACCCCGATTCCAGTTTTCACCACATTTAAAACATAACCCTTTTTTACTTCTTTCTTGCATCTCATTCTGTGATAATCTGGGGCTTGTATTCTTAGAGACAGAACTTGATCCTTCTTCCAGCTTCTTGTTATCATCTGAGTTCTTCATCAATTGATTCATAGATGTCAGATTACAACTATTTCTACTACCATCTCCCCATTTATGATAGCTCTGTCCACTTGCTGAATTTATTTTCAGGATCTTCTTTCCCTCATCTTTATTCTTTATGATGTTGGCTTCATGGTTCTTCTTTTCAATCAAGGAAGCTGTGTCCATGACAGCAGCTAGGGTTCTTGTAGGATATAATTTCAATTCAGCCCTTATATCTCGTTTCAACCCATTGAGGAACACTCCTCTAAGTACCTCCTCAGTCAGATGTCCCTGTGAAGCTATAGCAACTTCAAATTTATATCTGTACTCCTTCACCGTCCCTTTTTGCTTCAAACTAAACAAAGATCCCAGAGGATCCTGCACCAAATCTGGTTGAAAACGTTTGCTTAGATCCTTCGTAAAACTCTCCCAAGTCTGGTGACGAGCCTGGTCTTCCCACCATTGGAACCAGCTCAGTGCCTGGTCTTCCATGGCTATCACGGCAACATCAATTTTGTCTTCTTCCTCCGTATGATTCAGGCGGAAATAACGATTCATTCTTACCAGCCATCCCATAGCATCTTCTCCGTTAAAAATCGGTAAATCAATTTTTCTTCCAGTTCATTGGTGGTGATCATGTCCCCTGCGGCGATGGCGGTGGCGGTGCGGTGGTGAACGATTGTCGTTCCCTTCCGAGTTCTTAGAACTCACTGAGTGTCACGACTGATGATGGTGAGAAGTGCGATGCAGATGAGCGATGCGATGCACATGAGCGATGCGATGCAGATGAGCGATGTGACCTACTTCTCGAACGCTTGCATCCAATCTGGCCATAATCGTTGCCAACATCTCCGCCGTTTGTTGATGATTCCTATCCACCTTATAATCCAATCTGTTGTGGTTATTCTCCAACTCATTCATCCGCAAATCCATCTTTGTCCATGTCCAGACCATCCACAGAATCTACGTTCTCTGATACCAATGATAGACTATTCTCCAAGTACACAGTAAATTCACAGAAAGATGAACAGAATTCAAAGAAAACTATTCAAGAAACTTTATTGAAGAAGAACAATTATCAATGGCCGAAGCCCCCAACTGAGCCGAAGCCCCCCAAAAGAGAGAGAATAATCTCAATCTTCCCAGAAAAGACTAAACAGTCAATAACAGCCTGCCTGACTGATATATACTATTTAAGTAATGCAAAATAAACCACTGGAATTTTCAGTGTTGTCTTAAGTTACCTTTTCTGCTCAATATGAACAGCAATGACCCTTTGAAATTATCTTGTTAAGATGTGCATTCTCTTTCAGCATAAAACATCCAAAAAAAAGTAGATATGCATCAAGGAAGCCGATTTCCCACACATTTTTTAGATTTGTTTGCAATAATTATTCATAAAAAGTGCCAGCTTTCATTCAATCACCTAGTTTAACAAACTGTTTAAAATTTGTTTTTCAATGTTGCTTTGTTTCCAATCACTGAGGTTATAATTACGCTGGACATATTTAAAATATATAAAAAATGAAAAAGTAAGAGAGCAAGTAACAGGCATAACTTTCTTACCAAAACATTAGCGCCAATACTTGTTCCTACAGAAAATAAAGGAGCTTCAGGATATTGGATATGAAGATAGTCAATGACTGCACGAATATCTTCCGTCCATCCAGCATTATAAAAGCAATCAGACTGCACAACTATGATAATGAGTTGCCATTCTCACTAAATGAACTGTACCCTTGAGATAGCACACTTACGGTTATAGATACACCTCCAAGGCCACGATGATTGCTCACAACAGCTCTCCATCCTCGTCTAGCCATCTTGAAAACTAGATGTTTTACATACTGTTCAAGTGAAAACAATTGTCACTTTAATATTTAAAAGTGACATATTTCAGACACTTTTTGAAATATTTAAGTAGCTAAACTTTTCTCTTAAAACTTTTCCTTTAGTAAACTTTAAGGCAAAACCCCACATAATTATGAAGAAATGCATATAGTTCACAGATTTTAAGAGGATAACAACCATAAATTCTAAACATGATGCAAGAAGCATTTTCAAGATCTGTTAGTTTGTAAGGTTGTATGAAGAAATTGCAACGGATATGAATGAAGCTTACTGCAGAATTGCTATCACTTGTTAGGCCAGGTACCACTATCAGGATAGGGCTTTTATCATTTGTGTAAACTCCATCATAAGTTTTAATAGATGGTGACTTATCTAAAAATCAGAAACAACAATAACAACAAAAGGAACCAATGAAATGTCAGCGGGAAATCATGTGTAGCAGACATGAAATTAAGAAAGGTTACAAAAGGTATAGGATGAATAATGGCAAGCACCTAACAGTATTTTACCATTATATGCCTTGACATACATCATATACTTTTGTCATTACCAGTTTTTACTTATCAGGAATACTACGGGTACTAGCTAAAGAGTTAGTAACTCGTTATATTTATGCTTTTCTTTCCATTAATGATGGTTGTATTGTGATAATACAACCTGGCACCAGTGAATTTATCACCTACCACCTTCAATGAAACGACAAAGTTAATTATCTAATAAAGTTTTTATCATACAGGAAATGTTGAGTTTTTTATGTTTTTTAAACTGTTAGATGTAAGCATAATTAGGCTAGGAAGATAAAAAGGTGGAAAAAGAAAGGTTCAAATGTTCAATAAGACATCATAGGAAGTGTTACTGCACATATTGAAAAAACTTCTAAGGACAAATTATTTTTACTGTAATTTAGTGTCACAAACTGTTAGTACGAATGGATCTTCAAACCATTATTGCTCCTCATTTGCATTAGCCTACAAAATATGTGGTCAACCACGTGGCGCTTCTCATATATAGTAAATAACAAGAATGTACCATCTCTCATACATCATTCAACCAGCAATAGTATTGTATCAACCATTATACTAAATTTGATTGCAGACAAGTGGAAAAGAAAACTGTGTTACCATCATCAATGTTCAGCCAATCCAATGCTATTGTCCCACCATCAGGTGTATGAAACATCTGTCTGGTGGCAATTACATGTTAGCAAACACTATCAATAAAAGGAATCAGTCAGTTGGGTACATCTCACCTTTTATAGTTGCAGACGGGAGGCATCCCGAAAAAATGTAAGAAGGCCGTCTGTAGATGCGGACTACAAAGCCATGGAGTCGGAGAAAACCTGCATTTCATTTTAACCGCAATAAAGTGTGAGTCAGTTGCATCGCTTAAATTAGCTTATCAAAAAAACAAGCACAGCTATGGTACATAGAGCACTCTGAAAATTAGAACATCGCTAAAACACGCGCGACTTGTTTTACAGTAATTGTCGTGATAAGTTTACCTTCCATGAAGAACTCTACATCTGGAAATAACTCGTTCGTATAGCTCAGAGGAGGGACTGAATGTCAGCGACACGGGGTTCCCTCTAAACCCCGTAAGTAAATCTCGGAAGAAATAGAGTTCGGCGAAATTGTAAAGAAACAAGAGAATCAGTGAAAGAGAAACAAAGAGATAGTGAGAGATTGGAATCAAATCAGCCGCTCTGAGCAAAAGCTCGTAGGGATTACGGAAAGCAGAGTCTAAGCAACCGTCCATGGTGGTCGTCTGTCGGAGAAAGGAATCAAGCACTCGGGAGGCAAACCAAAACTTATTTTTCAGTTTTTCACGATAGGTTGCAATTTTTGGACTGATAAAAAATGATCATCAAAATTGCCATTTACGGAAATTTGCTTAAATAAGCGGACACTTACAATTTATAACCTTCAACCAGCGCACGTAGTGGACCCGGTTGCAAAACGACGCAGCTTCACTGGTTGATTCCATTATTTTTTATTTCTTTTATTGTTAAAAATTGTAATAATTTTTTTATTTGTAATCTGATTTTTATAAATTTTATATCAATTTCTTTTTTTATTTTTCATGATCTATCAAATGAGACTAATATTGCTTATGTAATTTTAACAAATTATTTTGAAGTTACATTTGATAATATATCATCAAGTTACATCTTCTTCTGCGCGAGTTACATCTTATTGTACGCGAGTTACATCTTAATATACGCGAGTTACATCTTAATGTATGTGAGTTACACCAAGAAATAAATCCTTGCTACATCTTTCATTTTTATCATTTGAAAAATAGTGTATGAATATGAAATACAATATACTTATTTTATGTGGATTAATAAAATTTTGTATTAAATTGGCAAAGAAAAAAATTAATTCAGTTATAATTGAATTAATTCAAGATAAAGATAAGTGAAAAATCACAAATAATTAGATATAACTCACACATAATTACATGTAACTCGCGCATAAAAGTATGTAACTCGTGTATAACAAGATGTAACTCACACATAATTACATGTAACTCGCGCATAAAAGTATGTAACTCGTGTATAACAAGATGTAACTCACACATAACAAGATGTAACTCACACATGATAACTTGTAACTGGAGTATAAGATGATGTAACTTCGTATATTATCAAATGTAACTCCAAGCTAGAAGCAAAATTGATAAACCCAGTATTTAACAATCAAACAACCATAACAAGAAGAATAAGCAGGTAGAGAGATATCGAGAAGATTAAAACCGAATCCGGTATACCGTATAAACCCCACTGCTCTCCCTCGAGAAGGAGAGCAGCGGAAACCCTTTTCTCTATCTCGCCTCTACGCACCCTCAGCCTCTTTCCGATCTTTAGTTCGGGTTCCCATAAGTTAGCCTCCTTTTATAGGAGAAGTTGGCTAACTTACGGGTTACAAGAAAGTCCTCGGGCTAATACACATTTGTGGCCCGTATTACACGTTTAATTGATAACTACACAAATACAAAGATAACTAACTAGATTGAACACCATAAAATATTCTCAACAAAAATAAACAAACTCAATATCTTAAAAACCTCTGAAAACATATAAAAGTGATAAAAAAATATATTATAGAAAAAGTGTATGCATATAAAAATATATTACAAAAAATGTATGAATGTAAAAAATAAAATTACACAGGCAATATTGGTCTCATTTGAAAGATCATGAAAAATAAAAAAAAATTGATATAAATTTTATAAAAATCGGATCAAAAATAAAAAAATTATTAACAATTTTAAGAAAAGGAGAAATAAAAAATAACAAAGGGTGCATGGTGCTCACCATGCACCGGTTCCACGGTATAAGCACTGCATGCTATACGTCTAGAAAATTGAGTTTATTAGGAAACTAAGATAAGATATTTCCCACGGATACCGATGCATGCTTTTACTCATTATTTAATGATTTTTTTACAAGAATATTACTAAAATAAGTCATATTTACATAAATATGACTATTCATTACTACAATGTGGTGTTGTGGTAACTTAAGCTCAAAACTTAAACATGAATTACTATGATTTCATTACTACTCTAGTCATTAGTCATATTTTTGTAAATCATTTTTATTTTGATCATATTTATGTGATTATTTCTTATTTAATTAAATATTAAAATAAAAATAAATTTAATTTTTAGGATTCTACATTTTCGAAAAATAAAAGTACAATAACCCAATAACATAAAATATAAGTTAATACAATAAATATTCAATGAAGAGTATATTAGAAAAAAATAATTAGACATCACTCACTAGAACTTGCTACTTCTTGATTTTCATGATTAAATTAATTTTAAAATCAAATGCTATTATAAAACATGAATACAATAAATATTTAAATTAATGAGTAACGTGTCTTAGTCATATAAGAATTTGCTACTCATTAGTTAAATTAGTGCTAACATATGAGATGAAAGTTATCTTACTCAATTCTTAGTCGGCTTATCTGGTACAAAAAAAAACTACACATGAAAAAAAAATTCTCTCACTCAATTGTTAGTTAGCCGGATTAACTTATAACTAAAAGCACTACGTATGAGAGATAAAATTCTACTGCTTAAATGTTAGCCGCTATTCTATACTTAAAAGAACTCCATGTATGAGAATTCACCGCTCAAGTGTTAGCAAGTTTATCTTCTAATAATATCTAAAAGCACTACATATGAGAGATAAAATTATCTCGCTCAATTATTAGCAAGCTTATATTGTAATGTCTAAAAACACTACATATGAAAGACAAAATTATCTCGCTCAATTATTAGCAAACTTATATTATTATTAGAAGAAAAACTTGCTAACATTGAGCGGTGAATTCTCATATATCTGACAGAAAGTTCTTCCGCTCAATCATTAGCAAACTTAACTTTTTATATTTAAAACCCTTACATAAAAGAGACAAAGTTCCTCCGCGAACTGTTAGTGTGCTTACCTTATCTCTAAAAGTACTACATATGAGAAGAAATAATTCTTTCGCTCGATTGTTAGCCGGCTTATCTTATACTTAGATGAACTATATAAGATATTTGATTAAATAATTTAACATTGATGACAAATTGTTAAATGTCTATAATTTATTCTGAGAGAGTATACTTACTTCTTTTATTGGAGAGAGAATTGTAGAAGAAAATATTATACCTCAATAATTAAGTATCTTCTAATATTTCAATAAATCTAAAATTCAAAGTTTTTAAATGAAGTATCGTAAAGTGGTGGACTAATACTACCTCTATCTAGATAGACTTTGCACTCCTTGAGTTACGAGAGAAATGAGAATAATAAAAATTATTTGGATGAGGTTTGTGCGGAGAGATAAATGAGCAGAAAAATAAATTCTTCACTTTAATCGGAAAGTGACAAAGTTTTTCGGGACAACAAAAAAACGAAAGTTGGCAAAGCCCAATGGAACAGAGGGAGTACCATATGCTCCGTACATTATATATGCACTAAACTATTTTTGTATTATACTCTGATTGAAGAGATTATTCCAGCAATTTATTGTTGATGGATATACCATGACTGAGTCATGTCGCTTGACATATATTAGACTACATCAAAAGGACTTGCGAAGTGGACTATATACGGGATTGGCTTATGTTGTTGGTCGTGGTGAAACTGACGGATCCAGGTTGGGACAACTCATTGTACTTCCTAACTCATTCACGGGAAGTGCACGTTACATGATTCAAAACTACCAGGACGCGATGAGCATCTGCAGGTGGACAGGATACCCACAACTCTTCATCACGTTTACATGTAACCCAAAGTGGCCTGAGATTGTTCGCTACGTGGAGTGTAGAGGACTTGCTCCAGATGATCGTCCAGATATCATTTGTAGAATCTTCAAGATAGAACTTAAAATGCTCATAAAAGACTTGAAAGAAAATAGACTATTCGATGAAGTTAAAGCAGACATGAGCTGATTCTATTAATTAGTTAGCGAAGTTTTATGTAATTACATTACTATTAATACTTTTCTCCAACATAAACAACTATAATTTCATGTGATGATAAAATAACAAATAATTAATTATATCCTATGTAGTTGTATACACTGTGGAGTTTCAGAAACGTGGATTGCCACATGCTCATATTGTGTTATGATTGACGCGAAAGGACACGGCTATATTGGCATCAGACATTGACAACATTATCTCAGCTGAGATTCCGGATGAGAAACATGACCATGATTATTATGTTGCTGTCAAAGAGTTAATAATGCACGGGCCTTGTGGGGTTCTGAACAAGTCTTCGCCATGTATGGAGAATGGTCGCTGCACGAAACACTTTACGAAGAACTTCGTGAGACGTAATACAATTGATGGAAGTGGATTTCCCATTTACAGAAGAAGAGAAAATGGAAGGAGTGTAATGAAGAATGAGACACCTCTTGATAATAGATTTGTCATCCCTCATAACCGTACATTATTGCTCAAGTATGGGGCTCACATTAATGTTGAGTGATGTAATCAAACTCGTGCAGTGAAATACCTCTTCAAGTACATTAATAAGGGTAATAATCGGATCACAGTTGCATTCTCTGAGGCATCCGACAATCGTAAGCCAGAAAAGGTCGATGAGATCAAAATGTATTACGATTGTAGATATATCTCTGCATGTGAAGCGGCTTGGAGAAATGAATAAGCTTGTTTTGTACTTCTGTTTTTGGGAAAATACATAAGATCCAGATAGTCTTGTTTTGCCATATTTTGCCGGTTCCGTTGATGGTTAAAGCATAAACATTAGAATGGTTTATCAGTTTGATTATTCATTGAGTTGAGTTTTGGTTAAATCACCGTCAACTGGGGTCACTTGTGTGTTATATACTGCATTAATATCACCGCTAGAAAAGCTTATCATCGGCATTCCAGATTTCTGCACAACACAGAGACATGGTATGTCTCGTGGACGTTGTATAACTTATATTAAGTTGTGTTATTAAGGATATACTACTTATGAATTATGAAAAATATGTGGCTATATTTAAGAAAAAGAGGTTTGTGAGTAGAATTTCCAAATTGAATAAATTTCACTTTTGATCCTACGAGTTTGATGTCAATTCCACATTTAGTTCACATCTTTCACTTTGTCTACTTTTGATATGTGACTATTGTGTTTTCGCCCATATATGATCATCCCGTCAATGTTTTCGGTGATTAAAATCATCGGAGAAGGACCGCAACTGGTCAAAAATTATTTGTCAAGTACCAAAAGTGGACAAAGTGAAAGAGGTGAACTAAATGTGGAATTGACATAAAACTTGTATGACCAAAAGTTGAATAATTTCTTTCCAAATTTATTATTCGCTCCGGCCTGTGTTTTAGGAGTCCCGCTTTGTGTACACGCCGGGGTACACGTCGGGTTACACGTCAGTCAAATTGTCTGTGTACAGACAATTTGGCCGGCTACACAGACGATTTGATCGACGTTTTATAAAGAAAATCGATTTCCACACAGACAAAAATAAAGAGTTGTCTGTATCACAGACATTTTAGACGAGAATTTTTCATAAAATGTTTGTGATACATACAATTTTAAACGAGAATTTTAAACGATAATTTTAAAATGTTTGTGCTACAGACAATTTTTTATTTTTTGTTTGTGTGAAAACCGAGTTTCTTCATAAAACGTCAGTCAAATTGTCTGTGTAGCCGATCAAATTGTCTGTGCACAGACAATTTGATCGACGTGTAACCCGACGTGCAAAAAATGGCATGTAGAAAGGGAATTTTACATGTTTTAGTACTCGGTATTTTTCATGTCCTAAACTCCGAAGTCCTAATCCTAATTCCTAATCTCATAAATGTAAGGGAAAACTGTCAAATAGGTCTTCAAACTTTCATTAAAAAGTCAATTAAGTCCTTCTATAGGAGACTCTGTCCGGTCGTCGCGATTTGGGGCGGTTTCCGGTGAAATTTTTTGATGAAATTATTTGAGCATCTTATTCATCAAGTCTAGTTTACTCATACCAAATTTCAGCTAAAAATTTAATCGGGAGCGCATTCAAATTAATTCGAGAACGTAAAAATGCGCAGTTATCTTCAAGAATTAATTTGAATGTGTTCCCGATTGAATTTTTAGCTGAAATTTGGTATGAGTAAACCAGACTTGGTGAATAAGATGCTCAAAAAATTTCATCAAAAAATTCCACCGGGAACTGCCCCAAATCGCGACGGCCGGACAGAACCTCCTATAGAAGGACTTAATTGACCTTTTTATGAAAGTTCGAGGACCTATTTGACAGTTATACCTAAATGTAAATGTGCAACATAATTAACGTTTTGGGCCATTTTTCCACGAATAAAAACTTGGAGGTGCATCGATGCGAAAAATCTCAAAATCGGACGAATTTTGTTGTTTAGGCCGTCGGACAGCTGGACTGCTTTCATCCTCGCCGCATTATTTAGTCCGGCGGATGACTCCGAGCGGTGGGCGGTTGCGGTACTAGCGTGGTCTTCATCGGCGTCCGGTAGTAAATCGGCAGTTCCCAAATTTCGGACGTCCCAACAGCTGCAGATGGCTCTGTCCCACAGCAAAGCCGCCGTGGCAGCCAAGCAAATCCGCCACGCTCGCACGTTTGTGAACGCCAAGGTGAAGTGGGTCAGGGACCCTTACCTCGACACGGCAGTGGAGAACGAGAAGAACCTCAAACCCTTGCTCACTCTCAAATCATTGATCCTCTCCCAACCTTCTAAAACCCTACCGCTCCGAACTATCTCCCCGTTGAAGCCCCAACTAAGGCTCCCAACCACCGCATTGACATTCATCCAGAGGTACCCTTATGTTTTTAAGATTTTCCGGCCTCCAAACAGCCGCCTATCTACTCCTCACGTGAAACTCACTCCAAAGGCTCTTTCCCTACAAAACGAGGAGGCACTGATTACAGGCCTTTCATTGTACCGGAAAGACGTTGCAGAACGGCTCGCGAAGCTCTTGATGCTTGCTAGAGCTAGGAGACTCCCTCTGGATGTGATTGACAAGTTTAGGTTCGATTTGGGCTTGCCCTATGATTATATACTCAGTTTTCTACCTGAATTTCCGGACTATTTTCAAATTTGTGACATGGGGTTTAGGGATCCATCACCATCGGGTCCTCAAGTGTTTGGATTGGAATTGGTTAAATGGAGAGATGATTTAGCAGTTTCGGCCATGGAAGAGAGAGCGACGAGTGAGGTTTCTGAGAATGGAAAGGGAGGGCACATTAGGTTTTCTATTAATTTACCAGGAGGGTTTGATTTGCAAAAGAGGGTGGCAAATTGGGTTGAAGAGTGGCAAAACTTGCCTTACATTTCTCCATACGAGGATGCTTTTCATTTGAATCCGAGCAGTGACCAGGCAGAGAAATGGGCAGTTGCTGTGATCCATGAAATGCTTAGTTTGCTAGTGTCAAAGAAGACAGAGAAGGAGAATGTTTATTCTTTTGGGGACTGTTTGGGGTTTGGGATGAGATTCAAAAAGGCTTTGGCTCATCATCCAGGGATATTTTACGTTTCTAATAAAATTAGCACACAGACTGTAGTTCTAAGGGAAGCTTTTAAGAAGAATTTCTTAACAGAGAAGCATCCATTGATAGGTATCAGATACAAATACATATATCTAATGAACTTAGTGTTAAGAAGAGGCATTCCCATACATGCTGGAGCGTTACGGTATAGGAAACGCTTGGCCTCTATTAAAGGGTGGAACTTTGGGGCAAAGAAAAAGATCCGAAAACTAGTAATGACAGATGGTGACTTTTACAGTAATGATGATTAAAATCATAAAACAGAGGAAGAAGTGGGTAATAGAGGAAGTGGCTTGCCGAAAAGTTGGCTGGGTGTCTGATTCTAAGACTGTAAGGAGGTTGCTGGTGATATGATTCCAAAGGTCGTTCTTGAGCAGGTATGCTTACCTGTAACTATTTGTCTTGAAGTGTCTTGAATACTTTTTATCGCCTTGAAAGTTTTATTGTATATCCTGTCCTGCTATGACTAGAATCTGTACCACTTTAAGTTGATTATGAATGTCTTGTCAATTGTTTTGCTACTTAAAAACCTTTTTGGGATCAAATAATCATTAATCTGGTAGGGCACAAGTAACTAACATCTTCTGGTGGTGGTTGTAAAAGTAGGGTCACTAAGGTGTGAAGTATTGCAGGAAATAATCTGCAAGACTGCTATTCATGTGTTATGCACCAATTGTTGGTGGAGTAGTGGAGTTTGATTTAGTAGATGATGATTCATAATTGTACAGGTTTACAGTATAAGATAAAGTGTCTGTTTTGTAAATGTTTGGCATTGCTGAAACTGCTGGATTTTATTGAAGAGAAAGTGCTTTACAGTAGAACATTTCAACCAATTAGCTAAATAAGTCAAAGCTACTTGGGGCTACCAAACAGAGCCACAGATGTATTGCTATCCCCAAGCGTGTTATAAAATATGAAGCTTAGGAGGATTGCAATCTGATGTTGGAAGTGTGAGAAAGTCAATCCCTAGTAGATGATGATAGTTAGACTCTTCAATTGACCATGGTTAGTGTTTGGGAGAAGATAAAGTTCTATCAAGGCATCAACTACTAGAATTGATAATCAATGTCCTTTATTTGTGTACTCATCATGCAAGTGTTTGGCAAAAACGCATTCGAGAAATTCGAAAAGGGATTCATCTCAATGCACTTCTCAGTTCTCAGATCAACACATAGGCTCACACAAGAAGATTTTGGTTTTCAAATTTGCGCTCCTGAATGCTTATGACTGGTCAGACCTGACCCGCCTGATCGGTCTTGTGCCTCATTACATTGACTTGATGGGAAAATACAAGTTCAGCTCACATGGAAGTTTTACATCAGATCTTTTGAATCTCAAAATAGAAAACATTAGCACCTGTTTGGCATGTGTTATTTGGCTAAATTTGCGGAGTTTTATTAAAGTAAAATTGTTTACTAAAATTCATTTTAGTCAAGTAAATCAAAAGCTTGGTATTTTGCAAAAGATATCCTTAATATTATATTTTCCTCCCTTGTTACATTCTGCTTTTAGAAATGTGGAAATTATACCAGGCTCATCCAAAAGCGCACACATCCCAAGGCAGCTGCAAGAATTTTATAAGAAACTGCAGAATTCGAGGTAAAAAGCTTTTATAAGGAAGAAGGGGAAGCTAAGCTAAGTGCAGAGGCTCTTTGCAGGAAAAGGCTAAAGATCATGCTTGTCAATCAATGAAGGGTATGCCTAAAATGAAGATGACCCATGCTCAATAGTTTGTAGTTGATCTATTTGGAGTTAAGTGTGTTCTCTGATTTCAAGCTAAATTTTCTTCAACGATTCTGCCCTCAGGGATTGAATTCCTGTAGTAAGGTGTCTTTCTTTCTTTAGCCATATGTTTTAATTCGATCCAGTATGCACAAACACGATAAAGTAATAAATTTTGTTCGGTGAAAATTTATCTTTTTTGTTATACTACGTATGAACTTGTGATGTGCTACTGTATGTAATATTCCCTCCACCCTATCATCAATATATTTAATCTCCACTAGTAAAAATTTTAAAAACTATATTTGAAAATTTGTAATTAAAATAATTTAACTCTATTTTTCAACAAAATCCCATACATTAATAAATAAAATATAGTCCAAGTAGAGCATGTAAATTGTGTAAAATCCAATATGTTTGTAACTAAAATGGAACAAAAACAGTACTAAATAAATCTAAACACAAATATGAAATTTTAAAACACTAGCAAAAGAATCCATGTGTGTCATCATTGTAGTCCAGACTCCAGATTAAGTGTGACAACATAATTCGAAGAGAAAGATGTGGGGAGGGGAGGAAAATCTGAGTTGAGACCGGGATCAAGAGGAGGTGCGGAGTAAAGAGATATAAATTAGTGTAAGATATATGAGGTTCTTCTGGTGGGGAGGCTTTGCCATTTTTAGAGCAGATCAACTTGGAGTTTCAGACCAGGAGGAGAGCTGGTTTGGAGAAGCTGGTGTGGGGCTGCTGGGCTGTCTGGTGCGAGCGAAATCATCGAGTTTGGAATGGAGTGGAGTCCACAGCACAGCATGCAGGTCATTAACCGAGCACAGGCTTTCGTTGATGGTTGGATTCTAGCGCAGGCAAGACAAAGAGTTAGGGAGCAGCGAGTGCCTTCGTCCGGAGCTTTGTGGTGTAGGCCGGCATCTGGCAGGTTGAAGCTCAATGTCGACGCAGCGGTGCGGCAGAATATTTGTGGCCTCGGTTGGTGTGTACGAGATGAGGAAGGCAGGTTTATTGCGGGGCGTCTCATCCGTGGCTCGGAAGATTATCACCGTTAAGTGCTGAACTTGTCGGGATTCAAGAGGCTCTTAGCTGGCTAAAAGAAATGGTTGGACTGCGATGGAGGTTGAGACTGATTCGACGCGATCTGTTTCTGAAATTGTTCAAGGATCGAGTTGTTCTTCGGTTGGATTACTGGGTGAAGACACAAGAGATTTGGTAAAATATTTTTCGAGCATTTCTTTTAGTCATATTAAGCGATCAGCGAACGAGACAGCTCATTCTCTTGCGAGAGCTGCTTGTTCTATGTCTGGTTTGCGGTCATGGTTTTATTCTCCTCCTTTTATTGTATCCGCTTTAGACAATGATTTGATTAATTTCAATTAATTTCTCTTTTTTCAAAAAAATATATATGAGGTTCTATCCTAAAAGACCAATCTGACAAAATGAGTAGCCTAAAATATTAGTATAGTGTTAAATAGTTCATATTTTACCGATGTAAGAAACATTTCATCACTTTCTTTCACGTACGACCAAACAATTTGTCTGGTTCGTGTCACCATTCATTACTTTTTAGTCCATCATAATCATTGCCATTTTTCAATTAAAACTGTACCCATTCAATTACCCCATCTGCGTGCACAATCAGTCTTCCTTTTCCATCTCTCCCAACCCATCCACCACAACCTAGACAAAGAAGCGTCAATGGAATCATCTCCGGCCTTTCAGGTAAATTGGGTTGTAGCGATGTTTATATTAGTAGATGGATTAATGTGATTGATTCAGTATAGTTGAATGGCTTATTTAACCCTTTTTCCAAAGATAAATTAACATTTAAAATTTGTGTATTTAGAACTACTATAAAAGTTCTGTTGAATTATTCCGAATCCCATTTCTAGTATGATAGAAACTGATACTTATTGTCATAAAACACAGGATAATTGGGTTGATCACATAAACAGTTCGCTAGATGGAAAGAGTTACTACATCCACATACACACAATACATTATTACCTAATCGAAACATAACAGACTACAGTCAAAGTAGACTACAAAAGACAAGGGAATTGCCATGGCCTTACCAAACCTTTGGTAAAGGTCTGTGCTAAATCTGTTCCAAACCCATTACTTATTTGTAGTGTGAAGCACACCATGCAGGTGGAATGGACAGAAACTTAGCAACTTATTATTGACTCAATACTAACATACTACTACTCCATATTTGATTAGAGCTCATCATGATCAACCTTGGTGTTGGTGCCAGCACCATCTGCAGGAACCTGGGAATTCATAAGCAAGGGTCTTGAGCAATAATCTTCCTCAGGAATAGGACCGCCGCCATTACCCTTACCCTGACGAAAGTTTTTCAGGAAGTTCTGGAAACTCAAGGCCGAGTCCTTTGGAGTTCTTGTCAATTCTTTGCTGCTGCGATCAACGCTGTACAACCCCATCCTTACACTAAATCCGGTTGCCCATTCAAGGTTGTCCATGAATGTCCAAGCAAAATAACCTTTCACCCTAACCTTGAACTCACTGCATGCATGCCCACAAATCCATTCATCAACCACTAATATATCTTGGGACATTTACTTAAATGTAGCTAAAATATTCACAGATTTCTAATACGACTCTATATGAGTAATAATTGAATTGAAGACAGGAAAAGTAGGATCATAACATATATCATACATATATCATACATCTCTTTTGATCTTGCCCCTAGCTAGTAATTTTCGCATTAGTAGTACTGCGTATATCTTTCATCATCATTATCATGCACATATTGCTATTAATTAGTCTCACATTCCAGGTGGTTTATGAATTACCAAATAAAGCAATCTTTTACTCAACATTGTAGTTAGTGGCAATTTCACAAAATCCAGAGGTGTTATTATCAAGAGGGGATATATACTAGGCTGGCTTGTCTGGTACAATTTTTTGGATGAATTTCTACACAAAATCTATATACTACGGAGTAATAATTAAAGATTTTTTGAAATTAGGGGTATAAGGTAAAAGTTGAACAAGGGCCTAATAATCTATTGATGAATAAAATATAGATAAGTCTTTTGAAATTTGAGCAACATTTTACTCCTATTTAAATAAATAAATTGCTTTATAAGAGAACAATATAACATAAACAAGCCATATTTAATATATCTAAGATACTGGACTAACCAAATGGCTTGACGGATATATGTAAGATGATCTTGATGGTACTTTACCCTCCAGTCATCGTTAAGTGTTTCTTGACGAGAGAGATTCAGGGCATCACCGATTCCTGCATATAGTAGCTACATTTAACTTTTATATACTTCCTCCGTTCTTTAAGGCTATTCAGAAGACTTTAACCAGATTCTAAAACCGTATACATTAGATAGTTATAAAAGTAATTTTATAATAGAAGTTATAAATTTTATACTTTTATGGAAAGTACTTTGAACAAATAACATTTTCATATAATTTTTATATTATAAATAATTTTCAATAAAAAGATATAGTTGGTCAAAGTTTTGAATATAATCAAAAGGTAGGAATGTGTGAGCTTGCCGTTCTCAGTGATATAAATAATTGGATCATTGTAGGTATCTTTGGTATACTTCAGTATTTCCAGGATTCCTTGTGGATACACATACAACCAGAGTGGAGTACCCTGCAAATGCATTCATTCAAATAATATATCCACAAAATTAGTAATAAAGGGTTTTGTAATTAATATATGATTATGCGTTATTATACTATATCCTTTGTAATTATCAACGAATATTTGTAGAAGTTTAATATACAGTGCATTGATTTAAAAAATGTTGTATATTTAAGACCAACCTGTTCACCTATGGGCTCCCCATCCGTATTGCGTGCTGCAAACAAGAATAAACATATTATTATACGTAGTATTAACTAAAAGTTATATTGCCATGTTCTCTATCTCCCGTTCAATAAGAAGACTATATTTAATTTAATCTAAGTTTACTATTTTTATTAAACAAATGTTTAATATGGAATATACACTGCTTAATGATATATCACAGAACATATATACCCCCCATTCCCTGTATCATTTAAAAATGGGAAAGGTGCAAATAAGCCCTCGAACTAACAAAAAAGTGCAAATCACCCCTTTTATAGGAGGCTCTGCCCGACCATCGCCATTTTGGGCAGTTCCCGGTGACATTTTTTGATGAATTTTTTTGAGCATCTTCCTCGTTAAGTCTAGTTAACCATATCAAATTTTATCTAAAAATTTAACCGGGAAGGCAGTCAAATGATTTTATGAAATATACTACGCTGTTTAACTGCGCAATTATATATATTCAAACATTTATTTGTCTGCCTTCCCGATTGCTTTTTTAGTTGAAATTCAATAAGAATTCATTGTATTGAGCAAACTATATATCAATACTATAAAATAACAAATGTATATTGTTCTAGACATAACATAATTACTGTAAATTCATAATAATTATTCATAAATTCTTAATCTATATGCTATTCTTTATTCATAAAATTTTATACTATATGCTATTGTTTAACTAATAATGATCAAAAGTTAAATATAGGATATATCAATTTAGTTAATCAAGTCAAAATGACAAAATCACTGGATATCGAAATATCGTAAGCCAATTAAAATATTAATAACCAGGGATAGAAAATCCAGGATGACAATACATAATATTTTTTGTGGAAATCACATACGTAGTATTTGATTTTCTAAAGAGTAATTTAAAAACTGAGCTGAGGATAACAATAAATTAAAGCAGATGCGATAGGTAGGATACTTACATGTTAAAACAGCACGCGTATCAGTTGTTGCCCTAATACAGGCTGGATTTGAGTCAGGGGTGAAATTGGAAGAAACATATGTGGAAGTGTATGAGTTTATGCCGATAAAATCGTAGGACCTTTTCACCATCTGGATTTCCTCCCACGAAAATTGGGGCAACCTTGCTCCAACTAAAGTCCTCATCGATTCTGGATAGTGACCAAAGTTTATGGGTTCCATAAACCTATTTCAATCACAATTAATTAGTCAATTAAGAGCTTAACATAATATAATAATAATGAATGAGTTACGTTACTTGTTTTGTGTACAGAAAGGTGTATACATTTTATACACTTACCTGTGTCCAGAAATGAGTTACACAAATGAGTTACAGACGATTGATGTTTTCTTATAAATGAACTGCTTGTGTAACCAGACAACTAATGTTTGCATACATATTTTGTGCAGATTGTATATCAGCATATACCGACATTTTGTGTACACATTTACATAGACAATTGTTGTTTTATTACTTGTATTTTTCTTGTGTCAATTCCTCTCATGTAATATATGCATTGCGCACATTGTTCAATTAAAGATGTTCTAACTTTTAATAATAATAAATGCATTAATAAATTAAAATCTGCTCATAAAAAATTGTATATTACGCAATATTCACTATGGGTCATCCAGAAACGGTCTCTTTGTGCTTTGGTACAAGGCAGCAATGGGTTAATGATGACGAATGAAGACTCCCTCCCTTACTTTAAGCAATTTCTATTCTTTTATAGAGCACTTATCAACTAATAACTTTTGAAGATTGATATTAAAACCTTCATTTCAGTTTCTAAAAATATGCATATAAACTTATTTAGTACATGGTTTAGATTAATTTTATGTGTGATAATTGAAAGCTAGAGCAACTTGTTTTTGTAGTATACTAGTAACTTTTGAAGGGAGTAAGGAAGAAGAGAGACTAACCAGCCAAATTTGAAATCAAGACTGCGCTTCGAAGCTCGATCATCTTCCAAGCTGGTGTTAACAAGAGGTAGTGTCCACGTCACATCGAGAGTTATTCCAATTGTGCCACCTAAATTCCGGTACTATGTACCATTTTTTTTAAAGTTGTAACAATTCAAAGCTATCAGTAATTTGTGGAACAAATTCAGAATTTTGTAATAATCGACTGACTCATTGACATGTTAAAGAGGGACAATGAAAGATCACATTCAAGACATTAATAATATATGGAGTAAATAAAATACTAACTTAATTAAATAGGAAATAAAACACAATCTAAATTTAGTAGCATTATTATGATCTGATTAAAAAATATATATATTCATCATTCTTTTAAATTCTTCCTGAAATTGAGTGACCTGGCCGGCGGCAAATATACCTTTGTCCTGTACAAGTTGACGGCCTGAGCATGAGCGAGAATGAGATGATGGCCGACGATATAAGGTTCAGTGGATGAGTCTCCTTCGAGGCATGCCTTATTCACCCATTGCGAACACCTCCCTGGTGCAGAATTACCAGCTTCATACCCTCCCATACTAAACTCATATGGTTCATTCAGTGTTATCCAATGCTTCACTCGGTCCCCGAATCTTTCAAAGCAAAGTTCTGCGAAATCCTTGAAATCACCCCTGTAATATAATAAGGAGTATGTTCATACAAGTACGGCAGTTGTTAAAGTACTTCCTCTATCCCATATTACTATGCTCAGTTTTGTTCAGAAGTACAATAAAAATAAAAATATTTAAAAAATATGATTAATGTTATTATGAGTACGGTAATAATTGAACATGATTTATTATGATTAAAGTTACTACTATGATCATTAATTACCACCCTTAAGAGGTCGCATTTTGATAAACAAATAAACTTTTATAGTCATAAATATATAGTTATTTCTACGGAGCGTTGTTTTTCATACTGAACATTTTGGAAAATACCAATTAAACGTCTTGATGTTCACTTTCAAGGAATGATTTGTATGGTGAGATGTTATAACTCTACTTTTCATGATAAACGTATGCCGTATTGTACCAAATTTTCATAAGGATGGACATAATACTCCCTAATATATAACACGAGACTATAATTTATGTAAATACATGTATGGGGCGGCGCTTACACTATTCTAGAGCTCAAGAAGCCACCATACTTGTCTTCAAGAGCTTGAGGAACATCCCAATGGAATATGGTCACAAATGGCTCCAATCCTGACACATATACCGCTATCTTTAGTTTATCTAGCTAATTAACATAACATATTCTGAAAGCAAATAAAGTTAATCAAATAAATACAAGAAACTTAATTTACGAATAAAAATGTGACAAAATATTTATTGTACAAATTCTATCGACAAAAACAATACGAAATTCCAAAATTAAAACTCATTCTTACCATTCCTTTTTGCTTCATCGATGACTCTATTGTAATATGCAATCCCTTCTTCATTTACTCCTTCAGAAACTCTTCCACCTGCTCCACGTAACATTTTTAATGAGCTGCAGTACTTGCAAATTAAATCCAGGTATAGTTCTCTTACTGAGCAGCTTAGAACTAAATTGGAAAGTACAGAAATATAAAAAAGTACTTGTAGGTACTTTTTATTTATAATATATTTAGACATTTTTTGGAGACAAAAGTGTTTTTTTGTACGAAAATGGGAGTCAAAAGTGATCTTTTGTTAAATAATAGAGAAGTAAACTTTTTTTGGACCCTTTTAGAAAAGTAAATTTATGGATAAGAAAAATGTCGAAACATTTACATTTGTACGCTTTCGTGGTAAGTATAGTGCAAGTTAGGTTGACCATTATGATTGTTACTAAACATTACTAATAAAATCACTGTATTGCATATATAATCTGATACATATATGTGGATGCCCTACTCCATTTTAATATAAAGTTTGTGATCAAGAATAATAGTTCGTCCGTTCTAAAAAACTTTGTCATCTTTAAAACTTTGACTAACTATATATTTTCATTGAAAATTATTAATTTCTAACACATACGGAGTAGTATAAAAATAATATGAAAATATTCTTTGTTAAAAGTACGTACCTTCTTGAAAGCATAAAATTTATGACTTTCATAAAATTTTAACTTACCAAAATCATGGTCCAAATTTTATGAAATGACAAAGTTTTCAAGAAAGGAAGTAGTATGATGCGTAATATAGACTTGTTGATTTAAAATAGAGTATGACTTTGAGTAAAGTGAAGAGAGACTATACAAGCGTGATGATTGATTTGATTTTATTTGACTCTTTCATATAAATGTAATTGTTTCTGTTACTGTATAAATGTAAAATAAACTTTCATATAAAAACTTATATACTATGTGCTGAAAAATGTTTTTATAGAAATTAAAAACGGCTTAATTTGAAAACTTACTAGGGATCACTCTCGGCCATGAAATGGAGAACCTGAAAGCATTCATTCCAACCTCTTTACTCATTAGCCTGATATCTTCCTGAATACGGAGTATATCATTAGTGGCAATACATACGTCACTTTAAGGATGTTTTTACTTGAACTGTAATTTGCTGGTATGGTCTGGTCTGGTCTGGCCTGATCTGGTCTGATCTGGTCTGGTCTGAACTGGTCTGAACTCTTTGTATTTTTATAACTATCCAAGTCTGGTCTGGTCTGGGACGAATTACAGTCCAAGTAAAAACATCCTAACACTGGCTAGATGTATTATTGGTAACAATTCCAAATAATACATGTGTTACACTAAACATGACATTAATTGATGATAATAAATTTTAATGTCAAAGTACTACTACTACAATAATTTTAGGATGATAATAAATTAGTATATTTAGCACACAAATATAGTACTTGAAATTGAGTTATTTTTATTACTTATATTTTTGGAAAATCCTCCAAATTCCGGTTAATAAATACAGTAGGATGTATATAAAAATGGACATATACGTACTCTGTACTTGTTATAAAAGTCGACAGCAACATCTCCATTGCTTCCATCATCAATTCTTTCTGCGAATAAAAAAACTCAGAATAGTTTAAATCATGGAAGCAGTTCAAGGATAAAATTAAATATTTTTTGTGAATATGTTCACAGACATACTCACATACAAGTTTTGTCTGGAACGAGATTCACAGGCATAAAATAGCCTAGTTATAGAGCTATGCATAAAGTATATACTCCATCTGTGCCTATTTAAAAGGCATAGTTACGTTTGAATGACACACATCTTTAGGCGAATATCATTTGACACTGTTTTAACAATGTTTAGACAATATTTGATATTGTTTTGTACTCCTTTGTTTGCCAAAAAAGGAAATGAGCCTTTTATATAAGGACACTCCAAAAAGGAAAAAGAGCCTTTTATTAAGCTAGGAGGTTCAATGGAGTTAGGTACCAAATAGATTGAACATGTGATGCAAATATAAATCGGCGACAACTCCGGTATCCATTTAAAAAATGGAGTACAGTACCTATCACTCACTTGATTGGTTCAAATCATTACATTATTTTTAATTTAGATTTAAATAATTCAATTACATCATTCTGATTGATCCATGTGAACAAAGGTACGGTACCTTAAGGCTAACCTCGAATCTACCATATAAATTTTTCTTACAACTAGATTGTATAAGTAGTAGGTGCTTAGGGAAGTGGCCGGGTAATGTTAGTTCTCGACCCACTCCAAATTTGTAATAAAATCTTTATTAGATGTATCATGTATGTAGTTTTTGGCATTAAAATTTCTCAACTTTTTTGTACCAACTCCACACTATTTTTACCTCTAGTTATCAGTTATGTCCCTCATAGTTTCAAGTCCTCATATTTTCATGCATGCACAAAGAGCTAGAGGGATAGGGAGAAACCTGGAAACTCATGCGTAAATGTATCCCAGATACTGGGTCCTTTACCGCTTTTGTTGTGTGCTCCTTCAACCTATCAAAAATGTATATTATACTTTGTATGTATGCACACACATACATATTTATATGTGTATTATATTATGTGTATATGTATATATATTATGTGTATATGTATATATATTATGTGTATATATATAACTGCAACAAATAAAAAAGTTCTTATTAACGTCATCATAACGTGTGAAAGTGTAAATTGGACTAGTGTTCATCACGTGGTATAAAGTACGGCACTTCGGCAGATTAAAAGCAAACTTTTTGAAATAACACTAAGTGATTTTTTTTTTTGTAAATATGAAAACATGCACTACCCAAATTAAACATAATAGTGTTGCAAAAATAAATTTTTAGCATTTCAGACGTTACCCAAATTTTAATTTGAACAACCTCTTATACACGTTGAATTGATATGCATGTAAAAGAAAAGTGGTGTACGTTTTTTATTGTTAAAACACAACCACCATGCAATGAGAAGAACAATGCAAAATGAAACTGGTGGGTGTAGCTCAACTCGTGGCGAGAGAGTGAGACAAGGGTTAGGTCCCGGGTTGAAATCCCGGCAACTGCGATGAGAGGTGATTATGCTAAATGCAAAAAATATAGGGTCGAAGAAGAAGAAACTTGTGAGGTAGTGCAGACGTACTTGATAAGCAGCGACAGCTGATCCAAAATAGAAATCAGGTGGGAAATGAAGGCTATCAATACCAATTGGGTCGAAGTTGGCTTCAATAGAAGAAGCTAGCAAGCCTACCGATAACACTAATATCAGCAATGCTGATACTGGAGAGCGTTTGGTATTTGCCATCATCATAATTTGTTTGTGAGATATGATCTTATGCACCAGCCCAGCCACTTTATATAGAGGCACGAAATATGTTGCACGGAGTAAAGAAATATAATCCCTCCGTTTCACGATCTTTGACACAATTTGACTTGTCAAGAAATAAGAAAAAAATGTTACTGAGGGGTAAATTTTACTGTAGAATACACTGTTTGAATACTGTTTGAACACTGTTTGGCACTGTTTGAACACTGTTTGGCACTGTTTGAACACTGTTTGGCACTGTTTGAACACTGTTTGACACTGTTTGAACACTGTTTGGCACTGTTTGACACTGTTTGAACACTGTTTTGGTAAAGATTTGTTTACCAAATAAGGAAATAAGGAAGTGTGTCATTGATTGTGAAACAGCCAAAAAAGGAAAGTGTGTCAAAGATTATGAAACGGAGGGAGTACTAGTACTACTATATCCGTCCCTTGAAATTTTGCCAAAATTGATCGACGAGAAGAATAATAAAGTAAAAAGTGTGTTGTTGAGGTTTGTGCTGAGCAGAGAGAAATAACAGAAACCACAAATTAATTGATTAAAGAAGAAAGTGACAAAGTTTTTTGGAAGATCCCAAAAAGGAAAGATTTTAAGAGACGAAGGGAGTAGTACGAATATTGATGATATCTTTGAGCCATGTGTGACTGTGGGTGGGTATAACTGGTAACCACACGCACCCGTATCCAAAATCCGATCCGACCCAGCCCGGACAGATGGTTGCAGTGCCTGAAATGTAATTTTAGGCTTTACTGTTAGAGGGGTTTTCCTCACAAAACTTTGGTACCTCTTGGAGCTCATGAATATTTGCATAATAAAAAGCCTTGAATATTGCTTGTTTCCGGTCTCGTACAAGTGCCTTGAATAAACTACACAAATCTAGTTTTAGAGATAATTTTGGGGAACAATTTCTCATTCATTTCAAAATTATTTTCTACAAATAATATAGTAAAGATTTCACCTTACGGAGCACAACCTGTTAGGACCTAGTCCTATAAAAAATGAGATGTTAGTCATTCACTACCAAAAAATCACGCGATTGACAGAGATTTTGGCAGGGATTTGTCAGGGATTTTGGCAAAGGAAATGCCAAATTCATGCCAAAATCACTTTGACACGAGCTATTTGGCATGAAAAATTGGTAAGTCCGTGCCAAATTCCGTGTCAATCTCGTAATTTTTTTGTAGTGATTACATATTTTTAAAAAATGAGATGTATTTCTAACACAAATACAATTTATAAAAATAAAAGATATCTATAAGCAAGTTAATAAAAAGAATCACAGATCAAACCAATAATCAAACTAGAAAACACAAAAGCCAGTCTCCATGAAAATGCACCATATTTGTATTTTCATCACAAGACTTTGTTGAAATAATTATAATTTTGAAGAACCTACCTCAAATCCTTGAGCGAAGTAAATCCGATTCGCTTGGAAATCAACTAGGTTACCAACACCCATACATACACCACCGTCACTACAAAAAGATACGGGATTTTAGCACGGATTTATCGATGATTTTGTGTCAAATAGCTTTTGATAAACTGTTTTTGGAACGGATTTAGCATATCTTTGCCAAAATCCTTACCAATTTTGAGGAATCCCTGCGAAAAAGCCTTCTCAATCCCGAATTTTTTAGTGCATGCACAGGAAGTAACTTTCAACTGATTGACTTCACGTGTATACAACGTGAAGTGGCCACAAAATTAATTACTACTCCCGCTCGATCTATTGGCCTTTGTGAAATTTCATTCTTTAGTCGTTTCAGAAACTGTATTTCCTTTTGAAACAATTAATACGTGATTACACTCCTTTCTGACTCTTTTGCACAAATCTCAATCACACTATTTGCTTTGTTTACCTAATTAAAAGTTGACAAAGGCAAATGAGACATACATATATGTACGAGAATTTGCATAAGTCAGTGCATGTACATAGTACGTTAAAACTTAAAGTTTAATCCTAAACGGTTAACGATATAGGAGGGGGGGGGGGGGGGGGGGGGTTCATATTATTATACTACGTATAATGTTTTATTGTTGTATAGAAGTCTGGTGTGTAACAAAAACTTCAACATGTCCCCTCAATCCAAACCGGACGGGACACAATCGGGTGTATAAATGGGTTAAAGAGATCTTTAACAAGCCATTTTCAATCATTAGTGCTAAATAAACGGTCAAATTATAACCGACTTGAATATAATACGAATTTGGATCCTCTCCATTAACTAGAGAGTTTCATTATAAGAGAGATAGAGATGAGAAAATTAAGAGTGAAGTATGTTGATGAATAGGATAGAGAAAAAGTAGATATAAATAGAAAGTGAGAAAGAAATGGAGGGAAAATGGAGAGAAATAAATGAAGAGAAGCTGCACCCCTTTAATATCATGTTAAGACTAGATGTTCTATTCTAAAATTTTAACTTTATAATAGGAGTAGCCCAATAATATACTCACTGCGCTCCTCTATTATTGTGTCGTAGGAAAACCGAGGGCTCGTCTCAATATGGGTTGATAAAGGTTTATTGGGGTCGTCATTTTGCTTCAATATAATAATGTATCAAGTACCAAGCCTGCCAATATAGTACCGTAAAAAGAAAAGTCTAAGAGCACGTTATGAATTAGCTATTTGTACCTTTAAAGAGAAGACGTATGATGGATCTTACTCTACGGAAAAGCAAGTAAAGATATTCCTCATTTCCTAAAAAAGGATGACACCCTATCCCTGAGGTCCTCAATCTAGATCGAACAGTATGTTGGGAGGATGTAAATTGGATTATAATCTCAATCTGACAGAATATTCTTCATTTCCTTATTGCACGGAGAGTGTTACACTTCATGTAAAAATGTTCCTCATTTCCTTATTGCACGGAGAGTGTTACACTTCATGTAATACTACTACATCACAAGAGTAGTATATACCACAAATTAAATTTGAATCCGCACGGGTAGCTCATTGGTTGAGTGGTAGGAAAGTTAGAACATTGATGAATGATCGAAACCTGCAGCGGCCAAGTGGAGGTTACAGCTTCTGCCGACTGAGCTGGACCTCTGGTGCACACGGGTACAAGATATACAATCATTGGATCGATTGAGTCACCATGACTTACAATATCCCAAAAGTCTTGTTGGGTAGTGGCGTGGGGGGACCTTGGGTCGGGAATTCAACCTTTTGGAATATTGAAAATTTAATTTGAAACTTAATGATATCTTATCATTATTAACATTATGTCATAATAGTTCCATAAAATTAGACCTAGGAATTTTAAATCATAATCCGAATGTCTTATGAAGGTATTACTAGAATCTTACCGAGTATTAATCATAAATGAATTTTATAAAAGTGATTTTAAATTTATTTAAAGATTTAACTTTTAGAGGTCACATTTAGGCTAGCAATTTAGGAATTTGGTGGCCTTTCACTCATGTAGGGTGATGGAGTATATGGGTCTAGGCCCCAGGATCCACATACTCAGAAGAACAGAAAGTACGAGCCACCAAGTGGTGCCCTCGTCGGCCAAAGGACCACCGTCGGTCGAAGAGGGACCAACTCAGAATATGATCCTGAAGTCAGGGAACTTGGGTGCCCCCGTCGACCGTGCCCTCATCGGCCGTGCCCTCGTCAGCCACAGAAGTCTCACAGAACTAGATTTTACACTTAATCATTTCTACACACATTGTATTCGGCCCAATAGCGGTCCAGTTGTAAATGGGCCTCCCATGCCCAAGGCTTGGGAGCCCAACCCATATTTTCCCTATAAATACTTCCTCTGGAGGTAGTTGTAGGGGTTGGAAAATCATTTATTGAAGCATTTACTTGCACTTCTCTCTCTAGCTCTCACTTCTCTCTAGAATATACTCTATCATTTGGCACCCAAGAGATCATATCCGACAATGGCACCCAGTTCGAAGCGGCACCCTTCCAAGAGCTCCTTCGAGAATGGGGAATAAAGCACCGTTTCTCCTCCGTCGCCTATCCTCAGGGCAACGGGCAGGTTGAGAACGCCAACAGAACTATAATGGAGGGGCTGAAGAAGAAGCTCCAGGACGCAGGAGGAAGTTGGGTCGACGAGCTCCCCAACATCCTGTAGTGCTATCGTACTACGCCAAGGAGGGCAACAGGTGAGACACCTTTTGCCCTGTGTTATGGCTTTGAAGCAAGGGCACCCACGGAAGTCACCATTCCCAGCCGACGGGTGGAGCAGTATGACCCTGAGGTCAACGAGGAGAACATGAAGATCGACCTCCACCTGGTCGAAGAGAGACGCGAACAAGCATTCATCCGGGCAGAAAACTATCGGCGTCAAGTAAAATCATACTATGATGCCAAGGTACGTTCCTGGGAGTTCCAAGTGGGGGACTACGTCCTCCGCGGAAGGGAAGCGAGTCAGCCGATGGAAGGGGGGCAAGCTAGCCTTGAAATATGAAGCTCACTACATTGTCAGTGCCGTGATAAAACCCGACACCTACAAGCTTAAACACCCAAATGGGACCAATGTACCACGAACGTGGAATATACACCATCTGATGAAGTTTTATCAATAATCCGAAGGAGGTACAGCCGGCGAAGCCCTCACTCCTTGACGGGTTATTGATCGAACAACACCCTCGGCCTTGAGCCATTTATGAATAAAAGTCATGTTTCCCTTGATTTTTTGGAATTCAAATAAAATATTAACGGGTGCCCTCATCGGCCACCTTAGAGCGAAAGGCTCATGTATGCCCCATTGTATTTTGTATCAGCGAAAGGTTTAGGCCGAGCTGAGAGAGCACGTCGTATCGGCCCCTCAGAGCGAAACGCTCAAGCAGGGCCGACGATGTCCCCAGGACGATGGGCCCGCAAACGGCCCATGTCTTGAAATGGGAAGTTCACCGCGTCGTCCACGCGCCTGATCGCAGGACGACAGGCCTGAAATCATGGCCGAGGTGACAAAATCCCCAAACTCAAGGTCGGGCAACGACAGCCGTTGGAAACCAACCAAAAGTCTAGCCCGCGTCATAAATAGGCGACGAGACCCCCCTGAGACCATGGACGTTATAAACAAATTCCAAACCGGCCGGAGGACTATCGACCCCTTCGGCCGAAGCTTGAAAGAAGGACACTCCCCGAAATAGGGAATAATGATAAAAAAAGAGGGAAGCCGAGGACCGCCCTCACCTACCGACCTCGAGCAGTAAAAATAAATCCCCACGCATCAAGCCACACCTTTGGCTAAGTACATATCATTTGAATACAAAGGTAACACTATCAACAGGTAACACGGACGAAGCGGCTACCCGCTACGAGGAAAATGTCAAGGACGGAGCATGCACCTATAGAATCCTAACCAAGTGGATTGGTGAAACGAGGGTGGTTACCTTCATCGGCCATGACCGACTGAAGTTCCAACACTTAGCATGCAAACCAAGAATCCCAGCTTGACACTTAACACAATCCTGGAGTCGAACACCAGAAAGGAGGTCCAGGACGAAGCGGGCACTAAAACACTCGTGCTTAAGTTGAACACTTGGAAAAATTTCAAAGGCAAAAGGGAAAAGGCATCCCCAAGACGAAGCGAACAACAGAGAGGAAGGTGGCCTAAGTGAATTTCAAACACTTTTTGAAGAAAGTTGCCTAAGTGAATTTCAAACACTTAGAATTTTTTTGAAGAAAGTTGCCTAAGTGAATTTCAGACACACGGGTACCTTCATCGGCCACACTGCCCAAATTGGCTGACAACGGTACTGGGCAGAGAAAACTACATGGCCCAACACTTAGAGAAATCTCCAAAGTATTGAATAACGAGGGGACAACCTCAAGACGAAGCGGGCACTCAAACACTTGCAGGTGCCTGCCTCGGCCCCAGCCACGGCGCGGTAGTTATCTATGCTCTGGTTGGACACTTAGACAAATTTCAGAATTGAAATAACGAGAGCAATAAGCATAAACATTTAAAGCCAAAGGGGACAAAAGCGCTATTCATTCAGTCAAAAGGTGAAGTTACATAGGAGGGCACTTCGGCCATTACATTCAGACGGGCAAAACAAAAGCTATTACTAATTACAAGGCAAAATAGATTATGGCCGATCAAGCCTCCTGAACGCCCTCACCGGCAGCCTGACCCGCAACGTTTTGATCAACGATGAACCCGACATCATCCTCGGCCTCGACATCGGCATCTAAACTGGCCTCTACAACGGAAGTGGCGGTATCGGGCATGACATCATCCTCACCATAGTCTGGTTCGCCGAGGCCAGAGCTTTCTATCGGAGCCTGCCTGTCAGAAAGGGGAAGTTTAACCTGCTCCTCTGGATCCTTCATCAGCTTGGGAAGCTGCAGGTTCCGCCTGGCCCACCCCCGGGTATAGTTCAGTGCTTTGAAGGCACGACTCAGCCGCCGATAAAGGAGCCTTTGCATCCGATGATGGCCCATGTTGTAATACACGGACATCTCACGCTCAAAATACTCTTGGCCGGCAGGGGAGTTTTGCCCTCAATCCTCGAGCTTGGCCGCCACGACCTCATAACACCAGGGCAAGCGCTCGTCGGCTTTCCAGCCCTCGGCCAGGAACTTCTCAACAGCAGCATCAGCGGCCTTCACCGCTGCAGCCTCGGCTCCGGCTTTGGCTTTCTCGGCATCATCGGCCCGCCGGCGATCAGCCTCTCGGGCATCCTTCTCTTCAGCAAGTTTGGCCAGGGCTTCGTTCTTGGCCGCATCGGCCTCGTCGGCCCTCTTCTGCAAGGCCGCAAAGTCCTCTCGCAACCTTCCCAAGCAGCTCATGGCCTCATCGGCTGAAGCTGCCTTCTGCTCAAACTCTTTCAAACGGGCAATCCCCCGTTGCTGCCTCTTATTGCTCTCCATGAGCATAAAGGCACCCTGCAACACAAAACACTATCATGTAACATGTTCGTAAAAACAACAAAGGAAAACGACAAAGTTAAAGAAGAAAGGATTTACCTGGACGACAAGGTCCATCCCCCCATCGTATATCTTGACATCGCCGAGCTTGTCAAGATAAGACCGGTCCTTGGCCGGGATGGCCTGAGAGAGCACATCATGGCAGTCAACACCATCGTTGAAGACACCCCCGTCCTTGAGGTATTCAACCTCAATCTTATAAGTGGCCATAGCCACCTCCTTGCCGAACCGCTTCGGCCGGGACCCTTGGGCGAGGGGGAGGGGTTGAGAAACATCGCTGGAGAGACTGGAGGTAAGATCCACAATGGCAACAGCAGCACCGGATCCCCCTTCGTCCACAGTTGGGACGGTCAGAGCGCCGACCTTGTCGGCAACAGAGGAAGGCGAAGCCTTCTTGGACTTCTTGGCGGGTTGCATGCCGGCCTCACTCAGCTTCTTCTGAGATTCATCCACCGGCTGCTTTTTCTTTGGATGGGGGGGGGGGGGGGGGTTCTTCAGCACATCACCACCTGCCGCCGCCTTCGTCGCGGCCTCCTTGGCGGCCAGCTCAGCCTTCGCCTTTGCGGCGGCTTTATTCATCACGGACCGGCGATCCATCACGAAGTCTGCATAACAAAAGGGAAGATGAGTTAGCAAAGAAAAGGGGTCAGACAGGAAATAAGGCCAATGGGCAAAGTATTACCATCAGCTTCGGCGGGTATCCCCAAATCCGGGCCATCGGCCTCCTCGAAGGTAGTGGTCATCTTTGGCCACAACTCTACCATCATCCTCCTCGTTCCCATACACGAAGTACCTAAAGAAGCCGAGGGCGGTCATCTTTTACTCCGTGATGTAGTCCTTCACGCTCCTCGGCCCCCCTTCCAAGAAAGCAACTACTTGGGCATCCAGGATGGCACTCTTCGGCACATCATGGAGGGTAAATCTACCACTATGGCCGACGGAAGGAAACTCATTGCCCCCCTCACCCAACGACACGAAGACAAACCTGCTCTTCCAATCGTGGATGGATGAAGGGAGATCAGTAAAGCTCCTCTTCTTCGGCAATTGTTGAAGGTTGGCGTAGGCGGCACAATTCTGGTGACTCCCTCGGCCAATCTGATACAAGTTCATAAACAAGGCCGTCGTCGGCTTGAAGCCCAACTCATCACAACGCAGAAGAAACCCCACAATCAGGGAATAGCTATTCGGAGACAACTGTGCCGGAGGAAGTCCCACCATGTCTAAATACTCAGTAATGAAGGGATGAAGCGGGAACCGCAGCCCCTTGGCGAAGCTCATCGGATACACTCCGAAATATCCCGGCGGCGGATTGAGAACATGGTCCGTCGGCCTGGGAGCCCTAACCCTACCAAAGGGCCCTACGTACATCTGAGTGACCAGGTAGTCAGCCGCTCCACACTGCGGCTTGATGATGTAGATATTGCTAAGGTCCAACTGGGAGAAACCAGGCCCCGTCTTCGGCCGGCGCTTCCTCTTCGGGGCCGTACCCTTGACAGTGGACACCGGTTTTGGGCAAGGAATGGCGGTGGAGGTAGATGAACCATCTACGGCGCGGGAGACCTCCGCGTCTTCGCCCTCAGACAATGAGCCGACTTCCTCGTCCTCACCTTCATCGTCCACTTGATCCCCCGACTTCAAAGGGGTCAATCCCTCAATCTCCTCGCAGCATTCCTCCACCACCCGGTAGTCAAGAGACTGGGTGGAGGGCTCGTCGTCGTAGGGATAATACTCCTCGTTCAGGGTTTTCATCTTAAACAACTCCTAAGACACTACAGGGATCTACTTTAGATCCAGGATGTTTTTGTGACTAACACTAGATCAAAGTCTAAAGGAAGCAAAATATGTAAGAGATCAAAGAAAAGTTAAAGGAACTCACCTTGAAGTTTAGAAGGAGGTGAAGAACACTCGCAAGAGACTTTATCTCTCTAGAATTTTGGGCAACACTTCGTTTGCTCAGGATGAAAATGGAGGCTTTCTTCGGAATGGGAGGGGTATTTATAGCCCCCCCCAACGGTAACTACACGTGGCACCACCCTAGTGGCCACACCAACGGCCACCAATGGGATGCCACCACTTCGTCAATGGGCCAAGCCCCCTCCACAGATCAACGGCCCACCAGCAAAACAGGCTCTACGGAGCGAGGAATGGGAAAATGGCACCCACAATGGCCAACACAGGCTACGGCTACCCAGGTCGCACCCGTATCAGTCATTTAAGCGGCCACACATATTATGCAAAGAAAGGCCTTACAACGACCACAACACCCCAAGGGAAAGGAACCCAACGGCCATTCAGCCCTCGCACTAAACCCATGATGATAACCCTTTGAAAGCGACCTGCGTTCAAGGGTTCTCCCACAGGGTTACCTTGGTCAGGAAATCGCCAAAGGGTTGGATCCAAGGGCAGTATGAGGATCCCGCTTCGGCCTAGGTTTCAAGCTACTCCTTCATCCCTCAGATACTCTTCGGCTTGAAGGAGTGGGGGATTGGGGGACTACACCGGCCTCAAGAATGCAAAGGTAGAAGGAAAATTCAAAAACGCACTACACCGAAAACGTAATCATACCGGCTATGCATCACATCAGCTTCGAGGCCCCCGTAAGCTCCATCTACGGCCAGGCCAAAGGTGCAACACACTCATCATCCCCAGCGACCATCATCGTCCTCCAGACCTTGGGCAAACTAACCACCACACACCACCTCAGCTAGAGGCACGGTAAGTGATCGTCTACGGCCAGAAGGGATGAACAACGCCCTCAACGGCCACTCAAAACAAAGGACGCTCATCGTCCTCTAACAAGAGATAGCCACGATGGCCTCCTCAGACAAAAGTACGAAATTCAATCAACAACGGCCAATAGGAGTGAACAGCGCCCTCAACGGCCACCCAGGGCATAGGACGCTCATCGTCCTCAAGCAAGACATAACCGTAGTGGCCCCCTCGGCCCAAAAACAAAATCCAGCCACCAAAAATTGTGAAAAGGTAAGAATGTCCTCATCGACTACTCATGCCAAAGACACATACCGGCCACTCACAATTGCGGACCTTCACCGCCCTCATCAAGCAAGGGCATTCATCGTCCCAGAGAGCAAAGAACACGTACCATCCGCATGGCCAGGATCTCTCCCGTCCACAACAGGGGACACGTAACGGCCAAGCATAAAAGAACATGAATCTACTCTCCTTCACTTCGTCTACATCTCAGCTTAGAGAGTGGGGGACTCCTGATGGAGTATATGGGTCTAGGCCCCAGGACCCACATACTCAGAAGAACAGAAAGTACGAGCCACCAAGTGGTGCCCTCGTCGGCCAAAGGACCCTCGTCGGTCGAAGAGGGACCAACTCAGAATATGATCCTGAAGCCAGGGAACTTGGGTGCCCCCGTCGGCCGTGCCCTCATCGGCCGTACCCTCATCGACCAGACCCTCGTCGGCCACGAAAGCCTCACAGAACTAGATTTTACACTTAATCATTTCTACACACATTGTATTCGGCCCAAAAGCGGTCCAGTTGTAAACGGGCCTCCCAAGCCCAAGGCTTGGGAGCCCAACCCGTATTTTCCCTATAAATACTTCCTCTTGAGGTAGTTGTAGGGGTTGTAAAATCATTTATTGAAGCATTTACTTGCACTTATCTCTCTAGCTCTCACTTCTCTCTAGAATATACTCTATCATAGGGTTTACTTTTCCCTCTCACTCGTCTATGCTTGTGCAGCCAGAGAATTTCAGTCTCACTCATCGCACATGCTTAATTTATAGTATCGCAGGGTTGCTTTTGTTTTTGTTCGCAAGCTTGTCTTCAACTTCTCAACATGCCAAAAAGAAATCACGGAATCCATTGTTAATCAGTACGACACTTGGTTACATGGCAGCTTCTCATACACTTTTGATTGCTCAGTACCAGAGAATGTTATGAATCAAGAGAAAGGAGAGGACGAAAATGCATTAGTGTTAGTCCATCCCACTCCCGAACCGCCGCAGTGGAGGAATCGTGTGGTTATGGTTTGAAAGATGTTATTTCAAATTTGGTTATTATTTTTTATTTCTACTAGCAGAACTCTACAATTTAGGTTGGGTGATGAAATGTCTATTGCGTCTGTCATTGGCTCAGTTAAACTCATTATAGGATCAACGAGTCATATTGCTTTTTTAGAGGTATTAGTCTCTAAGTCTGGTTCGAGGACAAATAATCGGAAAACGATTTTTTATCTTTTTGTATCTTTCCTTGAAAAAAAGATTTAAATTTTAGAATAATAAATTGAAATATACTCATATATTCTATGTATTGTTTAAATTGAAATAGCCTCAAATAGGATCAAATTGTTGTTGAAATTCTCAAATAGGAGTAAGCACAATTTTATTCCCTAAATAGGACTATTCTTCCAATTTTACCCTTCAAAATCATTTCAACCCTTCGACCCCTCATAACCTTCGTCGCACTCATCACTTTTGCATCTCTGCGCATAGAAAGGCTTCAACGACATGGGAGCATTGAGCAGCGAGCGCCGCGAGAAGCGTCATCAGACAGAGGTCTCTCTTCCCCGCACTCCTCGATTTCAATTTAATTCATCTGAATCTGGTGTGGTTGATGTGGTGTCAAAATCTGAGTCTTCTTCTCTCTTCTTTGCATCCATGTTGTCTCTTTGTGTTTTCTTTTGCTTTATACGAATGTTTTTGAGCTTTTTCTATAGTTTTTCTTCTTCCTTATGTTTCAATTTTGAAATTGCTTTGTTTGTCAATTGTAAGGAATAAACGGGACCAACATCAATAATGGTGAAATAAAACTGGCGTTGTTTAGTTCTTGTTATAATTGCCATTTTTTTTGAAAATGTCATAAAAATGGCATTTTTATTCTTTAAAAATTCCATATTTTTCTTTGAAAATTCCATTAAAATGGAATTTTCAATTTATGTTGGCATTTTCATAAAAAGGTTGGCATCAATGGTGGCGCCAGCTAGATCTGCCGTAACGGAGGCCGGATCTGTGATGGAGGCTGCCAGATCTGAAGTGGTGGTGGTTGGATCTGTGGTGGAGGCTGCCGGATCTGAAGTGGTGGCGGTTGGATCTGCAATGGTGGCAGTCGACGGCAGGTGGAGGCCCGATCTAGGGAGACGATGGCCATATCTACGGTGGTGGCGATCAGATCGGCATCTAGTTTTGATGCTGCGGCGGCGTCCAGCGGTGGCCGGAGGTAGTCAGTCCGGCGTTATGTCTCCGACAGTCTATTTTGTCAGGCTCAGTCTATTTTGTCAGCCTTTGGGGTATTTCTGTCAACCTACAAATAATAACTTCTATTTGGGGAATATTTAAACTTTAATCCTATTTTGGCAATTAGGAATTTAATTACTCTCATTTAGTTAAATCTCCATTTATTATTTGACGGAGAGTATATAAAAAAGTGAAGTTGTTTCCACAAAAAAAGACTTTTGATTTTTATCTTAAGGTGTTTTAAGTAGTCAATATCTTAAATATAAAGTGTTATACACACAAGCCTAACTTTTAAATGCAACTAGTCAATCGACACGTACGTTTCACAAATAATAGATAAAAGGGATAAGGCTCAAAAGGACACTAATGTTATTTGGTAATCTCAATTTGGACACTTAACTTTTAAATGAACCAAATTAACACATAATTCACTTATTTGGATAACATTTGGCCATCCACTAACATCTCATTTTAACGAAGAAGGAAAGTCAAAGAACGAAGACGGAGCTTCAGAGCTTGCGACGAAGAAGCTGTGAGCTGCGACCCTGCGACGAAGACACGAACACCAAGCCACCAACCGCGACGCCTGCTTCCATCCACGCGTCCAGTGACCTGCATCGGCCGCCCTTCCTCTCCGGAGTCCGGCTCTGCCAGCGGCTCTGTCTCCAGGCCCGCTATTCCAGGCTTGTTTTCAAAAGCTCGTGCCAAAATCTTCTGAGTCTCCAAAGCAAAGCTGCAGGCAAAAAGTAGAAGTTGCTGATGAACCTTTCCCTTGAAAGCATAAGAATTGCCCAGCGAGTGTCTCTCCTTGCCCCTCTTCTCAATGGCTTATTCTACTGGTACAACAACTCAGTCGGACATGGGAAAGCTTTTCCAGGTATGCCAAAGGTGGCAAAAGTAATTGACCTAAGCGTCAATACTTACTTACCCACTGAGCACCAGATTCACCGACAAAAAAAGGGAGTGTTCGCAATGGGAGCAACTTTTGGATTTCTATTAATTTGATTTGTAGCTACAAATTGAAAGGGATAAAGAATTGTTAACCTTAGGATGGACGATGGACGGTTAAAAGATGGGCCATTAATAAGAAACGTTAGTGGGTGGCAAAATGTAACTCTAATAAGTGAACTATGTGTTAATTTGGTCCACGTAAAAGCTAAGTGTCCAATTTGAGATTCGTAAGTAACCTTAGTGTCCTTTTTTATCCTTATCCCTAGATAAAATAAATTTATTTTTGAAAATAGTTCATCTAATGATAAGTATTGTGTGCATACATACTTATTGAATAAGTATTACATCACGAGATATAATTATATTAGAGTATATGCATGTATGATAGTTATTGTTAGAGATATACTAATTAATATTCTTGTTGTCCATCAAAACTTTGCCAAGTTTTACTGGTAGAGGAATGAATAAAGTAAAAACTGTGTGATTGATATTTGTGTAGAAGAGAAAGAAATAATATGAACCACGTGATTATCATATTACGATGATAAAGTTAACATAGTATGTAGTATCATATTACATTTTCTAATATGAACGTTTTACTGAGCACAAATTCTAATTAAGATGATAAAGTTAGTACGTAGTATCATATTACATTTTCATATTCTTTTTTAGTGATTATCATGATGGTTATTCTATACATTATTTTTTACTACCTCCCGGATACTTGATATATGTAATTATTGTGAGAACTCATTTAACTTTTTTGTGAATAACACAACATGTGTCTAAGCTTGAAGTTCCTTATGAATAACTTTTTGTTGGTTGCTCTTAATACCGACACGTCAGTTATTCCTGAACCTGGATGAGAAGTTGTATGAGAATTGTTTTGCGATGTTGATAGTCATTGCTTGGCAGCTTATAACTTGAACCTGGGTATCTAATCGATCACCGGGGTTGAATTGAGAGCTACTGTAACAGGGTTGAAGTATGCTTGGGAGAATGGTGTAGGAAGATATGAGTGCATCTGGATTCACGAGCTGCAATCCCGTTTTTGCTAGGGGGTCGGTGATATCACATACCAGCACTCTTCTGACGTCGTCAGTTTCTGTGAACTATAGGAACATGAGTGGACGATTAAGGTTGAGCACTTTATTGAGAAGGCAATCGGGTTGCTGACTATTTAGCTTTTCGTGATCATACTTTACCACTTGATGTACATTATATTTCTAGAACTGATCATATTCTATTGTTTCATTTACTGTACAATTTTTTTTGGAGTTTCTCAATCTCACTTGATTATAAATGCAAGATAGGCAATCTTGCGCAATCAAAAAAATATATTCATTTTTTGTTTTTTAGTGTTTAGAAGTAGGGATGAAATAAAGTTACGTAGTACTCAATTGCATCTCCGGATTTTTTAGAGAAAGTTGACAAGAATAATCGACCTTTCATCGATATACGGGGTTGATGACCTACTATACCAGATTCCTTTTTTCTTTCTTTAAAAACCATACATAAATAATCCCACATTTCACGGATCTGCTCGAAATGGTCCCATTTTTCATTTTTCTTTCTTCTCCCTAAAATTGTTTTTTCTTTATTTTAATCCCTAGACACTTTTTTATTTCTTTTCTATCTTATTGTTCTTATTTATTTTTCATTTTTATTATTCTATTTCTTACTCTATTAGGAGAGTTATTTTTGTAAAATTTGCTTCCCAAATAGTTTTGTTGAGGTTAAGCCCCGAATGACCCGAAGGTCCAACACCAACCTTGGGTCTAGGATGTGATTTGCTACCGTAAAGTGTATAAAAGAAAATATAAAATCTGAATCAACTACTCAAATAACTCAGCTTGTATTAACACAGTAATAACAATTACACAGAAATGACCGAACGGTTGTTCAGGTCCAAATGCTAATACAAGAGCTAGAATGCTATTAGAGCTAGAGATTAAATAAATGATAACCCTTACAAATGAATTAAATGCTGCTATTTATACAAGATGGGGGTATGAGGTGCTCTAATATGATTGGTTGCCTCCCATGCCACTTGATGCCCCCATGATCCAGCATTAACCGCAGTCGGTTACTTGAGCAATTCTCGTTCGGGATTAAGGCCAGCTAAGCCACCAATCATGAATAAGCTAATTACTCAAGTTCTAATTACATCTCATTCAGGATGTGCCGAACGGGGCTTGCCGTTTGGGCCTGATGATTTTCCATAGGCCTTCCCTTGCGTCTGGGCTTCAGGGATATTCTGGGCTGGTATATTGGACCGGACCTTAATATCCCATCACAAGTCCGCAACTTCCGATGTTCCGAGCGTGCTTTGGACATGAGGAAGTAGAAAACTAAGTTTCCCACCGTTCGGTATGACCTTGTTCATGCTCCTTGCTAGTGCTTGTGTGCCCATGACATGACGGTTTGAAGCTCTTTGGCGGCTGTTGCTTGTATTCCCCATGTAACCATCATGATTACTTGACGTTTCGCCTCCGTTCGACACATGTCCCTTGGAGCATCCCTTGCTACGTGTCCGCCTGGGATTGGTCCGCGAATCGGCGCTTTTTGGTATAAGTATGACTTTGGGTCCTTGGCCCCGGGTTCGGTCGTTCGGCATGTTTCTGCAACCTCCGAGATAGTCCATTTAGCTTTCGCCACGTGTTCCTCCTGGGTTTGTTTCCAGGAAGGTGATCCCTCTATATAAATGCGGGGAAGCAGGTACCTCATCATTTTCTGCTGCTTCTTCACTCATTGCGATATTGCTAGCTTTCTCTCTCTAGAAATCCTTAGGGCTTCTCTTCTCCGAGGTATTTACAGCCCCCCTTTCCCTCTCTTATGTCCAGATACTTCTCTTTAGACGAGGAAGATATGGTTTTGATTCGTCGTTTTCAAGGGGAAAAACTAGCTCGAGTGGTGAGGCAGCGAATTCTCCCTCCCAGTCTTCAGAATCTCTCATTAATTCCCCTGTTTCACCAGAAGCCGAACAGTCCCTCCCCGATGATGGATGTCTCGAGGGAGAGGACCTTCAAAAATACAAGCATGTAATGCCCGAGCAGCCTCCACGCATTCCTCTAAACTTCTATTGTATCCGGAAGCAACGCCAGGGTCTTCCAGCAGATGCCGATCGGCAATTGGCCTAACTTTTACCACCACATAGGCAATTTTACAGTGGCTCCATTCGACACCCGATGAGGCACCGACCGGGGCATGTGTTGGGGCATCTGGACGCTTTGGTCGCCGATCTTTGCTTTCCTTTGCACCCATTCGTCATAGACTTCCTACGTCGGCTCAGTTTGTTCCTAGTGCTTATCGCATCCTCGCCGAATTTATCATCCGGTGCCATGATTTGGGGATCCCTCCAAACGTAGACTTGTTTCTATTCCATTATAGATATGAGCCATACTGGACCACTAGGTACCTGCGACTGACTGCTCGGCCCTTCCGTCAACTTTTCACAGATAACCCCACACCTCCTTAGAAACGGCAGGAGCATTTTTTGTTTGTTCACGTTGGTGAACCACTTCCATTCCTTGACCTGGGAACTCATACCCCGTTCGGGACAAGGAGCCAGTTCTGGATACAGTTCTGCAAAACCAGGCTGAGTCGCTGCGTCTGGCGGGCTCCCCAAATATACGGGCTTATGTTACGCTCGCCAAGATGCTTGCTGCCGGCATTGGTACTTCCCGTTTTCGGTTGCCGTTCGGCGCGTTGCTTTGTATTGTGGCCTTCTGACAATCTTTATTGTGCAGGTGTGATCCCATCCGATATGAAACATCAGGGTCCTTCATCTAGTTTTCCTTCTGCGGTTGGGAAAGGAAAAGACAAGCTTACCATGAACAGTGGTAAGCCCGCCCAGCAACCTCAGCCACGAGGTACCACAGAAACGACCCGGAAGAGATCCCATCCGAACGATGTGGTGGACTTGACCGGTTCTGATCCGGTTCAGCCAAGAATGGGTGCTCCCCCTTCCTCTTCCAGCAAGACCATGCCTACTACCACAAATGTCGAGGCTTCCAATCGGCTGGAATTCTCTGGTATGGGTCCCCAAATAGAGAGTAAAACTCTCTTAGGGCAAACGACCACCTCACTGTGGTGCTCGATGGCCCTGAAGGATTTTCCCAGCTTCACCCATCTGACCCACTGACATGATCTGATCGAGGCAGGACATTTGGAGAACATCAAGGTACTTTTAACTTCTTGATTCATCCTCTCTTTGGACAATTTTATTCCCATTTTTCACGTTGTGATTCCTCCCCCAGGTCGGGGTCTACTATCACAAGGCCTTTCTTGCTGCTGATCGTGACATGGCGCATATGGCCCAAGAACAAGATGACACCCAGACGCTTCTGGCAGCTGCTCGCAAGATGGCCACCGACCTGCAGAATCAGGCTTCTAAAGGGAACAAGGCTGCCGCCGAGCTGGCTGAAAGTGAACAGAGGGTTAAGCGGCGTGATCGGGAGATCAGCTTCCTCAAAGCCAAGCTATATGCTGTTTAAGATGCCGGAGTCAAAGTCCTAATGGCTAAGGAGAAGGATACCCCTCCTACCATTTCTGTTGATGTTTCCAAGCTCACGCAACAGGCAATCATCGATTTTCAACGCGACAAAGGCCTGAATATTGCGCTTGAAAACACCGCTCGGGGGTTTCTTGCTCCACATCTCGGTCGGTTTCTTTGGGAGAGTGAGGATACCCTAAAAGGTGGGATACAGCTCCTTGACAAGACTCCCGAGGGGAAAGTGTTTATGGAGGCCCTTGCTGACGATACACTGATTCTGAACATGGACATCATTGTTGATCAGAACATCGATCTGATCATGAAACATTTCCCAAAGCCGTTCAATCCCGAGGTCTTGGGCTTCTCCAGGTGTTTTATTAACAGTTTTGAACGGGTTATGGAAGAGCGCTCTGAACGAGCCAATGAGGCAGCAGGTGGTGGAGAGTCTAGCTCCAAACCAAATTCTTCCAAGGCCAATTAAGCATAGGTCTCCCTTGTAATTTGTATTTAGGACTTTTTTCACCTTCTGTACATTCCGGACAGTAGCTCCGAAGAATACAAAGATTTCATTTTTCTGTTTGTGCAAGTTCCCTTTACTTGTCTTATGCTTTCTCGATCCTTTTCATATGTTGGTACAACTTAACATTGATCGGTTCATACCTGTCATCTTCCAAACCGTAGTTTCGTTGCCACCATTCGGGTTTTTCCGATACGGATCATCCATACTACTGGTTGAGATGCCCTCATTTCGAAACTATCACGCAGGCTTCCCCGTCCGGTCATCCGGTACGGATCATTCATGCGTGGAGCTGAAATGGCGACTTGTCTCAAAATCAAAAATAGGATTCCACCCTTCGATCTAGTCTTCGTGGCCTGTTGAGGCCTCCCGAACTAGTCATCGTAGTTCGTCAAAGCTATTGACTAAGGCAATATTTAAAACCATAGCTTCGATCCCCCATTCAGCAGCGTCTGGGTTTGACTTGACGTCCGCTCAGCTCGTCCATGCTCCTGGTTCAACATCATCTCCAAACTGGTTTGAAACCCTCATTCGGTCATCCAGAATGCAAGGTTAAACCTAGCTAAGATGATGGCTCTCCTCCAGACCAAAATGAGGATCCTCGTTCGGTCATCCAGAATGATTCACTTACACTTGTGGTCGAGGTGAGGCTTTAACAGTAGCTTCGATCCCCCGTTCGATCCGTGTGGGTTTGACCCGACGTCCGCTCAGCTCGTCCATGCTCTTGGTTCAACATCATCTCCAAACTGGTTTGAAACCCTCGTTCGGTCCTCCGGAACGTAAGGTCAAACCTAGCTAAGATGATGGCTCTCCTCCAGACCAAAATGAGGATCCTCGTTCGTCCATCCAGAACGATTCACTTACACTTGTGGTCGAGGTGAGGCTTATAACCATAGCTTCAATCCCCCATTCGATCCGCCTGGGTTTGACTCGACATCCGCTCGGTTCGTCGATGCTCCTGGTTTCTGGAAGTTATGTCTCCCTCTCTCATTTATTTTTTTGAGAGGTGGTAACGACCATTTTAAGTGATAGAACTTTCTTAAGTGCTCAACGTTCCAGGTGCCTACCGAATGGCCTTATGTTGTTCTAAGGCTGAACGTCCCTGTAGCGTATTTCTTCCAAACTTGGTAAGGGCCTTCCCAATTCTTCGCCAGTTTTCAGCTCTTTAGCGGCTTGCTTTTTCCCTTTTCTGAGAACAAGATCTCCTACTTCTATCGATCGGATCTGTGTACCTCCGAGTTGCTCGTTGATACTCCTTCATTCTTCTTGTGGCCAAGTCCCTTCTTTCTTCAATGAAGTGTAGTTCTGCCCGCAAGGCATCTTCGTTACGTTCGGGGTCAAAATGCATCGTTCGGTACGTGGGTACCAGAACTTCCGTTGGGACTTTGGCCTGGAATCCGTACGATAAAGCGAACGGCGTTTCCCCAATATCTATCCTGGGGTCATTCGGTAAGTCCATAATATGTAGTTTAGTTGATCAGGCCATGAAGAGGAGCATTCTTCGAGTTTCTTTTTCATCCCGTCCATGATTGTTTTATTCATATTCTCGACCTGGCCGTTCGCCTGGGGGTAGGCCACTGATGCCTTAGAGTGCTTGATGCCCCATTTGGTCAGGTACTGTTCAAAGTTCTTGCTCACGAACTGCCTGCCGTTGTCGGTGATGATCTGCTCCGGGAGGCCGAATCGGCTAATGATGTTCTGCCAGACATACTTCTGGGAATGGAAGTCTGTGATGTTGGCTAAAGGTTTGGTCTAAACCCATTTGGTGAAATAGTCAATCCCCACAATGATGTACTTCTTCCCCGTAGGAGTTGTAGGTAGGGGCCCTATCAAATCGATCCACCACCTTGCGAACGGAAAGACCGTGGTCATTGGGGGTGTAGAAACTTGCTGGCCCCCGTCCGGGCACAGATGCATACTGCTGGCAGATTTTGCACTTTCGGGTATGTTCAAAGCAATCCCACTGAATGGTTGGCCATTAATATCCTTGTAAGATGATCTTTCTTGCCAAAGTCTTTGGACCGAGATTACTCGAACAGATCCCTTCATGGATTTCCTCCATCACAGCTCCTACAACGCCAGGCGGGAGACACTTTAGGTATGCCCCCCCCGAACATCTTCTTGTACAATTGTCCTTCCACCAGCTCGATGTACTGAAAATTTCGCCCCGCTCGGTTTACCACTTGGATTTGTTCCCTGTACTAAGCCTCCTGCCTGGTCACGAACGGGGTACGGTCCGAGGGTGTATGTTGTTGGTACCCGGGAGTATGGGCCCTTTGGCGTCCTCCTTGCTGCAACCGTGAGTAGAATGAAGCCCTTGTCGACTCTGTCTCCTCGGTATACGAATGCAGCGGCTGCATGCTATGAATTGGTGAGGGAGTTGAATACTCGGTGTCCCTGGTGTACGTAGAGTAACAACCGTCATGTTCATTAGCCATCTGGTGCATAGTTTCTGCCATTTTCCTCATCACCCGATGATCTCTTCTTGCAGCTTCAGAGATTAGATGGGTGAGATCCCTATCATATTCCTGACTCTGGCTACCGCTGGTGCGGCTCTCCGTTGCCCAAGTTCTGAAGGACCTGCTGTCCCCTATCCCCTGGAAGTACCATGAGTATTTTCAGATGTAATTATGTCCATGCTGATGTGTGTAAACTTTGTTTAAATCAGTGTTTTGCTTTGGAAACTTTTAGTAAACGTTTCCCACAGATGGCGCCAATGTTGAGGTTAAGTCCCGAATGACCCAAAGGCCCAACACCAACCTTGGATCTAGGATGCGATTTGCTACCGTAAAGTGTATAAAAGAAAATATAAAATCTGATTCAACTACTCAAATAACTCAGCTTGCATTAACACAGTAATAACAATTACACAGAAATGACTGAACGGCTATTTAGGTCCAAAGACTAATACAAGCGCTAGAATGCTATTAGAGCTAGAGAGTAAATAAATGCTAACCCTTACAAATGAATTAAATGCTGCTATTTATAGTAGATGGGGGTATGGGGTGCTCTAATATGATTGGTTACCTCCCATGCCACTTGATGCCCCCATGATCCAGCATTAACTGCAATCGGTTACTTGAGCAATTCTCGTTCGGGATTAAGCCCAGTTAAGCCACCAATCAAGAATAAGCTAATTACCCAAGTGCTAATTACATCCCGTTCGAGATGTGCCGAACGGGGCTTGCTGTTCGGGCCTGATCATTTTCCTTGGCCCTTCCCTTGCGTCTGGGCTTCAGGGATATTCTGGACCGGTATATTGGGCCGGACCTTAATATCCCACCAAGATCTTTTGTCATTTTCTTTGTCTTCCTGTATTTTTATTTCATTTCCTTTTATATGTTTCTCGTCTTGATCATTCTCTCTTATTAAAGATTTTTTTCTCACTCTACTTTTTATTATGTTTTCTTTTTATTTCCACTTTCCCAATTTTTTCTTCTTGTTTCTTTTTTTATGTTTTTTCTTCTTTTTTCTTGTTATCTTAATTCCACCATCAATATATGTTTTTTCTTTTCAGCATTATCCTATTATTCTAAGTAAGTCCACCCATTAATTCCATCATCTATGTGAAAAATTCCATGTGAAAAAAATTTGGGAAAAATTAAATTAAAAGAAATAAAATATTAGCGAAAATGAAAGACAAAAAATACATTTTCCCTAATGTTTTTTTCTTTACATTTCCCAAATGTTTTATTTTTCCATAATCTTTTTAATATATAGAGTTTTTCCTACAAATGATGAAACTAATGATGAATTTACTTAGAAAGATACAATAATGAAGAAAGGGAAAAACATATTGATGGTGAAATTAAGAAAACAAGAAGAAAGAAAAGAAGAAAGAAGAACAAACATAAATAAAGTAACAAGAAGAAAAAAGAGGAAAAGTGAAAATACAAAGAAAATATAACAAAAAGTATGAGAAAAATATCTTTAATAAGAAAAAATGATTGAGAAGCAAAATATAAAAAGAGAAATGAAAGAAAAATACGAGAAGAAAAAGAAAACGACGAAAAGTGCTACTTTGGAGGGAAATTTTACAAAAAAAACTCTTCTGATAGAGTGAGAAATAGAATAATAAAAATGAAAAAAAAAAGATAGAAAAGGGAATAAAAAAGTGTCTAGGGATGAAAGTAAAGAGAAAAATTTTAGGGGGAAAAAGTAAAAATGAAGCACGGGACCGTTTTGAGCAGTTTTGTGAAAGGTAAGATTATTTATGTAAGGTTTTCAAAAAAATGATAAAAACCTGGTATAACAAGTCATCAATAGGTGTCAGGTTAGAATCCAATAAAAGAAGATGAGATGAAAAGGTTGGATTATTCTGAAATTACGTAAATGTGAGATTACTATAAAAAGATCGATAAAAGGTGAAATTATTTTTGTCAATTTTTCCAATTTTTTATTCAATTTTGTATCATAGGAATTACTTTTGCCATGCCCGTCCATATGGACGCACGTTTTGCATTATAAAAGGTTCGAGCAAATCTTTGCCTCCGGTAGTTCAGAGGAGCGCATTGGGTATGGTCATATGGATTTGTTGTCGTTATAATAAAAAGAAATAATGGTACCAATATAACTCTTCAACTTCTCTTGGACAAAAATATGACCATTTTTTGAAATACCAGAAAACTGACCCGACCCATTGCTTCTTCTGTCTCGTTGATCTTCATCTTTCGCTTAAGCGTTTTTTAGGGAATCATCCGCCTAAACCTTCATCGCAATCGACCTTGCAGCCTCCATCACCGGCGCAATAAACCTCTGCCCTTAGCTTCGTCGACGGAAACAGCATGGACGAAGACTCCGATTTGAGGCCTAGCTTCTTCGTTGTGCTCACTCGTCGCCCCTCCCATGGAGGAAGACTCCGATTTGAGGATGACGAGTTCCACTCGCGCGAAGGAGGTCTATGAGCGGACGTGTTTCAATTGTGCGAAGGAGGTCGTTGATGAAGGTCCTTCGCAGCGATTTAGGTGGCCGGATCCCCCTTCCCATCGATGCAGATGACCATCGATGTAGGCGGTCAGATTCCTCCTTCCAGGCGATGCTGATGGCCAGAGATTGTAGTACCGGCGACAGCGATCGTATGTGGTGGCGAGAGAGAAGTGTAGCAACCCTGTGTTCTGATTTGGTGTTCCTGGATGAAGACTCCGATTTGGGGGCGCCGTTGATGGCGGAAGTGCGATGGTGGTATTCCTTTCTTCCTTCTTTCCTTAGATGAAAACAGAAAGCTTGAAGCTGCTGCCCTCATCTACAATGATGTTGTTGAGATGAGACTGGGGCTAGGGAGATGGGGGTGGGGAATTGGCGGTTGGGTTGGGGGCTGGGGAGGGAGCTTGGAGGTGGCTGGGGGATCGGAGGGGGTTGGTGAGGTGACTGGGGCCCGATGAGTCAAGCCGGGAGCAAGGACAATGGCGGTGATATAATGGTCGACGGTGTCGCTAGGGTGGTGCTGGATACTGTGGCGGCGGTGTGAATGTAATGGGCAGTGACAGGTGCGGGCGGGTGGGGAGTGACTGGTTTGAGTGGCAAGGCTGGGGCAGCGAAGGCTGTCACTGGCCGAGGGTGGCGGGAGTCATTGGTCGGGGGCGGCAGTCACTGGCCGAGATGGTGGCCACGGTGACACGGGCGGTGACCACAGTGACACGGGCGGTGGCCACGGTGACACGGGCGGTGACCATAGTGACACGGGCGGTGACCACAGTGACATGGACGGTGGTCACAGTGACACGGGCGGCCAGTGGCTTCAGTGACACCAGAGGTGGCGACAGTGATATTCGATAGTGACATTAAATTTTGATGAATCGACTATTATGTACTGATTTCGAATTTTGCCATTTTTATATATTTAGTATTCGATTATACATATTTAGTACTCGATTTTGAATTTTGTCATTTTTAGTATTCGATTATTGTGTTAAAGACGCTTTTAATACTCTATGAAAATTGCGATAAAAAAAACTTTATTAAAATTTTCGTATTTAATCTTTCAAATTTTATAAAAGTGATAGTTTTGATCCTTCAACTATTATAATAGTGATATTTTTAGTCCTCCACTTATTATGTCAAAATTATAGTGAAAGGATTAAAATTAGCAATTTGATAATACTCGTGGACTAAAAGTGGGAATCTTTGAAATCGAGGACTAAGAGCCCGTTTGGTGATACCCAAATCGGCTGTATTGGCTGGTTTTGCTGAAATTTATAATGTTCTGGCTGAAGTGGCTAGATTGATTGATATTTATGAAAATATTATATTCAAAAAATATTTTATTAATAAAATGAAGAAAAAATTATATATGAAAATAGGTAAAATGACCCTCTATACTAATTTCAGCCAATACAGTCAAAAAATTAATTCCAACCTAACTTTTTTTATTATTACACAATTGAGCGCGTGAAATCAAAAATTACGTGTTTGGTGAAAAAGTTGGCTGATAAGCTGATAAGTCGAAAAAAACGATCATCATACAGGCTCTAAATGTGTCTCTAGCACAACAGTCGAAGACTAAAAATGCAAAAATTTAACGTCGAGTACCAAAAGCGTCATTGTCAAGGAACTGAAAGTGAAAAACTATAATAAAAATAAGGGAAAATCGCATTTTCGTCCCTGAAATAGTCGCCATATTGAAATGTCAGACCCGTATTTCGAAAGTTGTAATCGTCACCCCTTAATTGTCCAAATTGTTGTAAATATGGTCCTTTTAGGGTGAAATGTACATTGTGGGCGAGCAGTACATTTCACCCCTCAAAGGACCACATTTACAACAATTTGGACAATTAAGGGGTGACAATTACAACTTTCGAAATACGGGTCTGACATTTTAATATGACAACTATTTCAGGGACGAAAAGTGCGATTTTCCCTAAAAATAACTTGGCCAATCACTTTCATGATTTTAAGGGTTACGCCCACCTCGGATAAATTATATGGCACGGCCGGTTGTACAAGCGAATGATGCAACTAATGTCTTTACTTGCTTTTACGCCTCAAGTTATATTAATGACCGTTGCTTTTATTTGGTTTTTTTTCTTTTTTAATTTAACAACATTTTACTTTATTATATATTGAATTATTATGAAAATGTATAATGTAAATATTATTTAATGTCCCATTTTTTCTAATAACCCTTTTAACTTAGTTTTATTTTTTAATTTGTACATTGTAATGTATTTTAGGTATTAATGTTTTCATTTTTTCTATTCTAAATATTAAGATTTATATTTATTAGTTTATTAAATATTACTAACATGTGTCTTGCGTTATACTAAAATGAATATAGTGTAAAATAAATGTGCATGAGTAAACATTATAAAAGAACACAATTATATTTGTAATTCAAGAATAAAGACTAATCTTTTTCAATATAAAATTATTATATTTCTCCAACTTATATATAATGATAGTTTAGTAAATTGTTAATAACTAATCTACTAGATGTGCATATTATTGAAAGAAGTTTATGTTATACTCGAATGACTACAATGATTAAAAGAAATGATCGCACGCAGTGAATATTTGAGCACATTAGATAATTCAGCCAATTAAACCATGCATTAATCACTTACATTTTCAGAACGTTAACCAACGTTTGAAACACTTGCAGTTTGAAGAGGAAATTAAAACGCCGATTAAGTGATAGTCATCTTATAAAATTTTCTGTGAAGTTAGGCCACCTGAAAATATTGTTTGTGCGCAAACATCGGAGAATCGTAGGAGAGATGGAAAGGGGAGAAGGGGCTAATTTTGGGGGGTATATGTAATGTGTATAAGAGTGTACAAAGAACATTTTTTATTATTAATATAGTACTCCGTAGTAGTAAAAAAGAATGTCATATTACCATGAGAATGTTAGATTAAATGAGAATGTCAGATTACTGGTTATGTTAGATTGATTGGGAATGTATTCAATTTATTTCCATTTGTGTTTGGTTAAAATTAAAGGAATGTGACATTAATTTATTTTATTAAAGGATATCTTATATTGCAGATAAGGTGTGATGGAGTATATGGGTCTGAGCCCCAGGACCCACATACTCGGAAGAACAGGGCACAAGACAGAGTGGCGCCCTCGTCGGCCAAACGCCCTCGTCGGCCAAGACGCCCCCGTCGGCCGAGAGGAAGCTAACCCGGATTATGATCCCGAGTCCAAGGAACCCGGGTGCCCCCGTCGGCCGTGCCCTCGTCGGCCGTGCCCTCGTCGGCCACGACCTCGTCGGCCACGAGGACCTCCCAGAATCGGATCCTACACTTACTCACTTGTACAGCCCATTAGTGGCTTTGTATTCGGCCCAGTAGCGGTCCAGTTGTAAATGGGCCTCCCAAGCCCAAGGCTTGGGAGCCCAACCCTAATTTTCTCTATAAATACTCCCCTTGGGAGTAGTTATAGGGGTGACAAATTCATTCTATTGAAGCATATTATTGCACTTCTCTCTCTAGCTCTCACTTCTCTCTAGAATTCAGGAGATATACTCTATCATTTGGTGCTGTCGTTGAGAGCTAGAACAATCAAGTTAGCACCCTTCGTCGCTACCAAGCACAGCTAACCACTGATCATGGGGAGAACTAAGTCAAACCGCAACCTCGTCAGCAAAGCCATCCCTGAGGACCAAGAGCCCAGGGAGCACGATGAGGACGCCACGGCCGACCAGGTCGGCGGAGGGGACCTCTTCCAGGAAGACTTCAACCTCACGACGGACCTCCGCAACCAACTCAACGGCGGAGTCCCCGACGCCCGCCTCGGCCTGGAAAAGAAACGAGCTGAGAAAGCGGACCACGCCCCGGCCCAGCCTATGGCCGCGGCCTCTCCGTCCGTAGATCCTCAGGTCCAGGCCGCACTATCGGCTATCATCGCCAGCTTGGCTCAGAATCCCACCGTCCTCAGCGCACTCTTGCCAAGGACCGGGGGAAACGTCACTCCACCTCCTCATCCCCAACCCCTGGCCAACCAGATAGGCAACAATGAGGGGGTTGTGGCCCAGGACACGGCGTCGTCCCACTCACACCCTGCTTCCCCTCTTCGGCCCGGGCAGACCCCAGCGCGTGGAAAAGCCTCTGCCTTCAATAGGCTAGGTGACACGCGCCGTCGTCCGGTTTCGGAGAGGATGGCGGGACGGATTGGTGATTCTCGTCCTGGCTCGCCAAGGGAGAGTTTGGGGTCTGTGTCCCGGACAGCGGACCAGCCCCGCCCGGACAAGGGCAAGGGGAAGTTGCACGAGGATGACGTGCGTCACCAGATCAACGCGGCTCACAACGAGCGCCGGAGGAACCAGCCGGGCGCCGTCGCGGCCGACAGGGACCCCCGGGACGAGGTCATCGCCCAGCTGGAAAGGAGGTTGGCTCAGATGGAGGCCAAGCAGTCGGCCAACGTCCCTACGGCCGGCGCCTCCAACGACCCCGGCCTCAACGCGCTCATGAACAAAGTCAGCGCCCTGGAGAGGGAGCTGGCCGAAGGGCGGGGTGACCCCATCATCCAGGTCAGGACCAGGACCCCTTTCACCAACAGGGTCCTCTCGGCCCCCATCCCTGAAAAGTACAGGGGGAACGCCATCAAGTCCTACGATGGCCGATCAGACCCCCAGGAGCACTTCAGCCGTTATCAAAACAACATGCTGATGGTGAACGCGTCCGACGAATACCTCTGCCGTTGGTTCCTCTCTACTCTCGAGGGGCCAGCGTACGAGTGGTTCAACGGGCTGCCAGAGGGAAGCATTGACTCATGGCAAGATCTCGCCCAGCGCTTCCTCACTCACTTTGCCGGGAGGAAGCGCGCCAAGAAGTATTTCACCCACCTCCTCTCCGTCAAACAGCAGCACGAGGAGTCCCTCCGGTCGTTCATCGACCGGTGGACGAGGGAGACCGAGGAGGTCGAGGGGGCCGATGAGCGCACCCTCCTCGCCTTGTACCAGGGAGCCCTCCGCAGCTCCCCGTACGCCAGGAGCCTCATCACTGACCCCCCGAGGTCGTACGCCAAAGCGCTCCAACGCGGAGGCTTGTATGCCGACGCCGACGAGCTCCACAATCACAAGAGAGAGGGGGGCCATCCCCCCAAGAAGACAAATCCTTCGCCGGCCTCGGGTCCGTCCCCGGCCGGCCAGGGTGCCCAGGGCCGCCACGGCTCTGGTGGACAAAGTAAGAAAGACCGCCACTGGCGGCCGAGGATGGAACGGCCGGGGGTAGCCCTCACCCACCCGGTCGGCACCATCCTCGATTATGCCGAGAAGCACGGCCTCATCGAGCAGGCTCCTCGGCCGGCCGAGGAGGTCCTGGCCATCCAACAGGGCGGCACGTATTGCCGGTTCCACAAGAACTCGTCGCACAACACCGACGATTGCATCACATTAAAGAAGGCCATCGAGCGTCTTATTCGCCAGGGGGAACTCTCCCAGTTTGTCAAAGGTGGCCCACGTAAAAACACTTGGGTAAACACCGGCAAACGTGTGGGCGAACCCTCTGCGAAGAAGCGCGAGATTGGTAGACTCAGCGACGACGAGGACTTCGAGGAGCCTCCGCCGAAGAAGAATCACATCCACCTCATCGTGGGCGGGAACACTGGGGGGGACTCCGCCACTCAGAGGAAGAAATGGGCTCAATCCCTTTACATTGGAGAGGTGTCCCACGTTCCCCCCCAGCCGAAGAAGCAGCGAACGGAGGCGATCACCTTCACCAACAAGGATCTGCCTCCGGGTACGGAGTCACACAGGGACGCCCTCGTCATCCGATGTGAGATCGGTGACTCCATCATCCACCGCACTTACACCGATACGGGGAGCTCCGTCAACGTGATGTACCTAGACACCTTCAAGCAGCTGAAGCTGGACAGAGCTCTGCTGAAGCCGATCAAGACCCCGTTATCCGGCTTCACCGGGGACTCTATCGACGCCGAGGGCACGATAGTCCTCCCCGTGGAAGTCGGTGACGGCCCCCACCATGCCAAAATTGACATGGAGTTCATGGTGGTCAACCTCCAGTGCGCCCACAACTTGATCTTGGGCCGGCCAGCGCTGGAGGACTTGGAGGCCATCATCTCCATGAAGCACCTATGCTTGAAGTTCCCCACCAGCGACGGCATCGGCTACGCCAGAGGAAATCAGAGGATAGCCAGAGCTTGCTACCTCAAGCTGACGAGGCCGGCCGAAAGGGAGGGACAGCGGATAGATACCATCACGGCCGCTGCCGCCATGGACGAGGAGAGGCCACATGCGGAGCCAGCCGAGGAGGTCGAGGAAATCCCTCTGGATACCTCCCGGCCGGAGCGGGTTCTCAGGGTCGGAAAGCAACTCCCCCAGGACCAGCGAGACGCCATCCTCCTCGTCCTACGGTCATACGCCGTTGTCTTCGCGTGGGGCCCGGACGATATGCCCGGCATCAGCCGCCAGGTGATCACTCACCGGCTGACCGTCGATCCGGCCTCCGCGCCCGTCAAACAGAAGCGGCGCTACTTGTCCGCTGACAGGCGGGACTTCGTCAAAGGGGAGTTCGCCATGCTCCTATCAATCAAACATATCAAAGAGGTGAAGTACCCAACATGGTTGGCTAACGTCGTCCTCGCACAGAAGCCGCCGACGTTCAGAATGTGTGTTGACTACACTGACCTGAACAAGGCGTGCCCCATGGACCCGTTCCCTCTCCCCAACATCGATCAGCTAGTGGACGAGACGGCGGGGTGCGAGTTGATGTCGTTCCTCGACGCTTTCAGAGGGTACCACCAGATCTCCATGCATGAAGGGGACGCCGAGAAGACGGCATTCATGACCCCAGAGGGAATCTTTTGCTACCTCGTCATGGCCTTCGGACTCAAAAACTCTGGCGCCACCTACACTAGGATGGTGGCCAAGATCTTCAGGGCGGTCCTTGGCCGGACGATGGAGGCATACGTCGACGACATGATCGTCAAGAGCAGGCAGGCCACCTCCCACGCCGACGACCTCCGGGAAATCTTTGAGATAATGAAGGAATTCAGGCTCCGCCTCAACCCCAAGAAATGCACCTTCGGCGTCCAGGGTGGCAAGTTCCTCGGCTACATGGTCAGCCGGAGAGGCATCGAGATAAACCCGGAAAAGACGCAGGCCATCATCAACATGGAGCCGCCCCGCAACGTCAAGGAGGTACAGCGACTGACGGGGCGCCTGGCGGCCTTGAACCGTTTCCTCTCCAGGTCAGCTGAGAGGGCACTCCCCTTCTTCCAGATCATGCGCAAGGCAACCAGCTTCAGGTGGACGACGGAGTGCCAGGAAGCATTCGACGAATTGAAGAGGTACCTGTCGTCCCCACCCATACTCTCCAAGCCCAAAGCCGGCGAAACCCTCTTCCTGTACTTAGGGGTGAGCACGTCGGCCATCAGCTCCGTGCTCATCCGTGAGGACGAAGGGGTGCAGAAGGCCATCTTCTACATCAGCAAGACACTTAGGGAGGCCGAGCTCAGGTACTCCCCCATTGAGAAGACGGTACTGGCCATCGTCCACACCGTGAAGAAGCTGGGGCACTATTTCCAAGCCCACATCGTCCATGTGCTGACCCAGCAGCCTCTCGGCGCGCTCATGAGGAGCCCCACTAGCTCCTCGAGGATGGTGAAGTGGGCGATCTTCCTCAGCCAGTTTCAAATTGAGATCAAGCCAAGGCCATCTATCAAAGGGCAAGCCTTGGCCGACTTCGTCATCGAATGCACAGCAAGGGAGACGGCCGTCGCCAACCCCGGGCCGGAGCCGGACGACACGTGGACCCTGTTCACTGACGGCTCGTCGGCCGCGAAATCATGCGGCGGCGTCGTCGTCCTCATATCCCCTGAAGGATTCAGAGCCTACTATGCCATCCGCTTCAACTTCAGGGTGTCCAACAACGAAGCCGAGTATGAGGCCCTCCTCAGCGGTCTCAGACTCGCCGCCGGCCTCAAGGCCAAGCACCTTAGAATCAAGTGCGATTCCAAACTGGTAGTGGGCCAGGTGGAGGGATCGTACGAAGCAAAGGAAGGCCGAATGAAGCAGTACAAACAAGCGACGGGGGAATTGCTGAAAGCGTTTGAAACCCATGAGATCACTCAGATCCCAAGGGCCGAGAACGCCGAAGCCGACATCCTCTCCAAGCTCAGCTCGGACACACCGGAGCACATCTCCCAGTTGGCCAAGATCGAGGAGTTGAGCATGTCCAGTATCCATGCCAGCCCCGTCTTGTGCGTCCACCAGCGACCAGAGGACTGGATCTCCGACATAGCCACCTTCATCACAACGGGGGAGTTGCCCCCGAACGAGGAGAGGGCCAAACTCGCCAAACTCAGGGCCCCAAGCTACACCATCGAAGATGGCAAACTCTACAAACGGTCCTATAATGGCACTCTCCTACGGTGCCTGCACCAGGACGAGGCCGACACAGCCATGGAAGAAGTACATTGCGGCGTCTGCTCCTCGCACCAGGGCCCTTTCAGCATGTCTCGGCGTCTCGTCGTCCAGGGCTTTTTCTGGCCGACGATGGCACGCGACTGCGCTGACCTGGCCAGGAAATGCACCACATGCCAGGTACTCCAGAAGGCCCCTGGTCGGCCAGCTGTCAATTATGCCCCTGTCAGCACCGCAATTCCATTCTCCAGATGGGGGATTGACCTGGTCGGCCCCCTGCCCAGAGCCGCCGGGAATAACCGCTACATCATCGTCGCCGTCGACTACTTCACCAAGTGGGTTGAGGCGGAACCCTTGGCCAGCATCACGGGGGCCAGATGCCAAAGATTTGTTTACAAGAACATCATTACACGCTTTGGCGTCCCCCAGGAGATTATATCAGACAACGGCACCCAATTCGAGGCAGCCCCTTTCCAGGAGCTCCTCCGGGAGTTTGGGGTGAGGCACCGCTTCTCCTCCGTTGCCTATCCTCAGGGCAACGGGCAGGTCGAGAACGCCAACAGAACAATAATGGAGGGGCTGAAGAAGAACCTCCAGGCCGCCGGAGGTAGTTGGGTCGACGAGCTCCCCAACATCCTGTGGTGCTACAGAACCACGCCGAGGAGGGCGACAGGCGAAACACCTTTCGCCCTATGCTACGGCTTTGAGGCGAAGGCGCCCACGGAGGTAGCCATCCCCAGCCGGCGAGTGGAGCAATATGAGCCTGACACCAACGAAGAGAACATGAAGATTGACCTACACCTGGTTGATGAGAGGCGTGAGCAAGCTTACGTCCGAGCAGAGAACTACCGGCGTCAAGTGAAATCATACTATGACGCCAAGGTACGTTCCCGGGAATTTCAGGTGGGGGACTACGTCCTCCGCCGAAGGGAAGCAAGCCAGCCGACAGAGGGTGGCAAGCTAGCATTGAAGTACGAAGGGCCCTACATCGTCAGTGCCGTGGTCAAACCCGGCACCTACAAACTTAAACGACCGAATGGGTCCAATGTACCACGAACATGGAATGTACATCATCTGGTGAAGTTTTATCAGTAATCCGAAGGAGGTGTAGACGGCGAAGCCCTCACCCCTTAACGGGTTACTGATTGAACGCCACCCACGGCCTCGAGCCACTTATGAATAAAATCATGTTCTGATTTTTTCTCTGGAATTTAAAGTAAAAACATTAGCAGGTGCCCTCGTCGGCCACCTTAGAGCGAAAGGCTCAGGTCTGGCCGACATGGCCCCTTGCATTTGCAGCCTACGAGCGACAAGCTCAGGCACTCCATTGTACTTTGTATCAGCGAAGGGCTCAGGCCTAGCTGAGAGAGCACATCGTCCTGGCCCCGTAAACCTAGAAGTGAAACGCTCAGGTATGGCCGACGATGTCCCCAGGACGAGGGGCCCGCAAACGGCCCACGTCTTGAAACGGGAAGCTCACCGCGTCGTACACGCGCCAGATCGCAGGACGACAGGCCTGAAATCATGGCCGAGGTGACAAAATCCCAAAACTCAGGGATGGGCAACGACAGCCGTTGGAAACCGACCAAAAGTCTAGCCCGCGTCATAAATAGGTGACGGGACCCGCCCTGAGACCACGGACGTTATAAACGAAGTCCGAACCGGCCGAAGGACGAGCACACCCTTCGGCCGAAGCCTGAAAGAAGGATACCCCCGAAACGAAAAAAAAAAAAAAAAAAAAAAAAAAAAAAACATACTAGGGAAAAAGAGGGAAGCCGACGGCCGCGCACACTTGCCGGCCTCGAGCAATGAAAAAATAAAATCCCCAAAATTCAGGCCCATTTCGGCCAAGTACATATCAGTTGAACACAAGTTTAGTACCACTGACAGGCAGCATGGACGACACGTCCACGCACCACGAGGGAACAATCAAGGCCGATACACACGCCTTTAAAAACCCTAACCACATCGGTTGGGTGACACGCGAGAGGTGACCTTCATCGGCCATGGACCTTTGAGGCACCAACGCTGGGTATGAACCAAGGCATCGCAATCCTGAGGATGACCGGGACGAAGCGGGCACAGCACCTCGGATGGCCGACGCAGGCACTGGAACCATAGCTAGCCGACGAATACAGGACCATCTCCTTGGACAAGCTATTTTTTGTCCAGCACCCTCATCGGCCACAAGCCAGACCTCGGCCGGCAGTGGCACCGCGAAGAAGTAAACGCCTAACATTTATACTTAGGAAATTATCTAAGTACTAAAATGGAGAAACTCTAGCCGAAGCGGGTACCAGTATACTACAAAGCCGTTAGCCACCTACACCTTCACATGTGTACTTATGAAAAATTCAAAGTCCACGAGACTATGGTGAAGGTGCCCTTATCGGCCAGAACACAGGGATACAAGCCACCAACGGCCATGGCCAGATGTATCCAAGGCCAGGACGATGAGGACGCCAACGCTAAAACAGAACGGACACTACGGTCAAGGCTACAAACGGAAGCACCTAAAAGGAATCCAAAACACTTAGGAAATTGTCTGAAAAAATCCTAAGTGTTATGATGGCAAAGGAACACCGGTCAAGCCGACAAGGCCACCAGGCCGAAAGGAAAGCACCTAAGTGGATCCCAAAACACTTAGAAAATTTTTGAAAAATTCCTAAGTGTTATGAAACTACGTCCAAGCCGACGAAGCCACTAGGCCGTAAAGACGGGATCTACATGGACCCAAAAACACTTGGGGAATTTTTTCCCAAGTGTTATGACAGTAAATCAAAAAGGCATAGGCCGACCAGACTACTGGACGGGAAGGCCAACCTCACGGACGTAGCGGACACTCGCGGGTGACCCAAGTTATGACTTGATACTTAGACAATTTACAGAATTGAAATGACACAGCAAACAAGCACACAAAGGATTCAAGGCCGAACAGGACAGCAAAAATTTCCTCGATTGATAAAATTCATTACAATTGGAGGGCACTACGGCCATTACATAATTGGGCAAAAAAATGAAAAGCTAACTACAATAGGGACTAGCCGATCAAGCCTCCGGGGCTGGCTCTTCAATCTCGTCGGCCCCCTCCTCATCGGCCTCAGCTTCCTGGCCGGCAGCGGCGCTGGTGGCATCATCCAAGAAATCGAACTCGGTATAGTCCGGCTCGCCGAGGCCAGAGCTTTCTATGGGGGACTCCCGCTCCGACAGCGGAAGCGCGGCCTGCCCTTCGGGATCCTTCATCAGCTTGGGGAGCTTCAGGTTTCGTCTAGCCCATCCGGCCGTGTAATTCATGGCCTTCAACGCCCGGGATAGCCGCCGGTACAGGAGCCTTTGCATCCGCTCCTGCCCCAGGTTGTAGTAAACAGACATCTCCTGGCTGAAATACTCCCGGCCGACAGGGGAGTTCATCCCCCAATTCTCCAGCCTGGCGGCCACCACCTCGTAACACCAGGGGAGCCTCTCATCGGCCTTCCACCCTTCGGCCAAGAACTTCTCAACAGCCTCATCGGCAGCCCTCACAACGGCGGCTTCGGCCTCAGCTTTCGCCTTGGTGGCCTCCTCGCTCCTGCGCTTCTCGACCTCAAGCGCTCTACGGGACTCCTCAAGCTCCCTTCTGCTCTCTTCGAGCTTGACCAGGGCATCGTCCCTGGCCGCGACGGCCTCATCAGCCTTGGCCTGCAGCGCCTTGGCATCCTCCCGGAGCCGGTCAAGGCAAGCTACCGCCTCGTCGGCCGAGGCAGCCTTCTGCTCCAGTGCTTGCAGGCGGGCAATCTCCCAGTACTGCCTCTTATGGCTTTCCATAAGCATGAAGGCACTCTGCAGAAGAAAAACTAAGGTCAGGCAAAAACTCTACATAGCCGAAGAAAGACAAGGATATAAGGACAATCACTTACTTGGACGAGGAGATCCATGCCACCCTCATAGATCTTCGGCTCCTCGAGCTTCTTCAGATGAGTCCGATCTTTGGCCGGCATGGCCTTGGCCAGGACGACATGGCCGGGGACGAGCTCATTGAACACGCCCCCGCCGACGGGGTACTCTATCACTTTCTGATAGGTAGCACCGGCAACCTCTTTGCCGGCCCTCTGCGTCCGTGGTTCCTGGACGAGAGGAAGCGCTGGGGCGGCACCATCAGCAACAGTAAGGTCCACGACGGGACCACCATCGCCCACGCTGGGGACGGTAAGCGTACCGGCCTCACTGGCAGGAGAAGGGGAAGGAGCCCTCTTCGTCTTCTTAGAGACGCTCACGCCGGCCTCGGTCAACTTCTTCTGGCCGTCAGTGGCCGGTCTCTTTTTCTTGGACGGGGCAGGCTTTGGGGCCGCATCTGCAATAGCCCCGCCCACACCGGCCGCGGCACGCCTGGCCGCTTCGGCCGCCTTGGCAGCAATCTCCTCGGCCGCTTTGGCCTTCGCAATCGCCATCATAGTACGGCGGTCCATGACAAAATCTACAAGGGAAAAGCACAAACAGATTAGTAAGGCAAAGGACAAAACGTAAAGACACAAAGCCGAAGAAGAATTACCATCGGCCTCAGCGGGAATGCCCAAAGGCGGGCCATCGGCCTCCTCAAAGTTGGTGGTCATCCTCGGCCAGAGTTGGAGGTCATCCTCCTTATCTCCATACAAGTGATATCTGAAGAAGCCGAGGGCCGTCATCTTGTATTCAGTGACGTAATCTTTCACGCTCCTCGGCCCCCCTTCCAGGAAAGCCTCCACCTGAGCGTCCAGAATAGAGCTCTTCGGCGGGTCATGAAGGTTGAACCTCCCGGTGTGGCCGAGGGAGGGGAACTCGGTGCCACTCTCACCAATGGACACAAACACGAACTTGCTCTTCCACCCATGAATGGACGTAGGCAAATCCGTGAAGCTCCTCTTCCTCGGCAGCTGTTGAAGAGTGGCATAGGCCGCACAGTTCTTGTGGCTTCCTCGGCCGATCTGGTACAAATTCATGAATAAGGCCGTGGTCGGCCTGTAGCCCAACTCCTCACACCGAAGCAAGAAGCCCACTATCAAGGAATAACTGTTCGGCGTCAGCAGGGCCGGAGGAAGCCCCACCATGTCCAGATACTCGGTGACGAAGGGGTGAAGGGGGAACCTCAGCCCCTTAGCAAAACTCATCGGGTATACTCCGAAGTATCCCGGTGGCGGAAGTAGAACATGGTCCGTCGGCCTGGGTGCCCTAACCCGCCCAAACGGCCCCACGTACATCTGGGCGACAAGATAGTCGGCCTCACTGCTCTCCGGCTTAATCAGGAATATGTTGGTAAGGTCCAAGTAGGAGAGACCCGGCCCATTCTTCGGCCTCCTCACTCTCTTCGGCTTCGATGCGCCCTTCACGGCAGATACCGGCTTCGGGCACGGAACGGCAGCAGAGGTGGATGCCCCGTCCACCGCTCGGGACGCACCTACGTCCTCACCCTCTGAAGAGGAGGCGGACTCCTCGTCCTCGATCTCCTCGTCCATTAGCTCTACGGATTTGTAGGGGCTCAAACGCTCTATCTTCTCTTCAAACTCCTCGAGCACCTCGTAGTCAAGGGACCTCGTGGAGGGCTGGTCGTCGTAGGGGTAGTAGTCCTCGTTCAAACTCTTCATTACTACTACGGGCTTAAGGAGAACTTACGATCTAAGGGTGTTTAGATGCCTAACACTAGATCAACTACTTACGGAGCAAAATATGAAAAGTGAGGAAGATCGTGATGAACACTAACCTCAAACAATGAAGAACACGAAGAACAGGCTTGGGAGTTTCTCTCTCTAGAAAATCGGCCAGCACTTCGACAAATTCAGAATGCAAATGTGATTCTTCGTCGGAGGGGAAGGGGTATTTATAGATCCCACCACCAACGGTCACTACACGTGGCACTCACCAAATGGCCACATCAACGGCCACCACTGGGGGGCCACCACGTCACCAACGGGCCAGGACCAACCCATATCAACGGCCCACTGGCAAATCAGACTCTACGGCCTACACACGCTCAACGGCTTTACAACTGCCAGCAAGCGCCCTCAACGTCCCATTTGCTCACCAATATCCCAAATGCCAAACAATAAGAGGATGGCAACGGCCAGGTACGTAACGGCCACAGAACAAAGGGAACAAATAGCCCACAGCCTTCGGCTCCTCGTAATAACCCTTGATGATAACTCTCTACAAGCGATCTGCGCACAAGGGTTCTCCCACAGGGTTACCTTGGCCAGAAAATCGCCATGAGAGTTGGATTCAGGGGGACTACGGCGAGACCGCTTCGGCCAAGGACTCAGGCAACTCCTTCACCCCTCACTCTCTTCGGCCTGAAGCAGTGGGGGACTGGGGGACTACACCGGCCTCAACGAAACAAAGGTATAAACAAGGTAACCACAAAACATGGCCACATCATCCATACAGCACAACAGAACCTCATCGGCCAAAGGCCCATAACGTCACTAGCAACGGCCAACAAGCCACTAGAGGCAAGGACACTCATCGTCCTCCGCCAACAATTAATCTTGACGGGCTCTTCGGCCAAAAACACAAAGGAACAACCTCAACGGCCTCACCGGCCCAAACGTAAACTTCAAACACCAACGGCCAGGAAAGGGAAAGCGCGCCCTCAACGGCCACAATTGAAGGAAGGACACCCATCGTCCCAAAACACATTAAGGAAATGACGGCCTCCCCGCCCACCGCAAGGAACAGGTAACGGCCAAAGCACAGAATAGGATCACCAGAGAGGAAACAACGCCAACGCCACAACGGCTAACGGCCTGGAAATGCCCGCGTCGGCCAAAAGCAACAAAGCACAGAAATCTACTCTCCTTCACTTCGTCTACGTCTCAGCTTAGAGAGTGGGGGACTCCTGATGGAGTATATGGGTCTGAGCCCCAGGACCCACATACTCGGAAGAACAGAGCACAAGACAGAGTGGCGCCCTCGTCGGCCAAACGCCCTCGTCGGCCAAGACGCCCCCGTCGGCCGAGAGGAAGCCAACCCGGATTATGATCCCGAGTCCAAGGAACCCGGGTGCCCCCGTCGGCCGTGCCCTCGTCGGCCGTGCCCTCGTCGGCCACGACCTCGTCGGCCACGAGGACCTCCCAGAATCGGATCCTACACTTACTCACTTGTACAGCCCATTAGTGGCTTTGTATTCGGCCCAGTAGCGGTCCAGTTGTAAATGGGCCTCCCAAGCCCAAGGCTTGGGAGCCCAACCCTAATTTTCTCTATAAATACTCCCCTTGGGAGTAGTTATAGGGGTAACAAATTCATTCTATTGAAGCATATTATTGCACTTCTCTCTCTAGCTCTCACTTCTCTCTAGAATTCAGGAGATATACTCTATCAAGGTGGATTACTTCAATGCCCTTTAAAAATCGAAATATCTTAATAATTAATAAAATCAAATCTAATTGAATTATTTTTAAATAGGTTTAATTGAAAGAGGTTGTAGATCCAATACAGAGACGAAAAAAACTCTGTTCAAATAGCAATCTAAATATATTTATTATCATTTCAAACAAACTAAATTTAAAAAATGTTCAAGTTTGATCGGCTGAAACTTGCAAGTGTACAAGTGCCAATGTAGCAATAAATTCCGGTAAAAAATACCAGGTCGAACACAAGGAAACGTTGTTTATATGATTCAAAAGTGAAAGCGGTTTAGTAAAAGACTTAAGAAAAGAGTAAAGCTTTTTCATTTTTTTAAGAGATAATGAAAGCAACCAAGGGTTCAGGATTACTCCTAAACGACTCCTAGTGATGAATATATGTTCTTTCGCCAATTCTTATGAGTGGAATGTCACTAAAGTATTCTAACTCCTGTTACGGCAGTGAGATTGTGATTAATTCTACGTGTGAATCCGTCACGGTTCACATTCATCTAAAATTAACCCCATTGAAGATTAGGACATTATAAAAACCACCATACTCAATTGAGGTATATTTCTATCCACAATTAGAATGTGTATAACCTTTAAGTGCACGGTTTATAACTCAACGTTAATTGCTCAAATAAACCCAACGATATAATCATACGTTGTACACCGTAGTCATACACATTAAAATATAAAGGAAAGATCATAATAATTTGGTTGAGAACATACATCAAACACCTAGAGTGCGTAACGTTTCATCCCTAACCTTGGCTATAGAAAATTAGCTAGAACAATTCATAATGAAATTACAAGTATTGAAATGATAAAATACAATGAAATACATAAGAAAATGATACCACAACTCCAAAGCTATGGTGGACAAAGCTTTCCCCAAGTGTAGAACTTCTCCCAAGACCAAGGGGTTGCTCTTGGGATGCCAAAGTAGAAGTAAAGTGTGTAGAATATGGAATAATCTATTGAGAGGGCTTCAATCCTCTTAAATTTTGAGTTCTCAACGGCCATTTTCGGACAAGGAAGCAAGCTCCTTATTGGGATTTGGTGTTTTGCCCGAATGATTGTGATGATCGTTGCTTGTTTTAATCAGCTCCAGGCGAAAGGCGGGTGACTTTTGCAAAAGACGGGCGGCTTGTGCGCGTTTAAAACAGGCTTCTCCGCTCCAGGGACCGAAAGCCGGGCGGCTTTCACCAAAAGCCGGGCGGCTTTTGGTTCGATTTGCTGAATAAATTCCACGGCGCCCAAAGCCGGGCGCCTTTCATGAAAGCCGGGCGGCTTTCGTCTTGTTTTGCTCCGGATTCTTTTCCTTCATCTTCGGATGGCAACTGGATGGCTGGTTGGTGAAAACCGGCCGGTTTTGGTGAAATCCGGACGGCTTTCACCCCTTTGGTGTATTTTCCTTTTTTTCCTTTTGTTCTCGGGATGCGTTTGGTTGACCTTTACTTGTCGGGATTCTTCGTGTGTCTTTTCATCCTCGTATTTGATCCAATTGTCGGTTATAGTATTTCTTGCAAAACGAGACATATGTGTGAGAGTTTTATTCTTTTAAGTATAAAAGCGTTTATAAATTTTTGTATAAAATATGTTAATAAAACGCTTATCAAATACCCCCACACTTGAGCTTTGCTTGTCCTCAAACAAATTTAAAACTTTTTTTTGTAGAATTATTAAGTCAAAACCTTAAGAAAAATTCTTTTGAAAAAAGTTTTGGAGGACAAGGGTTTTGCTAAAATATTTTTGAAAAAATATGGACCAAAAGTGAACAAATTAAGGAGAAAAAAAATCCTGCAATTTAGAAGTTAAAAGACCACCCCCCACACTTGTTCCACAATGTCTCAATGTGGATCACAAAGAGCAATCAAAGCAAGATTATACACACATAGCACAAAGACAACATTAGAGTCAAATTAACAACAAACAGGAGTTTGAGCAAGACTAGATAAGAATTGTTTTAAGTTTAGTACACTTCCCTTTTTGTCAACTTTACTCATCATTCTCATCTCCCTCTTCTCGGAAAGGGAAAAAGAAGTTTGGATCGTAGGGCGGCGGTGGTGGTATGTTGAAATGTCTCCCCAGCTCTTGACAATAGTAGTTCATGCTCCACAAATGACTCCCCATTCCTTGGATAGTGTGGCGTTAATATCTCAAATCCTGTCTATGCACCGCAAGCTCCGTGCGGATTTGACCAAATTGCTCGGTCAAGTAGTCCATGTCGTAAGGAGCTCCGGCTTGGGGGACGTGAGCTGCCTCTTCAGTCTTCATGGTGCTCCTCATGGCCTCCCGCGGGTTCCCCACCTTCCATCATCTCTTCTTCATTCTCCTCCGGTACAACTATATGAAATTTCGCCACACACCTCCATGGTCCTCCGTGCGGCGGTTGGAAATAGCGAAGGTGGGTCATGACACTATCATCAAGCACAGCGTGCATCTCCCGTTCTTCTTCTCCTCTAAAACTAACACCAAAATGTTCAAAAATTTTAGAGAGCAAAATAGGGAAAATGAAGGCCTTATCTTGATTGTTGCTTAAGACCGCGCTCCATAATTGTTTATGATGCCCGAGAGAGGAATCCCCTCATAACGACCAAGCCCGGTGTGCATCCTATATGCAAAGTAGAGGTCGGCACTTCGGATTTTGTTGTAGCCGCTTGCTCTCGACATGACATTGAATGAATAGAGGTACATCAAAAGCCGGGTTCGGATGTGTGGTTGGACGAGGTTCTTCATCATTAGATCAAGTCCTTGCAACCGAAAATATTGCATAGCATCCATGGGGTTGTAGTTCCCATCACTATTCATTGTTCCGGCTTGGGAAGGGGCGAAAGGGGTGCCGAACTTGGTGATGTGAAATTGAGAGCTCAAAAGGTCATTGGTGATAGTAATATTGACCCCTTTGACTCGGCTCTCAATCATCTTTTGGGCGTAATTCCCTTCAACATTTACGAAGAACTCATTTACGAGTTCCGGATAGAAGGTGCCTTGGAGATGTAGCACCGGTTCCCAATTGATATTGGCGAAGGTCGCGGTGAGCTGGAACTCGTGTCAATAGGTGCTGAGATTGTCTTTTCAATCACAAAGTCGTTGTCCCGGGACTCTAGGTAACGCTCGTAGCATTGAGTGTTCACAAACCGACTAGCCGGCAAGATGGTGGAGGAGGCCGCGGGTGCCTTGTTGTTCCTAGCCCGCTTAGGGTTGCTCGGGCCAGCCTCATTTCTCACAGATTTGCCCTTTGAAGCCATTTTAACCTACAAACTCAATAGATTACAGTCAATTTCTCAAAAAATTTTGACATGGATTCCCTAAAAATTGACTATAATCACAATTTAGGACAACAAGGGACAACATACTCACAATCTCATTCATCAACAATTAATCACAATAATTCAATTGAAAATCCCCAAATTTAAACAAGAATTTCGAACCCTAAGCCCCAATTTTAATCAAGTAGCAAAAATTTCAAAATTTTGAAAATAACAACTTGAAAAGAGGTTATAATGGTTCATACAAGCAATATGGGCAACAATAACAAGATATCATGTAATGAATTTGGCCTCATTGCTATCAATTTTCATAAACCATAAATTTCGAAATTGGGGAGAACAATCAAAACTATCGATTAAATGATGTAAAAGCTGTGAAATAAGGATTAAGGAGTGAAAATGATTGAGAAATACCTGATTTGAGCTAGAAGAAGAGGAAGAAATGAGAGAAAACGATGCTATGGCTGCTGAAGCTCGAACGTCGGCCGGAGTTTGGAAGGTGTGCGTGTGTTTGTGTTTAAAAAAGAAGGGGTTTTAACAATTCTGCACCCCGAAAGCCGGGCGCCTTTTGCTTGTGAGAAAAAATACCTGGAATTTTTAAGGAAGTCGGGCGGCTTTTGGTAGAGGCCGGGCGGCTTTCGTCATTTTCACCTATTTCACCTCGTTTTTGTCAAATTTTCGCTTAAGACTCCGAACTTCTTGCCTTTTTCTCTCCTCATACACTTGAAATGCATTGTCCACAAGCAATAGGGGCATGATAACCAAATAAAAGTAAAACATGTAAATAAAAAGGATATGAAATTGGGTTGCCTCCCAATAAGCGCCTTCTTTAACGTCGTTGGCCGGACGTTCTTCGTGATAAATCCTCCAAGTTGCAAGAGATGGTGGCGGAGGTGTTGTGGTGTTCCATGTAGAGCTTCAAACGATGTCCATTCACAACAAATGGTTCATTAGTACCTTGTTGGATCATCATTGTTCCATATGGCCGGACCTCGGTGATGACGAACGGTCCCGACCAACGGGACTTCAATTTTCCGGGAAACAACCGGAGTCTTGAGTTGAATAGGAGTACTTTTTGCCCAAATTGGAATTCCCTCCGACAAATGTTCTTGTCATGCCACACTTTTGCTTTTTCCTTGTATATGCGGGTGTTTTCATAGGCTTCCCTCCGGAGTTCATCTAACTCATCAAGATGTAGGAGTCTTCTTTCCTTTGCAAGTGTTGGATCAAAGTTTTGTTGGGAAATAGCCCAATGTGATTTGTATTCAAGCTCCACGGGAAGATGACATGGTTTCCCAAATACAAGCCTATAAGGAGACATACCAAGAGGCATTTTGAAAGTCGTTCGATATGCCCATAAGGCATCATCAAGTTTCAAAGACCAATCCTTCCTAGAAGAGTTGACCGTCTTCTCAAGTATAGACTTGATTTCCCTGTTAGAGACCTCTACTTGACCATTTGTTTGAGGATGGTAAGTAGCTCCACTTTTGAAGAGACACCCACATTTCTTTAGGAGGCCGATGAAGTGAGCATTTTTGAAATGGGTGCCATTGTCACTAATGATAGTTCTTGGAACCCCAAACCTTGAAAATATATTTTTCTTGACAAAATCTACCACCGATTTGGCGGTATTATTCGGCAAGGCTATGGCTTCCACCCACTTTGAGACGTAGTCAACTGCTACAAGAATGTACTCCTTCTCATGAGAGTTTGGAAATGGACCCATAAAATCAATCCCCCAAACATCAAAGATTTCTACCACAAGAATCATGTTTTGTGGCATTTCATTTTTTTGGATCAAATTACCGGTTCGTTGACAACGATCACAGGCTTGAACATAGCTTCTAGCATCTTTGAATAAAGTAGGCCAGAAAAAACCACATTGAAGTACCTTGGCGGCTGTCCGGTCGGGGCCATGACAATGCTCAAGAATAGGTAACATTTCTTCGTTTGGAACACACCTCCGGATGATACCATCGGCACAATGCTTGAAAAGGTAATGTTCATCCCAATAATAATGCTTGACATCATTTAGGAATTTCTTCCTTTGGTGGAAAGTGAACTCTTGAGGAAGAATTTCCTTTGCAAGATAATTCACGAAATCCGTGAACCAAGGCAATGACCCTCCATTAATTGCCATGATTTGTTCATAAGGGAAATCATCATGAATGACTTCCTTGTTGGTTGTGGCATTAGCTTCAAGACGGGAAAGGTGATCCGCAACAAGATTCTCACTCCCTTTTTTATCTCTAATTTCAAGATCAAATTCTTGGAGTAACAACACCCAACGAATTAATCTTGGTTTTGCATCCTTCTTGCTCATAAGATACCGGATGGCGGAGTGATCGGTGTAGACGATTACCTTTTGTCCAATGACGTATGACTGCAATTTATCAAAGACATAAATAACAGCTAAGAATTCTTTCTCGGTAGTGGCATAATTTAACTCCGCATCATGGAGTAGTCTAGAGGCATAATAGATGGCATGAAGCTTTTTGTCCTTCCTTTGTCCAAGGACAACCCCAATTGCATGATCACTAGCATCACACATTAGTTCAAAGGGTAGAGACCAATCCGGTGAGATAATAATAGGAGCCGTAGTAAGAGCCTTTTTGAGAGTGTTGAAGGCTTGGAGACATTGTGGAGTGAGATCAAAATGATCATCTTTGGCTAGTAAATCACAAAGTGGCTTTGCAATTTTCGAAAAATCCTTGATAAATCGCCGGTAGAAACCGGCATGTCCCAAGAAACTCCGGATGGCCTTCACCGAGAGGTGGGGGCAATTTCTCAATAACTTCCACTTTGGCTTGATCAACTTGAATGCCTTGAGGGGAAATTTTGTGTCCCAAGACTATTCCTTCGGTCACCATAAAATGACACTTCTCCCAATTGAGAGCCAAGTGTGTTTCCTTGCATCTTATCAAAACCTTCTCAAGATGGTGAAGGCAAGCATCAAAAGAATCTCCAAAAACAGAAAAGTCATCCATAAAGACTTCCATGAAATCCCCTACCATGTTGGAAAAAATGGCCATAACACATCTTTGAAAGGTCCCCGGAGTATTGCAAAGACCAAATGACATTCTTCTATAAGCAAAAGTGCCAAAGGGACAAGTAAATGTGGTCTTCTCTTGGTCTTCGGGTGAGATAGCTATTTGAAAATAGCCGGAAAATCCATCCAAGAAGCAATAGAATTCATGACCCGCAACACGTTCAAGCATTTCATCCATGAATGGAAGAGGAAAATGGTCCTTCCTTGTGCCGATGTTCAACTTCCGGTAATCAATGCACATCCTCCATCCGGTGACCATTCTAGAAGGAATTAATTCATTCTTACTATTAGCCACAACGGTAATACCTCCTTTCTTAGGAACCACTTGAACGGGACTCACAAAGTTGCTATCCGAAATAGGATAAATAATACCATAATCAAGGAGTTTGAGAACCTCCTCCTTGACTACCTCCTTCATGTTGGGATTCAATCTTCTTTGATGTTCAATGGTGGGTTTATGATTTTCCTCCATGAGGATTCGGTGCATGCAAAGAGAAGGGCTAATGCCCTTGATGTCCGCCAAGGACCAAGCAATAGAAGACTTGTGAGCCCTTAAAATTCTCAATAATTTTTCTTTTTGCAAAGAGGTGAGTGTAGAAGAAATTACCACCGGGTAAGTAGAATCATCTCCAAGAAATGCATATTTGAGATGGGCCGGAAGAGGTTTGAGAGTAGGATTTGGAGCAACTTCACATGAGGATTTTTGGCTAGGCTTCATAGCACCAAGCTCTTCAAATTTAGGCCGGAATTTGGTGTAGGACCCCCCGGCTTGAAGGTACATTACTTCCTCAAAAAGTGCAGGAATTTCTTTATCTTCGGTGCATCCTAGCAAAATGCATGCCTCAAGAGGGTCTTCATGTATCTCCCTCTCAAAAACTTCTTGTGTCAAAGTATCAAAAATATTGATACTAAAACATGTAGAATCATCATGGTGCTTCTTCAAGGAATCCCAAACATGGAATTCTTGCTCTTCCTCTCCAACACGAAATTTCACAACACCATTCTTAACATCAATAAGAGCAGCCGCCATGGCCAAGAAAGACCTTCCAAGAATCACCGGAATTTCCATCTCCTCCATTTCTAGCACAAGAAAGTCCACCGGAAAATAAAATTTTCCGACCTTCACAAGAACATCCTCCATTACTCCAATAGGATAACGAATGGTTCTATCCGCCAATTGTAGAGCTATAGTTGTGGGTTGAAGCTCCCCCACACCTAGTTTCTTGAATAGAGAATGTGGCATAAGATTAATGCTAGCTCCAAGATCACATAGGGATTTTACCTCTCCTAGACTTCCAATAGAACAAGGAACGGTGAAGCTCCCGGGGTCCTTCAATTTTGGAGGTAATTTATTTTGGAGAATAGCACTACACTCCTCCGTGAGTGCTACGGTTGCAAAATCCGCCAACTTCTTCTTGTTATTGAGGATATTTTTTAGAAATTTTGCATAAGAAGGAATTTCCGCAATAGCCTCAATAAAGGGAATATTTATGCTCAACTTGGTGAAGATGTCTAGGAACTTTTTGTATTGCTTGCTATCATCTTTCTTCTTCAACCTTTGTGGGTAAGGAATTGGGGGAACATAAGCCGCCATGGATGGTGGTGGTGAGACATGCTCCACTAGCTCTTCATCTCCTTGTTTCTCCATGGGCTCTTTTTGAATCGTTGGCCCCTCCATTTGTTTACCACTTCGTAAAGTGATAGCCATAACATTCTCCTTTGGGTTGATTTCCGTTGTAGTAGGAAATCTACCATGCTCCCTAGTAGTTCTTTCTTGAGCTAGTTGACCAATTTGAACTTCCATGTTATGAATAGAGGACTTGGTATATTGCTCAATGGTATCCATGCGTTGATTTAGCTTCCGGTTTTGATCTTCAAACCGCATGTCAAGTTTAGTGAATTGATTATGGAGATTCCCAATGGATGCCTCCATTCTACTATAAATTTTTTTCATTTTGGGTTTTGATGCTAGCCACATTTTTGGTGAGAAGCTTCATCATCTCCTCCATAGTAGATTCTTGTGATTGCCCAAATTTGGGAGCTCCGGGTTGAGGGTTTGAAGAACTCCCTTGTGGCTTCCAATTGTTTCCTTGGTTGTACCGTTGTTGATTGTTGTTGGAAAAAGTATTTCCTCCTTGATTTGCCCGGTTACCATAGGAATTCATGTAACTAACATCCTCAAGATGTTGAGAGGAGTTACCTTCCACATTGGGAATGCTCTCCACATTGGCCACTTGTTTGACCCCTGCAATAACGGCTTGCAAAGCCGTATGAATTGATGCTTGTAGATTTTGCTGAATTTTGGTTTGAAATTCTTCAAACCTCTTATCAAGTTCATGAATGATAGAAATTTCATTCACTCCCGCCACCTTGATGTCTCCTCCTTGAAGTTGAGGATTTGAAGCAATGGACTCAAGAATTCTCAAAGCTTCCGTCTCGGTTTTGTTGTCAATGTATCCCTCTGCTCGGTTGTCCACAATAGCTTGACAAGATGAGTTCAAGCCATTGTAAAAAGTGTCAATTTGGAGGTCAAGAGGAATGCGGTGATGGGGGCATTCCTTTAACAAAGACTTGAAACGCCTCCATGCGTCTTGAAAGAGTTCTCCAACTTGTTGTTTGAAGTTGAAGATTCGTTGTCGTAGCTCTTGCGTCATTGTTGGGGTGTAGTACTTGGAGATGAAGACATTGTATATTTCATCCCAAGTAGTATAGGATGCCGGTGCTTGCTCTAGAAACCACCCTCTTGCCGCTCCCTTCAAGGTGTAGGGGAAGCATTTGAGCCTAAGATCACCTTCATTTAGGCCATTCCTTGGAACACGCTGAATGAACCCATAAAATTCAGTGATGAAATTTAATGGATTCTCCCCTGGTTGTCCATAAGAGTGCGGCATAACGTTGAAGTAGCTATTCCGCAACTCATAGTCTCGTGCCGCCTCGCTGAGCACGATGCAAGAAGGAGTTGTTGCAATGACGGGCCTCTTCCTTTCATTGAGTGTAGGAAGCATTGTTGGTGCTTTTGCTTCCTTCTTCCGATTCCTTCTACAAGCTCTCTCGATTTCAAGATTGATAGGTTCAAGGTTTGTAGAGCCTTGACTTCTCAATAGCATGCACTAAGAGTTTGTCTACACAACAAAATTTAAAACAATACCAAGTGAAATATAATGGGAAAATTCAGGAATTTTTGTTGAATCGTATAAAACAAAACCGTTTCCCCGGCAACGGCGCCAAAAACTTGATCGACTGAAACTTGCAAGTGTACAAGTGCCAATGTAGCAATAAATTCCGGTAAAAAATACCGGGTCGGACACAAGGAAACGTTGTTTATATGATTCAAAAGTGAAAGCGGTTTAGTAAAAGACTTAAGAAAATAGTAAAGCTTTTTGATTTTTTAAGAGATAATAAAAGCAACCAAGGGTTCGGGATTACTCCTAAACGACTCCTAGTGATGAATATATGTTCTTTCGTCAATTCTTATGAGTGGAATGTCACTAACGTATTCTAACTCCTGTTACGGTAGCGAGATTGTGATTAATTCTACGTGTGAATCCCGTCACGGTTCACATTCATCTAAAATTAATCCCATTGAAGATTAGGACATTATAAAAACCACCATACTCAATTGAGGTATATTTCTATCCACAATTAGAATATGTCTAACCTTTAAGCGCACGATTTATAACTCAACGTTAATTGCTCAAATAAACCCAACGATATAATCATACGTTGTACACCGTAGTCATACACATTAAAATATAAAGGAAAGATCATAATAATTTGGTTGAGAACATACATCAAACACCTAGAGTGCGTAAAATTTCATCCCTAACCTTGACTATAGAAAATTAGCTAGAACAATTCATAATGAAATTACAAGTATTGAAATGATAAAATACAATGAAATACATAAGAAAATGATACCACAACTCCAAAGCTATGGTGGACAAAGCTTTCCCCAAGTGTAGAACTTCTCCCAAGACCAAGGGGTTGCTCTTGGGATGCCAAAGTAGAAGTAAAGTGTGTAGAATATGGAATAATCTATTGAGAGGGCTTCAATCCTCTTACATATTGAGTTCTCAATGGTCATTTTCGGACAAGGAAGCAAGCTCCTTAATGGGATTTGGTGTTTTGCCCGAATGATTGTGATGACCGTTGCTTGTTTTAATCAGCTCCAGGCGAAAGGCGGGCGACTTTCGCAAAAGCCGGGCAGCTTTTGCGCGTTTAAAACAGGCTTCTCCGCTCTAGGGACCGAAAGCCGGGCGGCTTTCGCCAAAAGCCGGGCGGCTTTTGGTTCAATTTGCTGAATAAATTCCACGGCGCCCAAAGCCGGGCACCTTTCATGAAAGCCGGGCGGCTTTCGTCTTGTTTTGCTCCGGATGCTTTTCCTTCATCTTCGGACGGCAACTGGATGGCTGGTTGGTGAAAACCGACCGGTTTTGGTGAAAGCTGGACGGCTTTCACCCCTTTGGTGTATTTTCCTTTTTTTCCTTTTGTTCTCGGGATGCGTTTGGTTGACCTTTACTTGTCGGGATTCTTCGTGTGTCTTTTCATCCTCGTATTTGATCCAATTGTTGGTTATAGTATTTCTTGCAAAACGAGACATATGTGTGATAGTTTTATTCTTTTAAGTATAAAAGCGTTTATAAATTGTTGTATAAAATACGTTAATAAAACGCTTATCAAAGTTATTCATAAAACTTGTTTTCAAATTCAAGAAAAAATGATCATTTTTGCCATTAAATTTTGGAATCCACTCATTAAAACCTTAAATAATCTATAAGTCTTATAACATAAATACCTTCAAAAATTCAAATGTTAAGAAAAAAAGAATTATGAAAATAACAAGAATAGTCATTCAAATATAATTAAATAAACACACTCCATTTGTCTCACTTAAAAGGTTGTCACATAATCTAGATATTCGATTGACTATAAAATTAAGAAATAATGACAATTATATAACCTTGGTGACTTAGTGATCAACAAAAATATGACTTAGTGACTATAATAGTAACTTTATTGACTATGATAGTGTTCAACTTGACATCATAGTGACTATGCACATCAACTGTAGTAATATTTTTGTCCATAACTTATATTTTAGTAGGGAGTAATATTTAAGGAAAAACCTCTAAAATTAACTGATCCGTGTGAATAATAAGATTATTTTTAGTAAAGAAAATTTACATATTTAGAAACAACATTAAAAGATTTATAAAATCATAAAAATTCAAATTTGATAAAAGTTGAATACATAGAGAAATTAAATGAAAATCGATAATTAATTTAGGGTATTTTCAGAAGAAAATTAGATCATCCCCGGGGATGTGAGATACCCTAAGGCATGGAAGGATATAACATTCCCCTCCATATTACATTTCCGGCCTCCCGGGATTGTAACTTTCCCGATTTTTTCTCAAAACCGTGAACCAAACATGAGTATCTAAGGATGTTTTTACTTGGATTGAAGTAACATTACAGGCATCACATTCCGGCCTCAAAGTGAGATAACCCCGAACCAAACGGACCCTAGAAATGGTTGTACTTTCGTTCAAAGTGGAAGAAATCTTTACCCTTCCGTATTTGAGATATTTTTAAAACATCAATTTAATTGACACTTAGTAGTGCGTGTGACATTATTTCCAAAAATAAGTGGGTGAGAAAAAAATATGAGTAACTTTTTGATACAAATTGTAACTAAAACGTACTCCCTCTATCACTTTATCTATTCCATTTGCTTTTTCACTTTAAGATAATTGTTGTAAACTTATAAAAAGTATTACTTACGTTCCTATTATAACTTTCAAATATGTTTGACACACAATTTAAGATAGTGTGTATTGTGTGGTAGAGAATTGTGCAGAGGAAAGAGAAAAAAGAAAGTTGGAAGCTATAATAGGAACGAAGGGAGTATCAGAGTAAAATGTTTTGGTACTGTAGCAACACGGTAGGGATAATGTAGCAGTGATGCAGCTGCTTTTATAGTAGATGTATTTTCAAAAAGAAAAATTAGACAATTAATTTGATACGCCCAAAAAAAGAAACTAGGATAGATAAAGTGACACGGAGAGAGTACAATGTTACATTATTTTCTATACTACTCCGTATTATATTAGGGAGCATTAGTTTGAAAAAATGACGTGTATATGAATTAGTTATAGAGTTTTTGCGGACTAATATAGGATTAGTTATGTTTTGTGACAAAAATATGACTAGTCATCATGTACGAGTAATTGGAAAGGAGTCATTGTGATGTATTTCAGAGTGACAAGCCACTAAATATGTCAATTTTTTGTAATATTTTAAAATAAGCATTTTTTTTTATAAAAAAAGAGTCAAATAGATCCTTCTACTATTGTCAATCCATCACTCAAGCCCCTATACTTTTAAAAAAATATCATATAAGTATGTCTACTTTTAAAGTATATTTATTCAAATTCTTTTGACCTATTATAGCAGGTTACTTTTTTAAAAAAATAAATTAGGAAATATAATGTAATAATAATTTTAAAAATACGGAGTAGTATAAATGAAAAATTAGATAAATAATTTAAAAATGTTAAAATAAAAATAAAAAAAGATAAAAACGGATAAATAAATCAAAAATGTAAAAATATAAATATATAATTTTAAAATCTCTTACATAGATTTAGAATATACAAATAATTCAAAAAATACAAAAAAAATTGACTTTGACATTATGAAATATTTACCAATTTTTATGACAACTCCTCAAATTTTATCAATTTTTTTAAAAAACATAATATAAAAAACCTTCTATCACATGTCAAAACCAATTAAATGACTAGATTGATTGTATTTTAAAAGTAAAGTATTTATATGATACTACCCCGGTCCCAAAATGATTGTATTATATATATAATTTTTCATAAATCAGCAGAATCAGCCAATATAGACATACAACCACTTGAGTCAGATCTTCATAAATATCAACAGAAACAGCCGATTCTGCGGATTTCAGAGCCCGTTTGGTAGTAGGAAAATTGGCTGAATATGCTGATTCTGCTGAAATTTATGAAGTTCTGGCTGAAGTGGTTGGATTGGCCGATTCTACTGATTTAAGAAAAAAATATTTAAAATATATTTTATTAATAAAATAAAGAAAAAATTATATTTAAAAATAGCTAAAATGGTCATCTACAATAACTTTAGCCAATACAACTCGAAAAGTAACCCCAACCTTACATTTTCTTATCATTACAAAATTCAACACGCGAAATCCAAAATTGCATTTTGGTGAAAAGTTGGCTGATAACTCTGATAAGTCGAAAAATAGGGTTACCAAACGATGTCTCAGTGTTAACAAATAGGCTCTTAATACTCCTCATAGTACTACGTATTTATCTACATTTTTTAGACTCGATAAATCCCAGCCATTGAATTTACCTAAGTTCTTTCAAGTTTTGGCCAGCCACCTGCAGCATAGGTCATGGCATGCAGGCGCGCATGGCAGCCGGTGTGCAAAGGAGTCAGCTTTTACTGATTTTTTATTTTTTTTTTAAAAAGTGTGTTTAACGTGTTCGAACTTTTGGTTTTTATTTAAGATATACTCCGTACAAATTGGAGTTGTGACACTGTTTGACACCGTTTTGCACTGTTTTGATGTAGATAATTTGCCAAATAAGAAAGAGAGAAAAAGTGTGAACTTTATTTTGGACCGGCCCAAAAAGGAAAGTGTGAACTTTATTTAGGATCGGAGGAAGTATATTTTTATATAGTAACCTCTAATCAGAGTTATCAGAATTCGAACTGGTGACTCCCGCTTTATTACGGTCCCTACTAGTTGAGCTACGCTCACCAACGATTTAAGATGATGTATGTGGATGGGAGAAGTACGTAGTTATACCGTGAGATCAATCCATTATGAGCATTCTACTCACATGACTAAAACACACGTGAATAATAATTTCTTCTTCCTCTTCATAATAGCAGAGTGATGTAACATGCGTGTTAAAAATACAACTCATATTGATGATGAATGTAACTGGAGGCGGTGGTTGATCTAAAACTTTTATTGAAGGCGTTATCTTATAATTTGAGGCTTTGAGCTTATAATTAATTATGTTTATGATTTAGCATATAAATTACTATGTGATTTTATATAGGCATGTAAAAAAACGACCCACAATGACCCGCCCTGGCACAAGACATTTGATGAGAGTCCGGTCCGCCCATCTTGCAAATGGGGCAGGTCCGCCCCGCCCAGTCCATACAATGGGGCGGGTCTTGGTATTAGTATTGACCCGTGCCGCTCTGTCCGCCGCGCTCGATATATAAGTACACATACTTTTTTTAAATAATACCACAAATATACTTTTGTATACATATGTGCGTATTTAGTAAATCATAATTTCTTTGGTCTTATAATATATTCCTACGTAATATTTATATTTGAATGAGATGAATGACGAATTATCAATGTCTTATATTTGACATTTGTTTACTCACTAGTTCTATAAGCATTCTAGCTCTTGTATTAGCTTTTGGACCGTAACTGCCGTTCGGCCATTTCCTTGTAATTGTATTTACTGCCTTAATACAAGCAGAGCTACTTGAGTTTATCAATCAATTTTTATATTTCTTTTATAAACTCGTCACCGTAGCAATCATACCCTAGACCCTAAGGTTGGTCTTGGGCCTTCGGGTCATTCGAGACTTAAACTCAACAGAGACGTACACAAAAAAATAAACAAAAAAGAATTATTATTATTAGTAGTACTATTATTACCACTATCTTTTATATATGGATGGTTTATAATTAATAAAGGGAAGTTGTTTAGATTAGAAAAATTCTTTGATCTTTTTCTTAAGATGAAATTTTCCAAGTGGTCAATATCTAAATATAATATGTTATACACACAACATTTAGATGTAATATCTTGAACATTCCGTCAACTTGGCAAAGACTAAGAGCCTGTTTGATAACCCTTGTTTTGACTCACCAACCTCAACAATCAACTTTTAATTTCACGTACAAAATTGGTTACATTGAAGACTTGACGTTACTATAGAGGACAATTTTAGTTATTTTCATATATATTTTTTATTTAATTTATGAGCTCTTTTGGAAAATATTACAGAAGTGAAATTTATTTACAAAAATATGACTAATAGCTACTATGTTATATAATCTCATAGTTAGTTAAGTTTAAAAATTGATCATAAGTTGTTATGATTAAGTTACTACACTACATATGTTCTTCAAAAAAGTTACTACACTACATATATTGTCATTAATTACATTTTTGTAAACTACAATCATTATAGTCATATATATGCAATTATTTCTTAATTTATGAATAAAATATCTTAAATATAATTTTACCATAACTTAGTCGCTTCAACCATAACTTCATTATATATTATCAGTAGATTCAGCTAATTCGGTCAATTTCAGTGTTATCAAAAGGATTCCAAATAGAATAAGGACGAAAATGACATATTTATTAATTTAGAGACCAAAATGATACGATGATTATAATTTACGGACCATTTGTACATTTTGTTTTCTTTTTTCTTTCCAAAAGTTTATTTGTTAACTAAAGTCAAATTAAATTTAAAAAAATTAAAATAAAAATTATACGTTCACGATATTTAGATCCTAGATTGACAGTTTTCAATCATTCAATCTCTATATCGACAAACATAATATTTATATACTATTATTGTTGTAAGAAATATTTGTAAGATGGGAAAGTTTCAGCATTTGTAATATTCGTAAAACCAAATACTGAATCAAAGTAAAAGTTCGGTTCGGTTTCGGTTCGGTTTTACACTCCAAAATTTCAAACCACGGTTTGATTGGTTCGGTTTGTTTCGGTTCAGTTTCGATTTTTTCGGTTTTTTACTAAATATTTGTCACTTAATTTAAAATTGATATAAAAGTTGGAGGGATCAAACATATTACATAAGAATGCAAGCATACTTGAACAAATGAAGATAATAATAAACAAATATGTCTTGAATTATATGAGTATGCGGGAGAGATAAAAGTGTGTATCTATTCTTAATTTATAATGTTTGTGACTAGTTTTAAAAACATTTATGAATACATACGTCCTGTGTGATTTAGCCGAGATGAATATTTATTTGTTTTATCAATATAAAAAAGTTAAGTTACAAAAAAGAATTAAGTTACATAAAAATAAAAGTTAATTACTACTAATAACTAGTAAAAACCTATAATCATGCAACAAATTGCAACATACATACATAAAAAACATAATAGATTAATATAGCTACATTATTATGGACAATGAATGTGTAAATGCATTTATAAACTAAACTAAACATAGCATAAACATTATTTCTCTAGCATAGGAAATTCAAAGATTATTGATGATATTAAGATTAATGCTTACATTTAACAAATAAAATTTCATATTTTATTTATGTTCGGTTTGTTCGGTTCGGGTCGGTTTTGAAGGGTAAAAACCAAAACCGAACCAAACTACTACGGTTTGGTTCGGTTTTTTACATGCAGTTTCAGTTTTTAGCGGTTCGGTTTTATTTGGTTGCGGTTCGGTTTAATTTGGTTCGGTTTTCGGTTTTTCGGACCCAGCCCTATGGGAAACTAATCATGTCAATCTTTTCAGAAATAAAAATTGAATTAAAATATTCATAAGCTACATTAATGAGAGAGACTAGTGATATTACGGATTACGAAGTATCATTGAATTTGTTTAAGGTAGATTCTATGTTACCCTTAAGGTACCGTACCTTTGTCCACATGAACCAATCAGAATGATGTAGTTGAATTATTTAACAGAAAATTGCCATGGCTAAGACAAAAACATAGGTTTTTTCCCAAATAGGACTCAATGTTTGGTTTTCCCTAAATAGTACTAACCATTCCATTTTTACCCCTAATTGAATTAATTAACTAATTAACTCAATTAATTGCCCCCTAATTTTCTTGCACAACCAAGGCAGTCCGTCGGTGGCGGGGCAGTCTGGTGGTGACGGCAGTGGTGGCGGCAGCTTAGCGGCAGTGGCGGCAGATTCCGGCGGCGGCGGCAAGAAAATAACAGACATTAAATAGACAATAAATAGACAATAAATAAACAATAAATTCTGATAAACACCATTGCCTCAATCCCGCAACCATGACCCCGCCCTACCTCAGACCCGCTAGATCTGAAAATGTTGAGGCGACCATCAAGGTGGCATGGAGGAGGAGTTGCGACCTCACAAAGACAAGATGCTGGCGGATCTGGGTAGAGATTAAAGACGGGGGACGAGGCTTGAAGATGGAGGCGGCTTGGCTGGCGGATTTGGGCGGAGCGTGAAGACAGATTGAAGACATGGACTGATGCAGAAGGTTTCATAGCTAGTGCGTGAAAGTGTTGAATTGTATTATGTTTGTGATGTACACTTAGTATGAATTTATACACGTACAGTGGATAACTAAAGCTAATTGCCTAGCTAATATATTGGATCTAGCTACGTATTAGGAGCTAAAGATATACAATTGACTAGTCTATGATACAATCTAATAGAATAATAATTATATAATTTATGCTTTAATACGCCCCCGCAAGATGGAGGTTCCGTCGGAAACACCCATCTTGGACCGAAAACGTTTAAAGAGAGACTTCCCAAGTGGTTTTGTGAGGATATCCGCTATTTGAAATTTATTTGAGACATGTTGAACCATAAGTTGACCACTTTCAACAAGATCACGAACAAAAAAGAAATCAAGGGCCACATGTTTCATACGAGAATGGAACACAGGATTAACACAGACATGGGTAGCCCCTTGATTGTCACAAAAAATCCGAGGAGTGGTAGGCAGCGGAATTCCAAGTTCTGAAAGTAGATTCCGTATCCATAAAACTTCCGCACTAGCATTTGCAACTGCACGAAATTCGGCTTCAGTGGATGACCGAGCAACTGTCTTTTGTTTAGACGATTTCCAAGAAATAATATTCGAACCAAGGTAAAGAGCATAGCCCGTAGTGGACTTACCACCATCATGAATGCCACCCCAATCGGAGTCCGAAAAAGCGGTGAGCGGGAGAGAGGAGTATCTTTTGATAAAAAGTCCATAGTAAATGGTGCCCTTTAAATAGCGAAGAATGCGCTTGACCCCTTGATCATGCACATCTGTCGGAGCATGCATAAATTGAGAGAGACGATTCACAGCAAAAGATATATCCGGGCGTGTGAATGCTAGATATTGTAATAACCCAAGTGCCTTTCTATAATGAGAAGCATCAGCAGCATGTTGTCCATCAGTGAGTTGGGCAGGTGAGCTTGAAGTCATGGGAGTGACAGCCTCCTTAGCACCATCCATTTTGTACTCATCCAGAATATGTAAGATATATTGCCGTTGTGATAGAAAAATGCCATCTGGGTGAGGTATAGTCTCCACACCGAGAAAGTGATGTAGGGACCCAAGATCTTTCACAGAAAACCGATGAGTAAGTTGAGACACAAACTTGTCAATGGCTTGCAAATTATTCCCTGTGAGTATAATATCATCTACGTATACAAGGAAATATAAGAAGACATCATGATGAGCATATATAAAAAGTGATGCATCAACACGTGATTTTCTAAACCCCATAGAGATGAGAAATCGGGACAATTCCAAATACCACGCACGTGGGGCCTGCTTGAGGCCGTATAATGCTTTTTGAAGACGGCACACATGCTTGGGATGTGCTAAGTCAATGAACCCGGATGGTTGAACCATATATACTTCTTCTGAGAGAGAGCCATGAAGGAAGGCATTATTGACGTCGAGTTGTCGTAGAGGCCATTGTCTCGAGAGTGCAAGCGACAAGATAATACGGATAGTGGCCGGCTTGGTGACGGGACTGAAAGTTTCGGCATAATCACGGCCTGGTTGTTGAAGAAACCCACGTGCGACCAGCCTGGCTTTGAACCTAGCAACACTGCCATCGGTATGTCTCTTAATCTGGAATAGCCATTTGCAGGTTATTGGCATCTGAGAGGTCCGGGGTACTAGCGTCCAAGTTTGATTTCGGCGGAGAGCAGCCATCTCTTCCTCCATAGCAGCAGGGGCGGCCTTGGGGGGAGGGCAGCAGGGGCCATGGCTCTAGGCCCAAAAAAAGTGAAAAGAAAATTAGGCCCAATATTTATGTGTTAAACTAAGGCTGAGTATGCCGAGTTTTGGCCCTATATGGTATTTTCATCCAGCCAGCTCTTAGGTCGAGTAAGAAGAATAGTAAATAAATTGTCAAAACACAGGAGACTTAAATCTCCATAATTTTGTTATTCTACCTTTGGTGCACCACCCTTAAATCTCCAATCTATTTTTTTTTACATTTTTTTACTCCAGGGAGTCTGGGGGAGGAGGGCTGGGGGGTCTGGAGTAATCAGAGCTGAAACTCAGCCCATTGAGTTTCAAACCCTTATGTGCCTAGCAGGTTTCGAACTCGAGACCTCTCACTAGACACGGTAACCTCGCAACCAGCTGGGATGGAATGCTTGGTTATCTATTTTTTTACATACTATATTATTAGTTAATAGTTATGATCTGATAATTTTTTTTTTACTTTTTATCACCGAATTTAGATATTTTGTTGTTTATTTACTTGTTGATTATTGCCTTGTTGAATCGTGAAGTATTCGAATTGTGAATTTGTTCATATTTTTGTTGGCTAAAGAGTCAAATAGGCCATCGAACTAACTTAAAAAGTGCAAATCACCCATTATATAGGAGGCTCTGTCCGGCCGTCGCCATTTAGGGCGGTTCCCGGTGAAATTTTATGATTAAATTGTTTTGAGCATCTTCTTCATTAAGTCTAGTTTACTCATACCAAATTTCAGCTAAAAATTCATCCGGGGAGGCAGCCAAATGAATTTCTGAAGATAACTGCGTAGTTAAACAATGCAGTACATTTCAGAAAATCATTTGACTGGCTTCTCGATTGATTATTTATCTGAAATTTGATATGCATAAACTAGACTTAATGAAGAAGATACTCAAAAAATTTAATCAAACAATTCCATCGGGGACCTCCCTAAATGGTGACGGCCAGACACAGCCTCCTATATAAGGGATAATTTGCACTTTTTAAGTTAGTTCGAAAACCTATTTGACCCTTTAGCCTATTGTTGTTTGATCCTGAGTTTCTATATTTTAAATTTGTTGGAGTATTAACCGCGGAGTACCATTTTGTCAAATGGTGAAATTGCGAAATCTGGATGGGGTATAGTTAAAATTTCTAGTTAAAATTTATTATGAAATTGATTTGTGATTTTGTGAGAGTATAAAAATTTCTTCCACAAAAAAAATAAAAATTTTATTAATTTTAAAATGTAATAAAATTGGACGAATCTGGATGGGGTATAGTAAAAAAGAGAAAAAGAGTAAAGAAAAATTTTACAATATCTTTTAAAAAAGTAGGCCTATTATATATCACTCGCCCCTAGGCCTTGAAAGCGGCAGGACCGGCCCTGCATAGCAGAGCGCCATCTAGGATCACGTAAGGCTTTCTTCACACTAGCAGGTTCTAGGGTAGTGGACACGGGATGACGGGTGGTTAGGTTGACAAACGGGCTGCCAAAGTATTTGGGATTTGGAGCTCGTAAACGGGTAGGACGAGTAGGAGAAATATGTGTGTTAGAGGATGTTGATGGCATTTGGAGGGAGGTGTTGTCCGTAGCATGGGTTGAGATGTCAGGTGTATGTGTTGTTATGGAAGTGGACGTGGGCTGCATGGGGGGAGTTGAATTTGGTTGATTATTGGCAAAAAAGGTGGAGCTAGAATTATGGGGTGGAGTAGTATTCGCCGGAGGTGTATGGAGATTTGAAATTGGAATAATCGGATTGAGTGGAGATATATGTGGTGTGGATAATGAGGTTGGTTGGGATAAATGAGGGGGACTAGGGACGGCCGAAGTTTGAGGAGAGTGCGGAGACTGTGGACCAGAATTCGGTACACTGCATGGAGTATGTGTATGCACGTACGTAGAATGTTTACGTAGAGGAAAAATATGTGGGACAAATTTCACATGTCTACTGATATATACACGATTTGTGATATAGTCTAAGCAAAAATATGCAGACTGAGACGGGGAGTAGCCAACAAATATACACGGGGTGAACCGGGGTTGGGTTTTAGTGTGAGTATACGGTCGCAACCAGGGATAACACAGACAACCAAACGGTTGTAATTTATTGTAATTTGGTGGGTGTTGGTGGAGACGAAAGTAAGGGGTGTCATTGTCAAGGACCGGAGTGGGGATGCGATTTATTAAATATACCGCAGTTTGAAACGCATAGGACCAGTATTGAATATGGAGACCAGAATAATGTAACAATGCCAAACACGTGTCAACTATGTGACGATGACGACGCTCCGCCACACCATTGTGTTCAGGGGTGTGAGGTGGTGAGGTGAGGTGAGATATACCATGCGTATTAAGATAGGTTCGGAGTTTAATGTATTCACCGCCATTGTCAGAAAATATAGTCCTAATTTTATGATGGAAATAATTTTCAACGAGGCGATGAAATTGAGGAAAAAATAGTGGACACTTCAGATTTTTGTTTAAGTAGATATAACCCGATATAACGAGTGAAAAAATCCACAAAAATAACATAGTAGTTGTAGCCATCAATAGACTTATCAGATGTACTCCAAACATCAGTATAGATCAATTCAAGAGGACTAGTGGCACACATGGTATTGACAAAAAAAGGTAATTTGATACTTTTATTAATGGAGCACGACATACAATGAAACTCACTCCGTGGATTACATGGAATGTTTTTATTTTTATGAATTAAGTACTGAAAGACACGAGTAGAAGGATGCCCCAGAATGTGGTGCCAATTGGAGACATCCATAAGATGAGTGGCATTGATTTGAGGCACTGACTTGGATGAAACATAGTAAACATCATGGATGTTCTCCCCGCGTAGAAGTGGCGCCCCCGTGACCCGATGCTTGACAAGAAAATGAGTGGAAAAAAATTCAACAGAAACATTGTTAGTTTGACACAGTTTAGCCACGGAAACCAGATTTTTTTGTAATTTGGGAACACATAAAATATTGGAAAGAGATAGAGATCGGGTAGTGGTAGTGGGTAAGGTAGTGGAACCAATGTGAGTAATGGAAAGAGCCTTACCATCTCCTAGACGGACCTCTTCCGGGCCACCGTAATCTGTGTATGTAGGAAGCATATTAACATCCGATGCCATGTGGTGCGAAGCGCCGCTATCAAACATCCAATGTTGATTGCTTGGTGATTGGGTGGTGGTGACATGGTTGACCGCCGGGTGACCTTGTTGAGATGTGTAGGAGATATTGTTGTCACGGAGAAATCGCTGAAGTTTGCGGCAGTACTTCACCTCATGACCGACGTTATCACAAAACCGGCAAACCATGGAAGAAGAAGGGTGGCGGGATTGATGCTGTGAATATCCTCCTCGGCCACGACGAGGAGTTGACCCTCTTCGGTCAGTAGCAGAATTGGCACGCCGGTCTCCATAATGTGAGGAGTGATTCGTACGATCAGTAAGGGTAGTGGCATTTGCGGTTGGCAGGAGACCTGGAGTTGGTGCAATGGCCTCTTGAAGCTCACGTTCACGCTCCTCCAGTATGCTTTGGAGTTGACTTAAGGATAACGGTGTCTCGCGAAATCGAATTGCGGACGTGATGTCACGATAGTCCGGGCCAAGACCGTTCAAAATAGAGACAATCAGATCTTCTTCGGAAGTAGGGCTTTGAACAAGCGCCAAATCATCCGCTATTTTGGTCATTATAGTGAGGTATTCAATGACAGATTTGTCACCCTTGGTCCGTGACAAATTTATTTGTCACGGATTTATCCGTGACAAAAGCCGTGACAATATTTTGTCACGGATTTGGTCCGTGACAAATTTACTCCGGCGACCGGTTTTTTACTCCGGTGAATACTTTTTTTTGCTTCCGGGCATTTGTCACGGACATGTCCGTGACAAATCCGTGACAAATTTCAAAAAAACTTTGTCACGGATCCATCCGTGACAAAATCCGTGACAACCCTCAATTATTGATTTTCCAGCGATAACCTTTAATAATACGGTACGGAAAAAGAGTTGTCACGGATAAATCCGTGACAAATCCGTGACAAACTTTTTTATATAACCCAACCCCATCGTCCATTACAATTGCAAGAACAACAATTATCAGTTCAAAAATTCGTAGATTCGAGTGATGTAGTATCGGCTTAAAGATTGAATGATGTAATCCGTCAGTTCATCATTTTCCGAGTTTATGCAGATAAGGTATGTCATTTTAACTAATTTCTTTTAATTGTGTAATAAATTAATTATTAGCTTAATAATTAATTATTATTAGTGAGGTTAGGATTCTTATTTCTTTATATAATAATAATTAATTATTAGCTTAATAATTAATTAGTGAGGTTAGTTGTTCATTTATTTAAACTATTAACGTAATTTACTGAGGTCATGTTAATTTTCATATTATTAACAATATATTATTAAACTATTAACTAAATTTAATTAGTTAAATTTAAATATAAATACGAAGTATTAATTAGTTAAATTATTGTTATTATTAATGCATAATTTAGGATGTGTAGTGATGATTTAAGTATTAGCTAGCTTATTATAGATTAATTAATTAGTGACTTGTAGTGATTTAATTAAGTTAGCTAGCTTAATTATTAGGTTATTAATTATCACCAATTATTATTTATTAGCAATTATTGTTAATGGGATGCATAATATAGCTAGCTAGGATTGAAACTTTATTATTATTTAGTTTAGTGTGAATTATTATTGTGAATTATTAATGAGATAATATTTAACAATAATATTAGTTAAATGTAAATTAATTAACTAATTAATTAAGTTAAAACATTGAGGAAATGGGTTTAGAATTTGATGAGTTGATAATATTAGTTAGATTTAAATATTAGTTAATTGATCAATGATGATGATTAGGTTTAATTTGTTTATTAATTAGTTAATTATTGTTGATGCATAATTTAGGACTTGTAGTGATTTAAGTTAGGATTCAAACTTTATTAGTTAAGTGTGAATTATATATTATTGTGAATTAATGATATTTAACAATATTAGTTAAATGGAAATTAACTAAATAATAAGTTAAATTAGTTAATTATTGTTAATGGGATGCATAATATATATAGCTAGGATTGAAACTTTATTATTATTTAGTTTAGTGTGAATTATTATTGTGAATTATTAATGAGATAATATTTAACAATAATATTAGTTAAATGTAAATTAATTAATTAACTAATTAATTAAGTTAAAACATTGAGGAAATGGGTTTAGAATTTGATGAGTTGATAAAGTGACCCAAATGGCGGAGATGTTGAAGTTATGCCTGAAACACACCTTCCGCCCCCTATACCTCAAAATGAGCGCGAAATTGAAGAATTATATATACAACAACTGCACGATGACCAGGAGGAAGAAGAAGAATGGATATCTGGTGATGAAGATACAGAAGAAGAAGTTGCCTATCAAGAAAATACTGATTCTGATAGCGATTAAATGTATAGTTAACAACCAATGTAATTACTTTTAATTGAACTATTTTAATTTGAATTTTTAACTTTCTTTCGTCATTATTATATTATTCCAAGATATAATAGTTTGGTATGTAATTCACAACTATCATTTCTAAACAAAATAATTATTCCATATTATATTGTAAAATAGCGATTAATTAATTAATAAAATTAAGTTTTTAAAATTATTCAATCGAAAATTAGTGGTTCATTATTATCGATTCGGAAATTTAAAACTAATTAGGTAATTTCGAAAATCGAAAATTATTTAAATTTTAAATAATTCAAAATTTAACATTATTTAAAATTCGGAAATTAGTTTTTTAACATTATTTGTTATTAGTTTTTTAACATTACAAAATTTTAATAATTCGAAATTTAATAAACAAGAACATGAATTTATTTATTAAATTTAAAAACTAAGTAGAAAACACACGATTTTTTATCATTTATTACATTCAACAACTCACAATACAGATAAACAAATAAACACAATATTATTCATTAGCGTCAAAACTTTCATCTAGAGGCCTATCAAGTAGCTCGTTAATTCTTTCTGCAGCTTCCGCGTTTATAGGTATCATATACTCCGAACATTGTTCTGCACGTAAAAGTGCCCTACGCAAGTTTTTCCCTCGTGAAACATTGTATGAGTCTGATTCATAGTCTATAATATCGCCAAAGCTTTCGAGCGGTCTATGTAACACCGTCCCCAAATGTATTTATCTTTAAGCGAATAATTTATTGAACCCCATGAAATTTTTGTGAATTTACGAGGTTGTGAATTTGTATTAATTTTTTCGCGTGAATAGTAAATGCACGTGGGGTCCACATCGGGAGTGGGGACCGCCCGATATTATCGGGACCACATATTATATTCATCAAGGTCTAAAAAATATTTATAGATGGTGGATACTTCATTTGGGCCATGGAAAGGCCCAGAGTTGACCGATTGGTCAATGGAGGCCCAAATACCGGTATCGATAAATTTATCAGATAAAAACCCGAAATTGGATTTTGGAGACTTATAAATTAAAGTTGGGGAATGCATATTCATTCTAAATGGTATACCGATTAAGAACACGTAATATATTTATTTAACCCGATAAAATAAAATATATCTAAAACAGTCCGGAAAATACAACTTTCGGGGCAAATTGTACACTTTGGGACAAATTAGGATGACCTCCCACATAGGTGGGGGCCACCCCACGAATTTGTCAACCCTTGGGGGCTGGATGGGTGCTAAGATGGCTGAACAACAATTGAGAGGATGGGGGAGACACCCTTGACATGTAGTAGACCCCCTCCCTTCACTCATTTGTCTAAATGAGACAAAAACCACCCCTCTCACCTCACCATCTCCACCCACACGATTCAGCACCCTAGGATAGCAAGGAGGGGCTCTGAAACTTCTCATTTTCACACCCAAATTCGAGCTCAAGGTGGAGGATCCAAGGAGGAGTGTTTGGAGAAGGAAAAAGGTGTAGGAAGGTGTGGAAATTGAGGTAATCACCTTGCCATAGCTTTCCCTTTATTTTTCTTCTACCATGAGGAATATTTATTATATGAAGAACCCTTGGGATGGTTCTCCATGTTCTAAGTATGGATTTATGGGTTGGAAAATGATTCTATGTCCAAGGACGGACTTAGAAGCCAAATCGACCGGTTTGCCGGAAAATGACATTTTATAGGGTATTTGTGTTGATATGGGTTTTGTGATGATAAAACATTGTTAGGAACTTGATTTAAAGTATTTTTGAGCTTCGCCGGAGTTTCGTCGGAGTTGGTCAAAGTTCGCCGGAGTTGGTCAAAGTTCGCCGGAGTTGGTCAAAGTTCGCCGAAACTAGTCAAAGTTCAATCGAGAAACGTAGAAAGCGCTTAAGCTTAATTAAGGTGAGGATGACCGACTATGTTACTTATAATCTTTGGGTTAATTTCATGGGATTTCCTAAGTGAATACAAATGTGATGTGCATGGGTTGTAAATGGTTAATAATGCCTAAATAAAACTACTATTGATTTTAAGTATAGTATGCATGATACACAAATTTATGAATAAATTGTGTATGTTTAGATGTTATGAATATGTGTGTATGATGGTTGTACCAACCATGAATTTCATTTGAGATAGTATACTTTGATACCACGAGGAGAAGCCATGAAGGTATGAAAGTGATACTTGATATTTAGGCCAATCATGCATGAAGGAAGAATTATATTGAAATAAATAAATAACTAGCATTAAAATATTAGTTGGAAATGTTAGTTGAGAAATGGATGAATTAGATCCTAAGAATGAGAATTATAAAGAATCTGTGATTATGAGCTGGGCTCTAGACCGATGTAGATAATGGTGATTATGAGCTGGGCTCTAGACCGTAGTAGATGACGGTGATTATGAGCTGGGCTCTAGACCGTAGTAGATTACGGTGATTATGAGATGGGCTCTAGACCGTAGTAGATGACGGTGATTATGAGCGGGGCTCTAAACCGTAGTAGATAACGGTGATTATGAGCTGGGCTCTAGACCGTAGTAAATAATGATGAATTGATACTAAATGAACGGATTAACTATAATGTAATAATGCTCTAGATTGAGGGCCTCAGAGATTTAAACTTCGATTATACTTAGTATAGTTGTCATTGTACTTGTCAAATGCTTCCAAGTACTGACCTCCCCTTCACGGGGGAGGCCACCTCACAGTTTCAGGTAGAACTTGAAGGTTGCTACTACCAGCCGCTGTTCGGGAAGTTCCTGAGAAGAAGACTTGGTTCGTGCTTCTTCCGTTCTCGTTTTGAAAACAATATGAATAATGCTCATGGATAATATTTTCTGAATAATTACCTTGGGGGCTTGCATGCCTAATTATGCCAAGTGTGGCTTGAACACTTGTATCAATTGTTTCCGCTGCTTTAATAAATGTTTTACATTATGTTTGTTTATGGATGTACTATGTGTGAATGGTATTCAAGACGCCTTGTATAGTATGGATGAGTTAGACTGCGGTTGACTATTCGTACTGTACGGCGGGTTGTTGACGTGTCCGGGTAGGTCCGGGGCGTGACAATTTAAATGGTATCAGAGCCTTAGTCCGTAAACATCATAACGAAGCTTCAAAATTTCTTTTTGAAAATAAATTTGAAAAACCATGAGCATAAGTTTTGTACTTATAGAACTTTTGGTACTTGAGTTGCAATGCCTCTAATTGTTAAGATGGTACCCTTAACAATTGGTATGACGGTGATTTGAGCCGAAGGATGTCCTTAAGTACCCGTCCGTCATTTGACATTCGATACGAGTCTAATGACTCATTCTAATTTCTTTCAGAAATGGAACCAGTTGGAAGGATCACTAGAAGGAACCCGTTGGGCCGTGCACCGGGTGGGTCCGAGCGCGGTAGCCGGGGGTCCTCTAGGGGATCAAGAGGAAGGGGCCGTGGAGGCCAACGTCAAACCGTGAGCGATGGCCACGTTGATACCGAGAGTGAGACCTATTGGTCCTATGAGGACTCGACTTACCAGCCGGGGACTGAGCCAGTTGAGACCCCGTACGAAGGGAGTGATGATGATGTGAGTGATGAGGAGGAAAGTGGCTCCTTGGCCAGGATCGAAGCGCTGCTCCAACAGTATCATCGGGAGCGCGAAGAAAGGAGGGCACGCCGAAGGCACCGTGCAGGGCAACCTTCGGGCGGGGCTGCAAGAGGGAGGAGCTATTGCGATTCGAGAACCCATGTGGAAGCGCATGGAAGTCGAGGCGATGGAGGTCCAGCCATAAGGATCTCCAAATACATCAAAGAGGCGAGGGACTTAGATTGCAAACCGTTCGATGGGACGAGAGACATCTCGATTGCCGCACAGTGGATCAAGAGGCTGAACGAGGCAGCCCTTGACATGCAGCTCACCCCCGATTTTAAACTGAGAATCGCGGTAAGGTTACTCGAAGGATTGGCATCCAAATGGTGGGATGGAACCAAGGGTAAGTATGGCGGAACTGTTACATGGGAAGATTTTCGACAAGAATTCTTTGCCCAGTACTACTCTGACTTTGAAGTAAACGCCAAGGTGAGGGAATACACTCTCCTAACCCAAGGTGGTAACATGACGGTGAAAGAACTTGAGAACAAGTTCAGGGACCTTGCTGATCACATACCGGAGTATGCTTGTGATGAAAACCGAATGGTGAATCATTTTTGGGAGGCCCTGGACTTGGAGATACGCGACAGGGCAACTCAATTGCCCAACATGACTTTCAGCCAAGTGGTCGCCCAAGGGTTAAAAGGAGAAAAGCAATGGGAGGAGAGGAAGAAGAGAGATGCCGATGAGGCTAAGAAAAGAAAGTGGGAAAGCCATGGCCCCCAAGGTCCCAACAAGAAGGGGAACCATGGGGGAGGTGGATCGTTCAGGGCACCAGCAGCACCATCCAAGGGAAACCCGGCCACGAGCGGGCACTACTCGGGCTCACAAGCCCCAATGACGCCCAGGTGCAGGAATTGCAACATGAACCACACCGGTAAGTGTCGTGATCCACCACGGTGCTACCAATGCGGGAGTACAGGGCATATTAAGCCAAACTGCCCTCAACTTGGTGGGAACCGGGGGTCAGGAACAAGCGGCGCTACCACGGCAAGTAGGAACCGGGCTGGAGCATCTCATGCTAGTGTGGGCCAGGGGGAGCGAGCACGAGCAATGCGCCGTCCGTGAATCAAGGAAGAACTCAAGCAAGAGTTTATGCCATGACGGAGGCGGATGCTCGAGCCAACCCGGACTCCGTTGCGGGTAATTCCTTAAACTCACGTATTAATTTTCGTAAACAATAGGAGTGTGGAACTTGTAGAATTATAACCCCGACGAGTTTGGTCGGGTTTGAAAGGAAAAAGGGAGGAGAATCTTCGCCCTGGGTAAAAACCGTCCGGCTTTGATGAAAGCCGCCCGGCTTTCGTCTTGATTTAATTGGGATAATACCACGACAACGAATGTCGGCCGGCTTCCACTGAGAACCGCCCGGCTTTCGTCAAGATTAAATCAAAGAAAATTCTCGCAACCAAAAACCGGCCGGCTTTTGGTGAAGACCGGCCGGCTTTCGTAAAAACCTCACCTGGAAAATTTCTCGCAGCTGAAAGCCGCCCGGCTTTCATGGAAGCCGCCCGGCTTTCGTTAAGCCTGGGGATTCCTGCGCTGCTAAAACCCGGCCGGGTTTCGTAGAAACCGGCCGACTTCGAAACCATTCCCTGAATAAAAACTACGGCGACGAAAGCCGCCCGACTTTCGTAAAAGCCGCCTGGCTTTCGTGATTAAATACTTGAAATTATTCTCGCAGTCGAAAAGCGGCCGGTTTTCGTGAAAAGCGGCCGGCTTTCACCTGGATTGGTCCTAAAACGGTCCAAAAGGTTAGAAACCGGGAAATTTCGGAAGGGTATCGAGCGGACCCCACCCGAAACACAACCAACATACGCTACGACTTAAGAAACGAACCTATTAATTAGATAGTGTGTCTTACATTACTTATGAATGTAGGAACACTAAAGATAAACGGGAGAGACGCAAGAATCCTTATTGATACCGGGGCGCAACGATCATTTGTGAGTGAGGCGTTCGCCAGTGGATTCAACGGACCACTTGTACCGATGACTCAAACCCTATTGGTGTCTACGCCTCTAGGGGATGATATCGAAAGAGATAGCCACTATCCATCGTGTGAGGTGGAAGTGGAGGGCCAAACCTTGACGTGTGACTTCGTACCGCTGAGTATGATCGAGTTCGATGCAATTCTAGGAATGGATTGGCTTGAGAAACATCATGCTAGGGTCGATTGCTACACGAAGGTTCTTGAACTCGAAGACGGTGAAGGGTTGACCTTACTCTTCGAGGGAGATAGAGGCAAATCAAAATGTTGTATCATATCCGCCGTGAGAGCAAGGAATATGATGAGAAAGGGGTGCCACGCATACCTAGCGTATGTGGTGGACAAAACCAAAGAAGAGATAGACATCAATGATGTGAGAGTTGTGTGCAAGTATCCGGATGTCTTCCAAAAAGACTTGCCGGGACTTCCACCCGATAGGGAGATTGAGTTCGTGATCGAGGTCGAACCCGGCACCAAACCAATCTCTATACCGCTATACAGAATGGCACCCGCTGAACTTAACGAGTTGAAAACCCAATTGCAAGAGCTATTGGATAAAGGTTTCATAAGGCCGAGTCACTCTCCGTGGGGAGCACCGGTCCTTTTCGTGAAAAAGAAAGATGGAACACTTCGAATGTGCATTGACTATCGTCAACTGAACAAGGTCACAATCAAGAATAGGTATCCCTTGCCTAGAATTGATGACTTGTTTGATCAGCTCCTAGGGGCGACGGTGTTTTCGAAGATTGACTTGAGGTCGGGGTACCACCAACTGAGAATAAAGGAAGATGACATACCGAAGAGTGCATTCCGCACAAGGTATGGTCATTTCGAGTTCCTAGTTATGTCGTTCGGGCTAACCAACGCCCCGGCGGCATTCATGGACATGATGAACCGTGTGTTCAGTGAATACTTAGATCAATTCGTGATAGTATTCATTGACGATATTTTGATATACTCCAAGAGTGAGGAGGAGCATGAAGATCATTTGAGACTTGTACTTGAGCGGCTAAGGGAAAGACAACTCTTTGCCAAGTTCTCTAAATGCGAGTTTTGGCTCAAAGAGATCGGGTTCCTCGGGCATGTCGTGTCAGGTTCGGGCATTGCGGTGGATGAAGCCAAGATAGAAGCCATTATGAATTGGGAGAGACCCAAAAACGTGAAAGAAATACGTAGTTTCCTCGGCTTAGCAGGATATTATCGTAAGTTTGTTGAAAAATTTTCTGTATTGGCGTCTCCATTGACAAAGCTCACAAAGAAAGGGGCCAAGTTCATATGGGACGACAATTGTGAGAAAGGGTTTCTCGAACTAAAGAAACGGCTTACAGAAGCACCCGTCCTCGCTATACCCACACAAGGGATAGGGTACGACATATACAGTGACGCTAGCATCCAAGGGCTTGGATGCGTTCTAATGCAAAACGGTCGGGTGATTGCCTATGCTTCAAGGCAATTGAAGAAACACGAGGCAAACTACCTACCCACGATCTAGAGTTGGGAGTGGTAGTGTTTGCACTGAAGATCTGGCGGCATTACCTCTATGGGGAGACGTGTCACATTTTCACCGATCATAAAAGCTTGAAGTATGTATTCACTCAAAAAGAGTTGAATATGAGACAAAGGAGATGGATGGAGTTGATCAAGGACTATGACTTGATCATCGACTATCATCCCGGGAAGGCCAACGTAGTAGCCGATGCACTGAGCAGGAAGAGTACATCGGCGACGTTACTCGCGTGTCTACGCTCACTAAGGGCACAAGTGGAGGTGTCCACGAGTGGGGTCCTCATTGCTAGATTCGAGGTTAGGCCTACATTGCTGAGTGAGATCAGTAGATGTCAGGCCACTGATGAAGAATGTCAGAAGATCCGTGAACGGATCCTTGAGGGACCTGTTGAGAACTTTCGGGTATGTGATGACGGTCTTTTATTGTTTAAAGGCCGTGTATGCATACCAAGGAATGAGGAGCTCCAAAAGTCTATACTGGAGGAGGCTCATTCTTCGGCGTATGCCATGCATCCAGGAGGTACTAAAATGTACCGAGACTTGAAGGAAAGTTACTGGTGGTCGGGTATGAAGAGGGACATCGTAGAGTACATGAGTCGGTGCCTTACTTGCCAACAAGTCAAGGCGGAACATCAGCACCCGGCGGGACTTTTGCAACCACTTACCATTCCAGAATGGAAGTGGGAGCACGTGACCATGGACTTCGTGGTGGGGCTACCACGAACAGTGAACAACTATGATGCAGTATGGGTAGTGGTTGATAGGCTCACCAAGAGTGCACACTTTTTGCATATCAACATTACTTATCCTCTTGAAAGATTGGCAAAGCTATACCCGGAGGAGATTGTGAGACTGCATGGAGTTCCGATATCCATTGTCTCGGATAGGGACCCACGTTTCACTTCCCGATTTTGGCCAAAATTTCAAGCATCTTTGGGTACGAAGCTAAAGTTTAGCACAGCCTTTCACCCACAGACGGATGGGCAATCCGAGAGGGTGATACAGATTCTGGAAGATATGCTTAGGGCATGTGCTCTGGAGTTCCAAGGGAGTTGGGACAAGCATTTGGCTCTGGTCGAGTTCGCCTATAACAACAGTTATCAGGCGAGTATTGGCATGCCTCCATACGAGGCATTGTATGGGAGGAAATGTAGAACACCGTTGTGTTGGGACGAGGTTGGCGAAGCCAAGCTAGAGGGGATTGAACTTGTCGAAATCACTAAGGCTAAGGTGAAAGTCATTCAGGATAGACTCAAGGCTGCCCAAGATCGGCAAAAGAGTTATGCTGACAAACGACGCAGGCCATTGGAGTTTGAGGTCGGTGATAAGGTTTTTCTAAGGATTTCTCCTTTAAAAGGTATCATCAGATTTATATCGAGGGGAAAGCTTAACCCCCGATACATTGGCCCATTTGAAATCCTTGAAAGGATAGGGACCGTGGCTTACCGTATCAAATTGACGCCAGAACTTGAGAAGATACACGACGTGTTCCATGTATCGATGCTCAAGAAATACGTGCGAGATCCGTCTCATATCCTTGAGAAACCACCGGTAGAGATACGTGAAGACCTACAATGTGCGGTGGAACCGGTGAAGATTGTGGGTCAACAGGTAAAGAAGCTGAGGAACAAGGAGATTCCTATGGTAAAGGTCCTTTTGAGGAGTGATCGAGTCGAAGAAGAAACCTGGGAGAATGAGGTCTCAATGAGGGAGCAGTACCCTTTCCTTTTCGATTAGACACGCGGATTTCGGGGACGAAATCCCAAATAAGGGGGGGTGAATTTGTAACACCGTCCCCAAATTTATTTATCTTTAAGCGAATAATTTATTGAACCCTATGAAATTTTTGTGAATTTACGAGGTTGTGAATTTGTATTAATTTTTTCGCGTGAATAGTAAATGCACGTGGGGCCCACATCGGGAGTGGGGACCGCCCGATATTATCGGGACCACATATTATATTCATCTGGGTCTAAAAAATATTTATAGATGGTGGATACTTCATTTGGGCCATGGAAAGGCCCAAAGTTGACCGATTGGTCAATGGAGGCCCAAATACTGGTATCGATAAATTTATCAGATAAAAACCCGAAATTGGATTTTGGAGACTTATAAATTAAAGTTGGGGAATGCATATTCATTCTAAATGGTATAATGATTAAGAACACGTAATATATTTATTTAACCCGATAAAATAAAATATATCTAAAACAGTCCGGAAAATACAACTTTCGGGGCAAATTGTACACTTTGGGACAAATTAGGATGACCTCCCACATAGGTGGGGGCCACCCCACGAATTTGTCAACCCTTGGGGGATGGATGGGTGCTAAGATGGCTGAACAACAATTGAGAGGATGGGGGAGACACCCTTGACATGTAGTAGACCCCCTCCCTTCACTTATTTGTCTAAATGAGACAAAAACCACCCCTCTCACCTCACCATCTCCACCCACACGATTCAGCACCCTAGGATATCAAGGAGGGGCTCTGAAACTCCTCATTTTCACACCCAAATTCGAGCTCAAGGTGGATGATCCAAGGAGGAGTGTTTGGAGAAGGAAAAAGGTGTAGGAAGGTGTGGAAATTGAGGTAATCACCTTTCCATAGCTTTCCCTTTATTTTTCTTCTACCATGAGGAATATTTATTATATGAAGAACCCTTGGGATGGTTCTCCATGTTCTAAGTATGGATTTATGGGTTGGAAAGTGGTTCTATGTCCAAGAACGGACTTAGAAGCCAAATCGACCGGTTTGCCGGAAAATGACCTTTTATAGGTTATTTGTGTTGATATGGGTTTTGTGATGATAAAACCTTGTTAGGAACTTGATTTAAAGTATTTTTGAGCTTCGCCGGAGTTTCGTCGGAGTTGGTCAAAGTTCGCCGGAGTTGGTCAAAGTTCGCCGGAGTCGGTCAAAGTTCGCCGAAACTAGTCAAAGTTCAATAGAGAAACGTAGAACGCGCTTAAGCTTAATTAAGGTGAGAATGACCGACTATGTTACTTATAATCTTTGGATTAATTTCATGGGATTTCCTAAGTGAATACAAATGTGATGTGCATGGGTTGTAAATGGTTAATAATGCCTAAATAAAACTACTATTGATTTTAAGTATAGTATGCATGATACACAAATTTATGAATAAATTGTGTATGTTTAGATGTTATGAATATGTGTGTATGATGGTTGTACCAACCATGAATTTCATTTGAGATAGTATACTTTGATACCACGAGGAGAAGCCATGAAGGTATGAAAGTGATACTTGATATTTAGGCCAATCATGCATGAAGGAAGAATTATATTGAAATAAATAAATAACTAGCATTAAAATATTAGTTGGAAATGTTAGTTGAGAAATGGATGAATTAGATCCTAAGAATGAGAATTATAAAGAATCGGTGATTATGAGCTGGGCTCTAGACCGATGTAGATAACGGTGATTATGAGCTGGGCTCTAGACCGTAGTAGATGACGGTGATTATGAGCTGGGCTCTAGACCGTAGTAGATGACGGTGATTATGAGCTGGGCTCTAGACCGTAGTAGATGACGGTGATTATGAGCGGGGCTCTAGACCGTAGTAGATAACGGTGATTATGAGTTCGGCTCTGGATCGTAGTAAATAATGATGAATTGATACTAAATGAACGGATTAACTATAATGTAATAATGCTCTAGATTGAGGGCCTCATAGATTTAAACTTCGATTATTCTTAGTATAGTTGTCATTGTACTTGTCAAATGCTTCCAAGTACTGACCTCCCTTTCACGGGGGAGGCCACCCCACAGTTTCAGGTAGAACTTGAACCAGCCGCTGTTCGGGAAGTTCCTGAGAAGAAGACTTGGTTCGTGCTTCTTCCGTTCTCGTTTTGAAAACAATATGAATAATGCTCATGGATAATATTTTCTGAATAGTTACCTTGGGGGCTTGCATGCCTAATTATGCCAAGTGTGGCTTGAACACTTGTATCAATTGTTTCCGCTGCTTTAATAAATGTTTTACATTATGTTTGTTTATGGATGTACTATGTGTGAATGGTATTCAAGACGCCTTGTATAGTATGGATGAGTCGGAATGCGGTTGACTATTCGTACTGTACGGCGGGTTGTTGACGTGTCCGGGTAGGTCCGGGGCGTGACAGTCTACTCATCAGCTCACGGATGCTTTGAACTGCTTCTGCATTTCGAGGCTTCATCAACTGTGTAACTTGTTTTAATCGTTGTACACTTCTACTGATCAACTTCCACACATCTGGTTCTGGATTAGCCATTTTTTCGCACTGAAAAAATGGGACTCTAAGCACATATTTATACTTAAATTTGTCACGGATAGGTCCGTGAAAATTAAAGTAGCTGAAGCTTCGTCTGAATAAGGCTGAAAAAGCTTTAATATTCCCTGCACCGGTTTGTCACGGATCCATCCGTGACAAATCCGTGACAAAATTCAAATTTTTGATATTTGTCACGGATTTGTCACGGATGGATCCGTGACAAACCGGTCAACCTGCCGTTCTGCCGCCTCGTCTGCCGTTCCCTGCCGCCTCGACTGCCGTTCCGCAGTTTACATGTTCCGATGCCTTTGTCACGGATTAATCCGTGACAAATTCAAATTTAAAAATCCGTGATTAATTTCTCACGGGCTTTGTCACGGACGGGTCCGTGACAACCTCTAATATATAAACGACACTTAGCCATTTTTTTCCCTTACGCTTCCCAATTCCTTCAGCAAACCCTAACATAACCTAGCGCCTCCTCTCTACTCCCTTACGCCTTCCTACACCCGCCGACCGCCACCCTCCCAAACGTCTCCCACTCCGCCGCCCTGCTGCCTCTCTTACACCCGCCGACCGCCACCCTCCCAAACGCCTCCCACTCCGCCGCCCTTCTGCCTCTCTTACACCCGCCGACCGCCGCCGCACACATCTCACCGGCCACCGCGGATTATCTCCACCCCTGCCGTCGTTCTTCGAAGCCGGCCTTCTCTTCTTTCCCTTTCATTTCTTGCCTTCTTCTCCGAGGTTATGTTTCTAACTTTTTAATTTCCGAATATTTTAGAATAAATGTTTTAAAATGCCAAAAATAAAATGCATGTTTTTCTTAATATTCATTAATTGTTTAATTTAATGTGTATATGTTAATAAGTTATCATGCATTGAATATGTGTATATGTTTAATGTTTACATGTTTCCGAATATTCATATGCATGCTCGAAATTTTATGGCATGTTTTTAATTATTTAATGCATGTTTTTCTTAATATACATGCATGTTTATATGTTTTTCATAATATTCATATGCATGCTCGTAAATTTAATTATTTAATGCATGTTTTTCTTAATATTGTTTTGTTGTTTATATGTTTCCGAATATTCGTATGCATGCTCGTAATTTTATTGCATGTTTTTAATTATTTAATGCATGTTTTTCTTAATATTCATGCATGTTTATATGTTCTTCTTCATATTCATATGCATGCTCGTAAATTTAATTATTTAATGCATGTTTTTCTTAATATTCATGCATGTTTATATGTTCTTCTTCATATTCATATGCATGCTCGTAAATTTAATTATTTAATGCATGTTTTTCTTTATATTGTTTTAATGTTTATATGTTTCCGCATATTCATATGCATGCTCGTGATTTTATTGTTCCTAGCTATATTCATATGCATTCTCTTAATTTAAAAATGCCTGCTTTAGATTTAACGTTTCATAATATGTGTATATCATTTGTTTATATTCTTTAAATATGCCTTAGATATTGTTAATTTAAAAATGCCTGCTTTAGAATAGTTAATTATTAAATTTTTAGTCAAGGTTATTTTGAGTTTTTGTTAATTTCGGACATTTATTAAGAATAATAATTTCAACTCCATTAATTTTCGCCCCCTCATGTTACACTTTCAAAAAAGTTAACATGTCTAACCCAACAAAATAATGAAACTGTTAATTTTTTTTTTTTAATATTTCAGATATTATATTATTTTTTTAATATTATAAAACACTTTAAAAAAAATTGGATCATTAAACTGATTTTTAAATAATTTCGGATATTATAATATTTTATTTTAAATAAAACGTTGTTTCATAAATAACATAAAACAGAAATGAAGTAAAAAAATGTATTTTATATATTAAAATAGAAATAAAAAACCAAACAAACTGTTTTTGTTTATATAATACGAAAATGATTTCATATGTTTCATGAAAAATTGATTTTATGGGTTTCATGAATAAACAAAAAATGAAACTGATTTTTAATTTTTTTTTTGAAAAAATTGATTTTATAGATTTTAAAAATCAGGTCACTGTTTTTTATAAATTAATACCATACACAATTAAATTCAATAACATAAAAATCATACAAAAAACTCATTCTACCCCTCATATTAAACTCAAGTTTAATATGTTCTATATTTCAAAGATTGATAAATACGTAACACAATTAAATTCAATAACATAAAAATCATACAAAAAACTCATTCTACCCCTCATATTAAACTCAAGTTTAATATGTTCTATATTTCAAAGTTTGATGAATAAATCGGAAACTAATAAGTTTAAACCATTATACCACACAAAAACTTCATAAACTGATTTTAGAAAACTGTTTTTTATAAGTAATACCAAATACAAGATGTAATAAATTGTATTTTTCTAAATTAATGCAAAAAACTGATTTCCGATGATTTATAATTTAATAGGGAAAAACTGATTTTATTAGTTTAAATTAAAAAGTTTGATCAATTGATTTTATATAAGGTTTCATAAAAAATATACACAACACAAGTTACCTCCATAACATAAAAATCATCCAAAAAACTTATTCGACCCCTCATATTAAACTCAAGTTTAATATGTTATATTTATCAAAGTTTCATACCACACAAAAACACCATAAAATAATACCTAACACCATTAAATTCAATAACATAAAAATCATACAAAAAACACATTCTACCCCTCATATTAAACTCAAGTTTAATGTGTTCTATATTTCAAAGTTTGATAACCAAATAGGGAAACTCATTAAGTTTAAAATATCATACCACACAAAAACTCCATAAACTGATTTTATAAGGTTTGATAAAATAATATCTAACACAATTAAATTCCATAACATAAAAATCAAACTAAAAACTCATTTGACCTCTCATATTAAACACAAGTTTAATATGTTCTATATATTATTTCTCAATAATTTTAGATGAGTGAGCACGAACGCCGCCTTTCCACCATTGCTCGTCGTGGGCGTCAGAATTCACGACGGGCCTCAAACGCTGATCGTGATATCAATGATGATATCAATCCCGACGAAGGACAAGCTCTTGACGGACATGTCCAAACTCCTCCATCCGAACAATCAGACGCTCATATAAGCGTGCATGGGGAGGGGGCATCATCTCATGCACCTCCTTCATCTCGTGCAATATATGCCCCCCCCCCCCCCCCCCCCCCACTCAAGAAGAGCGCCACAATCCCGGTTCGCTTGAGGTGACACCTCAATCGATCCATAGGTAATAAAAAACTAACATTCTCTAATATAAAATAGTATAATCTCTATATCTAAGAATTAATACAATTGTTTTTATCAATTATCAATTTTTTGAAGCGATTCCGAGGTCTTGAATAGAATCAAGTCTATTGTTTGTGGTCATTTCACCGGGCCGTGGTCGACTTATGGTGAGGTTCCGGCGGCCACTCGTGAACTATGGTGGCGGTTGTTCAAGGTAAAAATAAATATTTTTGTTACATTTTAGTAACTTAAATTTATGAAATGATGATATATCAATGTTTTTCATGAAGGCTTCCCATCGTTGGCATTTTGCCCTAGACCAAGCTATTCTCAAAGAATACAATTCTAGGATTTCTGGGTGGTTGAGACCCACTTTTAGGACCGCCCGGTCTACGGGTAAAAAGCCAAAATTCCTTGGCGATGATGTGTGGGAGATGCTTTGCCGCCACTGGGCTACGGGTGTCTCATTTTTGCTGAGAAGCGAAACGGCCAAGGCAAACCGGAATTCCGAGAAAGCCAAGGAAGTTCAATGGCACGGGGGCCGCAAACCCCAAATTCAACATAAAAAAGATCTGGTAAACTCTAATTAGTTAAAATTATTTCCATTCCATACATTTATGTATATATTTTTTTATTAACTTTGAAATCCGTGTAGGAAGGGTCTGGACCCGTGAAAAAACGGGTCACGCCATTGAAACTCATGGCACATTGCTGGACGAAGAAGGGTGCCATGCCACCTCCCCGCCTTTCTGAAATTGAAGTAAATAATGAAACATAATTCAATAAATTTCGTTTTTTTTTCTCTTATCTAATAAATTTTTGAACTTGTAGAAAACATATGAGGAAGAGCGGGGGAAGAGAGGTGATGAGCTGGCTGATTCTGATCACGAACTTGATGAAAATCAAGAAACTGAGGCCATCTTGGCGGCAACCGGAGTTTACAAGGGCCGGGTGCCGCTTATGGGTTCTGAAGGCGTACGGATCCTAGAGAAGGCCAAAGGAGCTAGCTCATCTTCTCATTCGGCATATGATGATCGGGTTACCCGCCTCGAGAAACTATTGGAGGAACGTGAAGCCGAGGCTCGAAGGCGGGATGAAGAAGCTCGGATACGGGATGAAGAGCAAAGAAGAACAAGAGAAAGGTTGGAAGAGATGGAACGCCAAATGCGTATTTTCAACGCCACCTACCGTCCATCCATGCACATACAGCACCCCGAGATGACCCCACAAGTTCCCTTCGCGGGCAATATGGGCAATATAAGCAGTAGGGGTTTTGCTAATTATAGCCACATCTCCAACAACTTTCCATATGGATATTATGATGATATCCCGACTCCCGGAGCTCAAGCTTACCGTGGCAGCAGCCGTGCTGGCAGCCGCAGTGGCAGTCGAGCCAGCCATCGTGGTGGCAGCCGTGGCCACGAAAGGCAACCCGATCATCGTGACGAACCTGCTGATGTTGATGCTGATTATGATGACCATTGATGGTTTGTAATAATTAGTTTATTAACATTTTAAGGATTTTAAAATTTTGATGTGTTAATGTATGAATATTAATTATTTATGTTTTATAATGATGGTTTGATTAGATTATTATTTATTATGATACCTAATGTGTAATGGTGATTAATGATGATTAATGATGATTGTTTAATTATTTATTATAAACAATTATTTATTAAGATTATTGTTTAACTATTTATTATTAAGTTTAAATTTTTGAAAAAGCGCCTAAATTTTAATGGTTATTATTTATTAAATAAACTTTTGAAATAAACTTTTAAATTTGCGCTGAATTTTTAAAATTTTTTTTTTAAAAAATTAAACTTTTGTCACGGATTGTTCCGTGACAAAATATTTTAAAGCTCAAAATTTTAAATACGGAAAATGCTGAAATAACGTATTTTTTTTATAAAAAAAAATGTTTTGTCACGGATGGGATCCGTGACAAGTTCAAAATTTTGAATTTTCTGAAAATTTTAAAGCTCCCGCCCACTCTATTCTAAAATTTTCAAATTTTTTTCGAAATATTTTGTCACGGATATGTCCGTGACAAATTTTAAAATTTGAATTTTCCGGACCGTTTCAAATATCCGCCCACTCTATTTTGAAAAACCTTTTTTTAATTTGTCACGGATATTTCCGTGACAAATAATTATTTTTTTTTGAAAAATAAAAAAATTTATTCGCGGATGCGTCCGTGACAAATGAAAGACGGTGGGGTTCCGGTGAAGTGATTTGTCACAGACGGGATCCGTGACAAATCCGTGACAAACAGTCTCACGGATTAATTTCCGTGACAAAAACTTTATCACGCCCCTGGTGTCACGGATTTTTTCCGTGACAAATCCGTGACAAAAAACCATTTGTCACGGATTTTTTGAACTACCGTCCGTGACAAAATCCGTGACAAACAGCGTGTTTTTTTGTAGTGTGTAATCGTTTTAAATGTCGTCGTGTATGTATGTTTATGCTAAAAATAAATTATTCTATAAATATGAATGAATTGGGAATCGAATAAAGATGAATCGATAATTCAATAATCAATCAAACGAAAATAAAGTAAATGATGCTATAATATTTGGTCGTTCGAGCAGTAGAGATGTACGTGAGAATATGATAAAAACTTATGTTACATCATTTGCTATCTAATCTATTTATTCTTTAATTTTCCTCTTCTCCAAGTCTTGCAACGTGCAGGCTATTTTTTCTCCACTTTGACCCACTACTAACTTATTCTTTGAACTTATCCCCATTCTGTTGGCTTCCATCAATCATTACCTAAAGTGCTAATATTTTTACTTCATTTGGGCTATTTATTCTACCCAAATAATCTAATCCACCGGCCCACTTGTAAGGCAACTTCTTTGGGCTCAACAATTGCCCCCTTTCGAAAAGTTAAGACATATGAACGCACATACCAACCCGTTAAGCATCAACTTTTCGAAATCTTGGAAACATCTATACCTGTCAGCATCCTTGAATATTGCCCATAGAAACTCATCATCCATCTGATGAAACATGTTGTCAACCAATCATTCGTATAACAAGACGCTTTTGTCAACTTGTCACTTTTCTGACGACATGTTTCCTTCAACCCGTCACTTATCTGATGAGACGACTTCGTTAATTTCCATGCAAGCAGTTTCTGATCTAATCCGTCTCTTTGACTATAGCGACGAAGAACGAAAGCTGATCTCTTATCATCGTTCTCCGAATTTATGCTAATGGTCATAACTAGGCAATGTTGACGCGTTGAAACTTCGTCCGACGTGTTGAAACTTCGTCCAGGTCGACGTCGACATTTCTAGGGATGTCGACATGTCTGGGATGTTGACATGTCCAATGCAAGAAATGGCGAGCCAGGTTGCATGAACGTAATCAAAATCCTACAAAAACTTTAAATTTTGTTTCGTTTATGAATATTTATGATTTATGTCAATGTCGTTTGTATTGTCTCCTTATGTTTTGGAGCGTATGTCGTCATGCTTTTGGAGCACATGCTTCTGTTGTGTATTTCTGTAGTTTTGGCCAAAACGTTGCGGAGATTCGGTGGTGTTTATATTCATGTTTAACGTACATGAAAACCCCACTTCTTCCCCTAAAATTCTGTAAGCCCCCCGTCAATTGTGTTTTGACGTGTTGTAAGGGTTCATCTCATGTAAGCCCCGTCAATTGTGTTTTGACGCGTTGTAAGGCTTTGTATGACGTAAGTGAGGACATTATCTCATCCATTGTCAATTGGTGATTGTTCTTGTGTAAAAAAGAATTTGCCAACGTCGGCCGTCGACTAGAATCCAACGACCCTCCGATGCTTAAGTTAGTGGTTGTTTATAGATAAATGAAAGTAATAAATTAAAAGTATGTATACAAAACTAGACAAATGCTTATCATCAGGACTTGTCTGCAATGAGACGATTTCAATCATGTCGTCAGGTTTAACATAGGAAGACATGCCTCCTCGTACGATGATTTTAGTCACGTCGTCTGATAATTTGTTCCTCATGTCTCGAATATGGGTTTCTACGCTTGCAATCATGCCTCCTAGGACATTCTGATTTCCCATGCCCCGCTTCATGCTCAATCTGTCTTCGACGGGATCGTAAGTCTTCTTCTAGACGGATGAAAGTCAACGTCTTTGCTTGGACATCTTCGAAGGACCGACAAGGGTATTTCATTAGTTCGTGGTACAGCTCTGAATCTTCATACAAACCTCTTCTGAATGCCTCAACGATGGTAGAGACGTCACATTTCGGGATCGACACCTTCTCTTTGTTGAAGCCTTAGAGGTAGTCTCTTAATGACTCGTTCTGCTTTTGGACTACTCGGTAGAGATCGCTGGTTTGCTTCTGTAGAACCCGACAGCTTGCAAATTGCTGATTCAACAGATTGACTAACTCCGCAAACGAGTTGATGCCTTCATTTGGTAGGTTGACGAACCATGTCAACGCTGGCCCTATCAATGTCATCCCAATGCCCTGCACATACAAGCCTTCCCCTGTTCTTGTCTGACAGAGACGACAAGCATCTGTTGCTTGTATAGAGCGACATGTTCCAGGGGGTCGGTAGTTCCATCGAATAATCTCATTGAGGGGGCAGCAAACTTTCTTGGAATCTCGATGTTCGTGATATGTCGTCCGAAAGGGGAATTTGTGTAGCAAGTCTGTGAAGCGACGTCCATTGGTGGTGGAACCCCAGGAATGCCATTGATCTTCGATCTCATTTCCCTCAGCGCTTCCATGATGACGGCTAAGGGGTCTGTTGGATATGCTTGCATCTGTCTTGTCGTCGAGGTTGGTGACATCATTGCTTGGGTTGCCTCCTGCCTGGTTGGCGATGGTATCATGATGACTTCAGGCTCTTGTTGTCTCTGGTTGTTGATGTCGACATGTCGAGGGATGTCGACACGGTTTGGAACTCATCGTCTCTGAGGTTCCGGAAATAGACTCTGAAACGTGTTCCTTCTGGGATTCTGCGACATGACCGTGGGTTGATGATTGTCGGCCGGTGATAACCCCAACGTAAGAGATAACGAGTCTGTCGTATTGGTGAGTGGTTCGGTCGAGATTGGAATGGGGTATAAATCCAACCTCGTTGCTGCTGTCATGGTGTCACCTCTTCGGTTAAATCTTGAGTCGGAAGCTATGGACGCCACCGAGTGCACTTGAGAGCGCAATACGTCATTTTCTCGCTGGAGAAGAGCAATCCGCTAAGCCATTTCACGCCGGATTTCTTCCTTGGCGGTTTCAAGTTGCTCGTGAAATTCTACTAGCAAGGGATTTGTGCTTCGGCCATGATTGATTCTTCTTTGTGCGAATTCCCACAGACGGCGCCAAATTATTTATACTAAAAACAAACTATTCTAGAAATATGAATGAATTGGGAATCGAACAAAGATGAATCAGTAATTCAATAATCAATCAAACGAAAATAAAGTAAATGATGCTATAATATTTGATCGTTCGAGCAGTAGAGATGTAGGTGAGAATATGATAAAAACTTATGTTACATCATTTGCTATCTAATCTATTTATTCTTTAATTTTCCTCTTCCCCAAGTCTTGCAACGTGCAGGCTATTTTTTCTCAACTTTGACCCATTACTAGACTTATTCTTTGAACTTATCCCCATTGTGTTGGCTTCCATCAATCATTATCCGAAGTGCTAATATTTTTACTTCATTTGGGCTAATTACTCTACCTGTATAATCTAATCCACTGGCCCACTTGTAAGGCAACTTTTTTGGGCCCAACAATGTATTAATGAAACTTTTTAAACAAAAAATAGATGCATAAACCTATAAAAGCGAAAAAAGTCTCCACGCTACACTAGCGGAAAAATTTCACGCCCTACGTTCAAGAAAAAAATTTCATCCCTGGACTATAAACCTTGGAAAACGTGATGTTGGTTAATAAACATTGATGGCCGGTTTTTGAAATGGCGATACGTAGATGTGAAATTGTCGTGTCAAAAGCATATTGGGCCCAACAAAAGCATTAAATCATCATAAATGACACTCAAAGCTTTCATACAAAAAATGTATTTTCATAAAACACAAGATATATACTACCCCGTCCTTCCAAAAAACTTTGTCATTTTCAAAACTTTGACCGAGTATATCTTTTTATTGAAAATTACTTATTATAATATAAAAATTATATGAAAATGTTCTTTGTTAAAAGTACTTTCATAAAAGTATAAAATTTATAATTTCCATAATATTATACTAATCAAAATCAATGTTCAAATTTTTTGAAATGACAAAATTTTTTGGGACGGCGGTAGTATATGATTGGATTGATCATATAAAGAGTTTCTATGATGGAAAAGTTACTACATACACATACACATAATACCTAACAGTGAAAATACACTACAAAAAAAAAAGGAAATTTCATGTCTGTTCCAAACTCGTTATTGTTTGCAATGTGAAGCACACAATGCATGCATGTGGAATTTAACAACTTATTTTTTGTTGTTGAATAGTAGAATACTATAATTAATTATAGCTCATCATGTGCAACCACTGGGGGTGGGGGTGGGGGTGGGGGTCTTATTGGTATGTGTGTTGAGCATATATCTTCCACAGGAATAGGACTGCCGCCATTGCCGTGACGTAAGTTATTCAGAAAGTTAAAGAACCTCCCGGCCGACTCCTTCGGAGTTCTTGTCAATTCTTTGCTGTTGCGGTCGACGCTATACAACCCCATCCTTACTGTAAATCCGGTTGCCCATTCAAGGTTGTCCGTTAATGTCCAAACAAAATAACCTTCCACCCTAACCTTGTATTCACTGCATACAAAAGTATCTTAAAAAGTGGCCGGAGTAACCAATTCCGACCTAAAACTATATATTATTAAATAAAAATTGATAAATAAAGTGCAAAAAAGAAACACATATTTATTACTCCCTCCGTTCCTAAATAAACTTCCAACTTTCCTTTTTCGTCCGTTCCAATTAAAACTTCCACTTTCCCTTTTTGGTAAAGAATTTGTGGTTCACAACATTTTTTACACATTTCTCTCTCCTCTGCACAACTCTCCATCACACAATATTCACTATCTTAAACTTTGTGCCAAACGCATTTGGAAGTTAAAATCGGAACAGAGGTAGTACTCCGCAGTATCTTTTAATTAAAAAAGTCAGCCCTGCACGTAGGCATCTCCCCCAGGGCCGGCCCAGACATATAGAAGGCCCTGTGCAAAATTGAAAATGAGGCCCTAAGTTTTTTTTATCATTATATAATCATTATTATATTATTACTTTCACCGTTTTTAAATAATAGTGTCCTTAGGTTTTTTGTGGGTTTTAAGATGAAAATAGTAGGCCCTAAAGGTAAATGAAAAGTAGAAAAGAGAATAAATTAAGAAAAGTAAAGTAATGACAAAGTATGAAAAAGAAAGTAGTTACAAGCTCGTTCCAAACTGTACGAGGGTTTTGTGCTAAATAATGTAATTAGGCCTTGTGAAATAAAGAAATCACACAATTGTAATTAACAATTGTACTTTAATTACATAAAAATATTACTATTTAATGTTTGTATTTTAAAAAAATAATAATATAGGATTTTTTAATCAAATAAATAAAGATTTATTATATTATATAGACTATATTTAAATTTTTGGGCCTTCTGAAATTGAGAAGCCTTGTGCGGTTGCACTTCTTGCACGCCCTCATCTACGACCCTGATCTCCCCAAGGCAAGGGTGTATAAGGGGCAAGCATTCTGCCGTCAAATTTGTGACAATGCGTAGCTCAGCTCCCAATTCCCAAGACTTGAATATGTGACCTCTCCGTCTCTCAACAACACATTACTCGGCGCGTTAAGGGTAAAGGAACATGTATTGACTTAAAATCAAAATATATACGGAGTATATTACATTCGTCCCATTTTATGTATTCTTCTTTGTTTTGGCGCAATTGTTAATAAAATGGTTAGAAATATAAAAGTCGTAGTTGAAATTCGAGTATATTAAACTAAAATGTTGTAGACCACATATTTTTTCCAAAAAAGGGAATGTGAGACTTTTTTTGGGACAACTCAAAAAGGGAAGTAAGACAACTATAAAAACACTATTTATGCTAGTATGCTATAAGGATGCTTTTAATTTGACAAATTCAATTGTTGATCATATCGGACTTGAACAAATTAAAACGGAATTCGACAGTTGTAAAATACACATAAAGTAGACATATATTGGACCAAATCAGTTTAGATCAGAGTCACTGGGCGTAAATAGACCAGATCAAATTTGACAAGAAAACTTTGGTCCAATTAAAAATATCTTAAATAAAACTAAACACAAATTAAATATGAAAGTTTTAAAATATAAGCACATACGGAGTATCTGTTTAAATATTGCTTAAAATGTGAAACCTGAATTTAGATCCCCAATGCCTTCTTTCCGACCTAGCTTGGCCGGTGTTCTAAAGTTTAAGCTAAATTTCAAGTTTATGTGGTGCGTCACATTGCTCTAACACATACAAAAGGTTTGTTGAAATAGTGTGTTTTGTGCCATTTTTTATGGTTGTAAAAAGTGGTAGGATGGTTGAGATTTGTGCACAAGAGAGAGAAATTACAGAAAACGCAAAATAATTGATTAAAACGGGAAAATTGAAAAGTTTTTTAGGACATCTCAAAAGAGAAAGATGACAAAGTTTTAAGAGATAAAGATAGTATACGATAGTAGGTTCTATATTCTGCCAAATTCACTTCAAAACTCCGGACATAGCCGCATTCGGACATTCCTTCCCATCAGCTAGGAGGAAGAGGATAACCAAGTTGAGATAGGGTCAGAGAGGAGATGGGGAGGACGGAAAAAATAAATCGGTGTAAGAAAAAAAATCAACTTAAAATTAAATCGAAAAGTCAATTAAATTAATTATTGAAAAGAACGACGCAAAAAATATGCCACAAAAAATGCAGTGCTTTTCAATAATTTATTAATTAATTTCCCGGTTAAATCTTAAGCTCAAATTTTGTGGACATGTGAACATTCTTACAAAATTTCATCAAAAAAATCTACCCCGAATCACCTTGAACGGGCTTGGCCGTACGGAATTCCGAAGTTCCAGCCAGTCAGCGGAGATGTATGAGAATATTCCTATAACACAAATTGGCTATTTTTAATATATACTTGTACTATCGTATATCTAAGTTATTGGACTAACCAAATGGCTCGACGGAGATTGTAAAGATGACCTCCATGGTAGTCTATCCTCCACTGATCATTAAGTGTTTCTTGACGAGAGAGATTCACGGCATCACCGATTCCTGCATATAGTACGTGCATTTAACTTTTACATATGTGTGTTTGTATGTGTGTGTTTTTAGGGCAATCCATGAAGACTTTAGCCCAGATTTTAAACCTTATACATTAGACTTTGGACTACTCCTCCTGTCAGGATGTTTTAGAATGAAATCTCAAGACTTATATGGTGTTTTATAACCAAACATTCCAACTCAACTGATTGTGAGGTTATCGTGCCTAGTGGAAGGTCTTGAGTTTGAAACCCGCTAGGCACGTAAGGGTTTGAAACTCAATGGAGTGAGTTTCAACACTGATTACTCCAGACCTCCCCAGCCCCCTCCCCCAGATCCAATGGTGTTTTATTGTTTTATAACTTTCGGTACAAGAAAAATACTCTATCGGGTACAACTTGCTATAAAAGGCAGGAATGCGGGAACTTGCCGTTTTCAGTGATATAGATAATTGGATCTTTGTAGGTATCTTTGGTATATCTCAGTACATCCAGGATTCCTTTTGGGTACACAAACAACCAGTCTGGAGTACCCTACAAATGTATTCATTCAAATAATCCACAAATTTAGTAATAAAGGGTTTAGTAATTAATATATGATGCATTATAATATATCCATTCTAATTTAAAAATGTTGTATATTAAGACCAACCTGTTCACCTATGGCTTTCCCATCCTTGTAATCTGCAAATTAAATAAGAATAAAAATATTATCATACTACGTATTAACTAATTAAAAGTTATATTGCTAAGTACTCCCTCTCCATCTTCGTAGTAGAAATCGAGCGACATTAAATTAACCATTGATGGTTAGCTAGGAGTGCTTTTTTTATGGATGCTTTTGGCATTAAGCTTCATGATTATTTTCTATTTTGATAATACTGACAAATATTTCCCGGCATTTATCTCATTTTTAGATGATTTTCCATTAGGACAAAAAAAATGTGTACTCAGTCCATCAAGTTTTGTGATAGATTTAAAAGATGGTAATGCCAAAATATTACTCCCTAGCTCCATGCCCGGGGGAATCACCGAATTGTGTTTTACTTGAATTGGAAAATCAACTTTGACCAATTATTTTTTTAATAGAAAATCAATTTGAATATGAAACTTGTATCCAAATGTTCTGGGCTTCAAAATATTTTCATAAAAGATAAACATTAGTGTCCAAAATTTGACATCATTGACCAAGAAAATTGAATATGATTAACGTATGCATTGGTAAATAAATGATCTTTTTTGGAAATCACACATTTCATTTTGTGAAAAGTAATTTAAACCTGAGCTGAGGATATCATCAATAAATTAAAGCAGTTGCAAAAGGTAGGGTACTTACCGGTTAAATTAACACGCGTATCAGTTGTAGCCCTAATATGGGTTGGATTAGAGTCAGGGGTGAAATTGGAAGAAGCATAGGAGGAAGTGTATGAGTTTATGCCGATAAAATCGTAGGAGTTTTTAACCATCAATTTTTGCTCCCACGTAAATTCGGGCAACCTTGCCCCAACTAATCTCCTCATCGATTCTGGATAGTGACCAAAGTTTATGGGATCCATAAACCTGTTTCAATCATAATAATTAATTAATTAATTAATTAATTAATTAAGAGCTTTACATGATAATATTATAATGAATGAGTTACTTGTTTTTGGATTAAGGATGTTTTTACTTGGATTAAATTTTTCTGATTTGGTCTGGTGGTCTGATTTGGTAGATATTTGGTTTGTATCATTTGTTCTGGTTTGGATTTGAAATAACTCCAGTTAAAACATTCTAATTGCTTATACTTTGAGAAAAAACCCACTAAATAGACAGGTCTTTTTTTATTATAGATGTGTTGATTTTCTCATTGTTACATTTGTTGGAAAACTAAAACAGTAGTTATTCTTATATTTTTTTGGAAGAAGTAGTTATTCTTTTATTAAAAAATCATACAGATAAACAACATTATGTCTTCACAAAACATTAATTATTCTTTTATGGTGAGCAGAGAAGGTGGATTTTCATAGAGTATATACTTATAGATCGCTAAGAGCATCATCAATGTCATGCAGTGCGCACCATTTATATGTGATATAAGAGATATAGACACAAAAATTTAAATTAATGAGATCTATTTTTCTTTTCTTTCTATAGTCTTCTAGTATATTTTTAACAACAATGTCAAGTGCAATGTCACATCTAGATGTTTTTTTCGACATCATGGAGAAAATAGTTACCATAAATGAATAATACTACGTACTTTCAAGTAAGGAGAGAGATGTTATAAATTATTACTCATATTTTTAATGGGTTTATCTCTCTCATGTTATATATTATATATGTACTAAACACATTATTCAATTGGAGATGCCCTATATTAGTAAGTTGGACCACACGCTCTTGCTTGATTTGTTTATATTTGAGGAAATTCTTTAAAACAGTGAATATAATCGTGTTTCTCAAATAAAAGTATATTATTTTAATCCTAAAATAATATCAAGTATTTGTTCAGTCATGTTGTTGGATTTCTTTTATTTTTCATTTTCTAATAAGACCATATATATGAGTTGTATTTTGAAAACACACACACACATACTCCTATTTTTGAACTTTGTCCGTGTTTGACTCCTATTTTAAGCAATTTATTGTCATTTATCCAGTATTATCATAGGAAAAATTCCTGAAATATGAGTAAAAACGTTTGAAATTTCAAAATAAGACGATCACATTTTCCCCCCTAAATAAGAGTAATTATTGCTAAACTTGGAAAATACTGCCAAGTTTAAAGCCTGATACTGCTAAAACATGGTACTCCCTCCGTCCCATATTTAACTCCGGTTTTGACCGGGCACGTGTTTTAAGATAGTGAGATTTGTGTGGTGGAGAGTTATGCAGAGGAGAGAAAATGTGTAAGAATGGTTGTCAACCACATATTCTTTACCAAAAAGGGAAAAGGAGATAAATTTGGGACGGACCGAAAAGGAAAGAATGAAGATAATTCCGGGATGGAGGGAGTAGTATTTACTCATATTTAAGGAATAAAAATATAATAGTCCCATTTTGGAATACACGAACGTTTATTGTTCTATTTAGGGAAATTTTCCTTATTCATATCAACTTTGCAATGGATCGGAAAAATGATTGTCAACCAAAAACAATACGTAGTACTATCGTTCGGTTCGGTTTAAAGCAGTTTGGAAGAAATGCTACCCAACTCAAAGTCTCAAACCAAATTGTATGTGATTCGGTATCAATTCGGGTTTGTTCAACTTGGTACGACTTGGTTGGGTTAAACCAAACCAATATGACCACTCTGATATCAACTACTACCTTCGTCCCACTATGTTTGTCTCATTTTACTTTATCGGTTCGTTCAATTAAGATTGTTTCATACTAAATTTGGTAAAGTTTGTGTGACTTTAAATCATTCTTACTTTATTCTTACTTTATCAATTCAATATCAACCACATAAATCACTTTTTATTGATTTGCATGATACGATTGTTACCCTTTCTTATCTCATCGTTAAGCGGAGCAGGGAGTAGTAACTTTTGAAGGGAGTAAAGAAGAGTCTAACCAGCCAAATTTGAAATCAAGGCTGCGATGAGCAGCTTCAATATCATCGTGGCTATCGGTAAGAGGTACAGTCCACGTCACATCAAGAGTTATTCCAATCCTGTCGGTCGATCCTAATTTCTTGTACTACGTACAATCATAAGAATTCAAAGCTGTGATTAATTTGTCAACAAATTCACAATTTTGTAATAATTGGCAACCATTCTTGATGTACACACCCTTGTACACACTTTATACACATAATGTTTGTGAAGTTTTTTTTTGTCTGTGAATCCGGTTCACAGACAATATTTTTTTGTGCAAAACATTGTCTGTGAATCGATGTTCACAGACAAAAAAAAAAACTTTCACAGACATAGGTGTGTACAAAAGTGTGTATAAGAGTGTGTACAAAAATCATCATTTTTGAATAAGTTGTGCCGACATATTACTCTCGCCGTACCATGGATCATAATTTAAGAAAGTGAGAATAAAATGAAAATGTATGATTATGAATGAGCAAGAAAAAAGTACATGTCGGTCATACAATTTTTTCCAAAAGTGAAATTTGAAAAATCTTTTGAAACATCTCCAATGCTACAATGTGCACAGTGCACATGTGGCATGAGAGATAGACACAAAAAATTAAATTTATGACATTTCTCTCTCCTTCTTTCCACGATTTTGTGTGTTTTGGTAAGTTTTTCTCAACAATGTCAACCACAATGTCTACATCTAGACATTGTGTTTGACATTATAGAGAAAAACTTACCAAAAACATATAAGACCGTTCAAATAAGGAGAGAGATATTCTTTTCGTTATTTTTAATTGGCTATCTCTCGTACCGCATATGCATCATTCACGTTTTTGCATCGGAGATGCTCTTATACTCCGTAAGCGAAACACAAAAAATTATAAAGGAGAAAACAATTTGTGCATTGCTTACTCATACGTCTAAGTTACATAGCGAGCCCGATATATAAACCCAAAATATATAGAAAAAATCCTTAAATAAATAATAAAGTGCATAAATTGATATCATTATTTATCACTAAAATGGGACTCATTGACTCTTAATTGGAGAAATTTTATATCGCTCTAAATATATATAAAAAATCATTCTTTTCTTTTCTTCCCGATGGAACTTCAATAGCCGGTGGCATACCTTTGTCCGGTACAAGTTGACGGCCTGAGCATGAGCGAGGATGAGATGATGGGCGACGATGTAAGGTTCAGTAGATGAGTCTCCGGCGGCGCATGCCCGATTCACCCATGACGAACACCTCCCTGGTGCAGAATTACCAGCTTCATACCCTCCCATACTAAACTCATATGGTTCATTCAGTGTTATCCAGTGCTTCACTCGGTCCCCGAATCTTTCAAAGCAAAGTTCTGCGAAATCCTTGAAATCACCCCTGTAATATATACAATATGTGTGTATGATATTCATACATGTATCGCGGTTATTAAAGTACTTACTCTATCCCATATTTGTTGAGAAGTACAATAAAAATAAAAAAACATTTATAAAATATGATTACCGTTATTATGAGTACAATGTAGTATCTAAATATAATAATAATCGAACAAGATTTATTATGATTAAAGTTACTACTATAATCACCACCCTTAAGAGGTCGCATATTAATAAACAAACTATTATAGTCATAAACAAACTTAATATTTTGGAATATACCAATTAAACGTCTTGTTGTTCACTTTTAAGGAATAATTTGTATGGTGAGAACTCTGTCATGTTTAGAAAATAATGTCATGTTTGAAGTCTGGTGGTACTGTCAAAACATGACAATAATTACTCTTATTTTGAGAATAAAAACATGACAATCCTATTTTGGAATTTCCAAACTTTTTTAGTCCTATTTCAAGTAATATTCTCTTATAGGTATGCGGCGGCGCTTACACTATTCTAGAGCTCAAGAAGCCACCATACTTGTCTTCAAGAGCTTGAGGAACATCCCAATGGAATATGGTCACAAATGGCTCCAATCCTGACACATATACCGCTATCTTTAGTTTATCTAGCTAATTAACATAACATATTCTGAAAGCAAATAAAGTTAATCAAATAAATACAAGAAACTTAATTTACGAATAAAAATGTGACAAAATATTTATTGTACAAATTCTATCGACAAAAACAATACGAAATTCCAAATTTAAAACTCGTTCGTACCATTCATTTTTGCTTCATCGATGACTCTATTGTAATATGCAATCCCTTCTTCATTTACTCCTTCACAAACTCTTCCACCTGCTCCACGTACCATTTTTAATGAGATGCAATACTTATAAACTTCTCCAGCATATTAGCATATATATATATATATATATATATATATATATATATATATATATATATATATATATATATATATATATATATATATATATATATATATATATATATATATATATATATATATATATATATATATATATATACATTTTTCTTACTGATGACGACCTTAAAACCAAAATGGGAAGTAAAGAATTGAAATATAAAAAATATTTATTAAGTATATATCTTAGATACATAATAATTATAATATTGCTGACCATTATCACTTTCACTAAAAATTTGAGAACTTACTAGGGATCACTCTTGGCCATGAAATGGAGAATCTGAAAGCATTCATTCCAAGCCCCTTGCTCACTATCCTGATATCTTCCTGAATATAATACGGAGTATATCATTAGTTCCCATACATTACGTCACTTTAACACTAGCTAGATGTATTATTGAATTGGTAATATTTCCAAATACATGTACGTACGATGTTACGTACACATGTGCATATAATACACATTTATAATACTGTACACTATATGTTGACTATGAGAACTATTCTTTCCGTTAGAAAACAGAAAAAACCTAAAATGATAGTATAATATAATGCACAATTCTCAAATATATCACATGATTTATTTTCATTTCTCTATGATGGAGTATTAACTCCTAGAGAGAAGGGAGAGGTAGAGAGCGAAGTGATATGTATTAAATGAATTTTTTTCTAAGATCCTTTACAATGAAGGAGGTGCTAGCTATTTATAGTTGCCATAAATGCTAGGTGCAATAAATGAGGGCACATGTGGCAAATAACCAACGGTGGCGAGTCGATTCAGCCGGGGTGGCACCGGCATAGCATGTGGCCGTAGTTAATGCGGTGGTTGATAGCATGTGGCTGCAGTTAATGCGGTGGTTGGACGTGATACCGCATTTAATGCGGCGATTCAGACCATATGGAGAGGAGATCATGTCGAGGAGAGTGCCGAAGGTCGTACGTCCCCTAAAGCCTTCCTGTGATGAAGGGTGTACGTCCCCTGGGGCATCAATGTGCCTGGAAGACGTACGTCCCCTGTGGTAAAGGCCGCACATAGGTTGATGCCGTCATGTGTTGGAGGTCGTACGTACCCCGGAGGACTCTAATGTGCTGGAGGACGTACGTCTCCTGAGGCCTTTATGTGCTGGAGGACGTACGTCCACTGAGAGCTTCCATGTGATGGAGGACGTACGTCCCCTAGGGGCTTCCATGTGTTGGTGGATGTATGTCCCCTGGGGGCTTCCATGTGATGGAGGACGTACGTCCCCTGAGGGCCTCATGTGATGGAGGACGTACGTCCCCTGAGGGCCTCATGTGCTAGAGGACGTACGTCCCCTTGGGGCGTCATTTGCTGGAGGACGTACGTCTCCAGGGGCACTCATGGGCCTTGTTTGCTGTGTTTGGGCTACTTGAGCCTGTTGGGTCTGATCGTAGTAGTGGAAGTATGTGGGCCGGAGGTTCCTGAGTCATATACTCCACTCTAATTCTCAAATATATCGCACTGTATGAATTTATTTCATTTCTCTACTTAAATCACTTTCTCATTTGACCAGGTTCTCAACGCTATTAGCTTTTCAATTAATGAGGTTGTCTTTAGTCCAACTAATCTAGTATCCCTACTTCACAAAGTAAGAAAATTTTGAATGTTTATGGCATCTTATATAGTTCATCATTTCTATTATTTTGATTTCATTCCATTTATTTCAAATTTGGAGAAATGTGTAGATGTTATATTGGGTACGAAGTATAATTTTATGAGCCATCTGTCCCTCTTGGCGGCGCCAGCAGTGGCGGTGGTTCCGGCACCGGCAGTGGCGACGGTGCTGCAGTATGCGGTCATAGAACTACTAATCAAATATATAAAATGAATATTTGGACAAAAGTTATATTGAAAAAATATAAAAATTTAAAAATGAATTAGTACTTCAATTTTATTCTCTCTATGATTTAGTACAAATATAAAAAATTTAAAAACGAAGTAATTTCATTCTCTCTATGAATTAGTACTTCAATTTTATTTATTTATTTATTTAGTTTTCTAGTGTTATGCACATTGTTAGAAATACTTTTAGGCTAATAACTTATCTTAGTATATATGTACGCACCATATAAATCATATTCATATATGTTAACTTTTTTGTCTTTATTTGATATGTTAGATATGTGTGTGTGTTTGCTATTTATTATCCCAACTTTAATATGCATATTTCTTCAATACTAACTTGGAAAAATTAAGAGATATTAGAGATTTTTACATAAATATTATCAATAGCATATGGGGTTACAAAAAAGTTACTATTAATATGGAGCACATAGGGCATCATGAGAGTAAGTTAGAAAAAAAAGTCATATTTTTGTTAGTGGGGTTTAAAGTAATAATATTTGTGTAATTTTTTCAAAAATTAAATATTTTGTGCATTGCACGGATATTAATTATACTCCATACTACAGAGTACGGAGTAGTATTTAACATATCACGTCCAGCGAATCTCCACGTACCACAAAAACAACTATATTGTGTGAGCAAAATATATCTTAAAAAGTATATATATAATAATCAACGTGACATTAGAGCACATTATGCAACTCCACTTGCTCCATATAGTTTGCCAAAAATAAGATATATATTCCTCTAAATTAAAGGAAAAAATTGTAACTTTTCAAAAAAGAGTACCAAATTTTCTGCAAGGAATCATTATTATTGTCATGTTTAATTTATAAAATGCCATCAATTATGACAATGTCATTGTCAAAGTACTGCAGTGTAATTTCAGGATGATAATAGGTTGCTAATGCGTGATATTTAACGTAAAAACGTAGTACTTGAAATCAAATTGTTTTTATTTATGTTTCGGAAAATAACTCCAAGTCCATGTACGTTAATGAATGTAGTAGCATGTATATGTATATATACATACTCTGTACTTGTGATAAAAATCGACAGCAACGTCTCCATTGCTTCCATCTGTTATTCTCTCTGCAAATTAAAAAAAAAACAAATAACTCAAAATATTGTAAATTACGGAAAAAGTGTAAGAGTAAAATTATTATTTTTTCTCAAAATATGACTTAATTAGTCCATAGAAGATTAAAATAATTAACACTTTCTCTTCTCTCTTATTGAGTCATCATTATTTTGAGCGAGGAAGGCGGATCAACTTAACCAAGCATACCATATTTCACTCTATCTTATTTAAAAAAAACCTCAAATAAAAATGATTTCTATTAAAAGGACATCATGTCACATCAAGTCTATAGTGTACTCGTATATACTTCTATATTGAGTAATTTTGGTTGACGTAATAAAATCATGAAGAGTTAAATTTAAGATAAACAAAACATAAATTTAGAAAATATGTGCAAAATCTAATCTCCGCTTCATAAAAATCAGCCAAGTTTGACTAGTACGTGTCGTATATAAGCAAATAAAAGGAAGCACTCGGTGGTATGGTACATCCTATTTGGCATTGTTTTAGGGGAAAAAAGATATACGGAGTAAAGTCATATTTTGAGAAACACAATGTTTTGATCACACAAGGGACAATTTTGTCTAAATAGCAGGCGCGTAGGGAAGTGGCAGGGTCAGGCGCGTAGGGAAGTGGCAGGGTCAGGCTAGTTCTCGGTCCACTCCAAATTTGTATAAAAATCTTGATTATATATATGCTTATAATTTTTTTGTGTAAAATTTTAAATCTCAACTTTTTACCAAGTCAATCCCGTTTTTACCTCTAGCTATGTATGCCCCTCTTAGTTCTAGTCCACATATTTTCATGCATGCACAAAGAGAGGATGACATTCCATCCATGAGGCCTCCAGCACCGACCGGACGGTACGTTGGGAGTATGTAAATTGTAAACTGGACTATAATCACAATTTGACAGATAGAGAGTGAGGCTCTGTCCTCGATACTTGCAAAGAGCATTTTAATTTTAGCATAGTAACCTCTCATCGTAGTTGCCGGGATTCGAACCCGGAAACTAACTCTTGAGGCACTCTCTCGCTATCGGTTGAGCTACGCCCACCGTTCATGCATGCACAAAGAGAGGAATAGGGAGAAACCTGGATGCTCATGTGTAAATGTATCCCAGATACTGGGTCCTTTACCACTTTTGTTGTGTTCTCCTTCAACCTAATCAAATACGAGCATGTATTTTATACTCCGTACTTTGTATGTACACACATATATATATATATATGTGTGTGTGTGAATATACATGCACGTGTATGTTAAGTGTTGAGCAATATCTACCATATATATTTGCATAAAACGTGGTAACGATCTGAGATTGTAAATAAATGATTTTTTGTAAAAATTAAATATTTCGAATTTCATATGTCAGGCAAATTTTTATTTGAACATCATATATATGCCTTCAATTAGAAATTGTTCTTGATATGAGTAAAAACGTTTTGAAATTTCAAAATAGAATCCTCATGTTTTTATTCTCAAAATAGTCATGTTTAAAACCTGGTAATGTCAAACTTGGAAAAGATTACTCCTATTTAGGGAACAAAAACATGACAGCCTTATTTTGGAACTTCAAAACGTTTTTACCCCATTTAGGGTATGTTTGGGAGTTTGGAAGGAAAGAAAGGGAAAGACTTCGAGGTATTTTGTTGGAGGGGAGAGGGAGTGAAGGGTGAGGAAACTCTCTTTTGTATTTGGGAGTAATAAAGTTGGAAGATGGAGGTTTTTGAAGGAATTATATTTAAAATCACTTTGAGATATGACGAATTCAAATCATTGAGCTAATATTCATTTTTAATTTAGCTTAAATTACCATATTGTTAATTATCTTCCAAAACCCTCCAAATTGGGGGAACTTAAAAATTAAGCATTTTTAGGGTTTTGAAGGGTTACAAAAGCCCTCCAAAACCATCTCCTCCGATTTTTTAAACTCTCAAACATAAAAATGAGGGTTATAAACCCCATCAACCTTCCCCTCCCCTGCAAAACTCAACTCCCAAACACACCCTTAGGGAATCTTCCCGCGTTGAAATGATAAGCATGAAAAGGAAAAGTGGTGTGTGTTTTCTTATGGTTAAAACACAGCCAGCGTGCTGCATAAAGCCATAATAAAATTGATAATTACTAACTAATCTTATAGAAGAATTGTAAGGCAGGCAGGCAGGCAGACATACTTGAAAAGCAGCGATAGCTGTTCCAAAATAGAACTGAGGAGGAAAATGAAGGCTCTGAATCTCAATAGGTAAGAAAGGGTAATTAGGGTCGGCGTTTGCTTCAATATAAGAATAATCTAGCAAGCCTGCCAATAACACTAATATTAGCAATCCTAATACTGGAGAGCTTTTGGTCTTTGTCATCATCATAATATGTTTATGATATGATGCACCACCCCGGACACTAGATATATAGACATACAAAAATGTGTATATCTTTAAGCCACATGGCCGGGTAGCGCACCCGAATCTGGTGCTCCTTGGGGCCTAGCCTAATATCAGTATTTGACTTTTTTTTAGCGTAGAAAAAAGCTTTATCGATAAAAGAAACATAATACAAAAGCTAATGAAGGTAGAAAATAAATGGAAAAATAGAAAAAGCTTAATGAAGAAAACACGAATTTAGATGATCAGTAATCTGTGTGTTGGAGTAGTTGAGTCGGGTTCACCGTTGAGTATGATGTTTGGTGTTGTGCGATCGCGCTTGCTGTCTGGAAACAACAACTGTGAACCCTTCTTCTTCTGATGGTATATCAGCCATCCTGTTTAATTGTTGAACCAAAATAATTTATTTTTCCTGGGCCTTTAGCTGCATTTTGTGACCAAGCTCCTTTTGGAATAATATTGAAATTCAGCTTTAATGTTGGCAAGATAGTTATGATAATTTTTTTTTGATTCGTCTTCAACCTTTGCTTGATCAACCTCATTTTGTTTCGTCACTTCATCAACAAAAACAGCCTCAAGCTCTTCGTTCATAGAATCAAATTTTTTAAGACCTCTACCAACCTCTTCTTTATCAACCAGTGGCTGATGAAGAGAAAATTGAGTGACTAGATTCTCGGTAGATATAAGACTCTCGATATCAGCTTTAAATAATATCTCAGAAATGGAAAAATTATGAGAAGAATTATTTTCGACCCTCGCATCATATTAGGTCGATCTCTTATCTCTCTACGGAGGGAGTATTGATATGATAATATTTGACTTAATTATAAAATATCTTCAATATTGTTTGTTTTGGGTTTGGGACAAGTCTTACGCGAATTCAGATCGAAGAGAACTTCGGGGGATAATTTCTCATTCATTTCAAAATATTTTTCTACAAATAATAGTATGTATATGATATGAGATGAGATGTGAGTCCTTACATATTTTAGGTGCAAAGTGACCAAAATATCATTTTGTATTTCCAACACAAATAAAGAATCACAAATAAAACCCATATCAAACCAATAATGAATTTTTTTTTGAACGGAACCAATAATGAATTTAACTTCCATCATTTGTAATGGAGCCAAAGATTCACTATTTTTTTGCTTGAGAATATGATGGAATAAAGCAAAATGGCTCACTAAAGTCCGTCTCCATCAAAATGCAGTCCATGCAAGTTTAGCCGTGATTTTCACTATGGGTCATCCGGAAAGAGTCTCTTAACTTTATGCTTTAGTACAGGGATAAGACTGCTTACATTCAACCCCTTTACTCTACCATAGGTGGGAGCCTTTGTGGCACTGATGTAATGATGATGAAGATGATGAACAAATAATGAATTTAGAAATCACAGAAACCCGTCTCCATCAAAATGCACCATATATGTGTTTTCGTTGGAAGACATCGCTCAATTAATCCCCAACTCCCAAGAATCCACCTCAAACCCTTGAGTGAAGTAAATCGGGTTCACTAGCTTGAAAATCAACTAGCTAGGTTATCAACACTCATATATACACCATCGTGTACAAGAAGTCACGAAATTAATGAATTGCTACTCTTTTTCCCATTAAAACAATTAATCTGTGATTATACTCATTTTCGTATTTTCATCTAATTTAAAGTTGAAAAAGTCCGATGAGACGGAGATATATAGACAAGAATTTGTATCTGTCACTGTTTGTACATAGTACATAGTACAGATGTGGAAAATGAAGACTGAGTCTCAATAGTGAATGGGTTAATAAGGAAAAAAAAAATCCTTCCGTTTCAAAAACAAGATCCACATTTGACTTCACACACATTAAGAAAATAAATTTGACTTTATTGTGAAGTGCAATGTTTGACACTGTTTGAATACTGTTTGACACTGTTTGAACACTGTTTGACATTATTTTGATGTAAATAATTTGCCAAATAAAGAAATGTTTGAAAATGGAACTTAATTTTGAATCTTTTCTAATCATTGCAAGTACGGAATAGTAAAAATAAAGTAATTGTAAGGGTTAATAAGGGTTACTGGGGTCGGCGGCTTTGTTTCCATATAATAATGTACCAACTACCAAGCCTGCCAACAATAGTAATAGTAATAAAGACGGGAGCATGTACCGTTAGCTATTTGTGATGATAATATTTCCTCCGTCCCAAATTGAATTGCAAATTTTGATTACCACAAAAATTAAAGAATGATAATAAATGATGTTTGTTTTTTACACTTTTACCCATCTTCCTAAAAGTAGATGTCTTTAAAGTAATGGAAAAAGAGTAAAAGTAAGGGCAAAGTTGTCACTTTATTCTTATTTACGTATCTAAAAAAGAAAGTGGAAAATCATTTTGGGTCAACCAAAATAAGAAATTTTGAAAATCAACTTGGGACGGAGGGAGTAATAATATGGTTGATCACTTTCATGATCACTGGTACGGTTATTAAGAAAAATAGAATTATGTGATTGATATTAAATTAGTAAAGTAAGAATAAAGTAAGAAATATTTAAATCAAACAAAAATTATCAAGTTTTGTATGAGGCAATATTAACCGGATAAACAAAAAGGCAGATGATGAGACAAATGTAGCGGGACAGATGAACGGTATCTATTTGTTGTTACTCCCTCCGTCTCGGGAAATTCTTCCCGGGTTGACTTGGATTGAAGTTTAAGAAAGTGGGAATAAAGTGGAAATGTATGATTGTGGTTGAGTAAGAAAAATGAAAATGAATAGTAGCCACACAAACCTTTCCAAAAAAGGAAATGAGAAGAATTTTTTGTAACATCACAAAAAGGTAAATGGAAATGAGAAGAATTTTTTGTGACGAGGTAGTACTCCCTCCGTTGCTATTAAAACTTCCAATTTTTTGTACTATGGAGTAATTTATTTGTTGTTAGGTATAGATGGATTTGTTGTCGTTATAATAATAATAACTTTCATGATTTTGAGGGCTACGCCCACCTCGTGGTCTTTTATTTATTTGTTGTTAGGTATAGATTTACTGTATCCAACTAAATTCATTACGGAGTACGAGTATCATTTATGTCGGAAAATAGCTCAAAATGATGGACATGCATTAAACTAAACATACTCCGTATTATATTGAGCTCTCTATAGTCTGTAAATTTAAAAACGTAATTATAATGACTAAAAGTTGTTATATAAGTCACTTTTTATCAATTATACTTAAGAGGCCAATTTTGGATGACATTAGATCAGATGGAAGAAGACGCAGCTCACAACATATTATTATTGTTAGAGTTAATTACTCATATAGGATAAAAGACTCACCAAATGCTAAAATAGGAGTGCTTTCTTAAGTAATGTTTAGTAGGACTCATTTAAGCATGAGTGGACCATAATAACCTTATTTTAAATAAGGCAAACACATTTCATTAAAGCAGAGGAAATTCATAAAAGTTCCAAATCTCGGTAAAGGTGTTCACCAAATACTTAGAATAATTCAAAATGCAGCCTCCCACACCGGCGTCGCTGTCCGCCGCCATCATCCACCACTACCATCATCCACCGCTGCAGCCACCCTCCGCCACCAACCTCCTACAGCGCTGCCTACTGCCTCCCCTCGCCGGTGACTGGCGGCACCGGCGCCTGCCGCCGCATCCCTGCCGGTACATCGTTGCCGCCCTACCGGTGTTGCCATCCTCCGCCGCCGTTACAACTCCGTTGTTGTCCCCAGTGTTAAATCTAGCACCACCACTACACCTTCAAGCACCGTCGCCACCGTCACAAGTCCAGTGTCGTAAATCTGCCATTAGGTTGGCAGATTTAGCCTTGGAGATTAATTACAGATCTGCCATTAATATGAAGTTTCAGATATGTCAAAAAGTGGCAGATTTATCTTGGAAGAAGACCACAAACTGCCATAATTTTGGCAAAAATATGAAATTTTCAAACAATATTCGATTTTTTTTATAAATGGAATAAGCACTCTAAAACAATAAAAAATCAGAAATACGAAGCTAGTTACAAAACTTCAGAAAATTCGATTTACACAAAAAAAAATCTGCCATAAACAATTCTCAGTGTGCACATTTATGCAATAAACTTGGCAAAATGTTATGCTATCGTCCAAAAATTAAGAAATCGAAAATTTTTGAAAGTAAGAAAGTTGAAATCGAAAATACTAAATAGAATGTGAAAGCCAGTAAAATCTATGTCAAAACTCAGAAGAAGAAAAAGAAGAAAAAGAAGAAGAAGGAGAAGGAGAGGGAGAAGGAGAAGGAGAAAACTGGCCGACATGGAAGATGGCTAGATCGATTCGCAGGGGAGAAGAGGAGTGCGGTGGAGACATCAACGACATGCGGTGGAAATAGCGGCGGCTTCTAGTGAAGTCGATAGATCTGCACGGAGAAGAAGAGATGATGCGTAGAAGACAAGATGGAGAGAGAAGATGTGGAGAAGATGAGATGCAGAGAAAAGGAGATTGACGTAGATTGACGCAGAGAAGGGGAGAGAGAAAAGTAAATAGGTGCAGGGGTAAAAACGGGTTGCTAATTTTTGTATGTTTCATAATAGGAGTAAATTGGTCCTATTTGAGAGAGAAAAACATAAGAAGTCCTATTTTTGAATTTTACCCAAGTTTTACTCTTATTTAGGATAATTTCTATTATTGTTATTGTTTTCTTGAACTGACATATTATTATTGTTCAATTAACAAATAATTAGGAGTATTACTATTAATTTAATCAGCACTATATAACAAACAATGACGTTTATGTATAAAATCAATAAAAATTTCTATCATTTGCAATGGAACCAAAAATTCACTAATTTTTGGTTTGGAAATACGACGGAATAAATCAAAATGACTCACTAAATTGTATACGCTTCTTTGTTATGAAAAGCAGTTGAGCAGTCAGTCGATGCAATTTTCGACGTTTTTCATCACGGGTCATCTGGAAAGAATATAATCTCTACGTGCTTTATTTTAGAGGTAAGGTTGCGTACATCTAACTCTCCTTATCCCATCGTAGGTGAGAGCTTTTGCGGCACTGAAATAATGATGATGATATATAAGATCATTAAAATAATAGAAATTGCCCAATATAGGAGTAAATATAAACATAATTGCACAAATAGGAGTAAAACTTAAAACTTCCTTCAATAGGAGTAAACATTAATTTTGTACCCTTAATATCCCTAACCTAGTTAATTCTAAGATATGACTTATTTGAATCATAACCTAGTTAATTTATGACTTATTCGATAAGAATTTATTTATTTATTTATTTTTCAAAAAATAAAAAAATAATTATATTTTTTTAAAAAAAATAAAACTCAAAAAAATAAAATAAAATTCACCGCCGCCTCAGCACCACCACCTCCAGTCACCATGGGAAAAAATGCCAAGTTCATTACGAATGCCATATTTATGGTCGAAAACAATGAAAATGTTGGCATTCGCAAAGAGAAATATGTCATGTTTTTGGCATTTTCAGAAAAAAGGCAGTTTTTAGGAAAATGGATTTTTTTTTCACCGCCCGGAGGTGGTGGTGCAGGGAGGTAGTACAGGCGGTGGGAAAGGCATCCATATTTTTTTTTAATTTTTTTAATGGATTTTACTATTTTCTATTAATATTTTTAAAAAAATAAAAAATTTGAAAAAATATTTTTTTAAAATGTTTTATTTTATTAATATTTTATATATTTTTTAATTATTTTTCTACGATGTTTTGAATTTTTTTCGAATTTATTATGAATAAAATATTTAATTAAAAGTTGTTGGGGCTTGGGTAGGGGTATACTTGTCCAAACACTAAAGTTACGCCTATTCAAAACATGGTACTCCTATTTTTGCATTTTGTCTATGTTTTGCTCCTATTTGGAGAATTCTCTCTTAAAAATAAAGATGATGAATAAAAACTTTGTCACCATTTCTCAATGATAAGACTAAATTGAGAAGACTCCATCCCTAATTCAATGAGATATGTTTTTATTGAGTCGTGTTATGCATGTTTTGACTTTTGGTGATGGCTAACAAGGAATATTTATCTATGATTTAGTTTAAGAATATCAAAGTATTTACAATATTTTTATTAAACGAATGTTAGGATAAATGATAATGAATAAGGAAAGTGAATCTTTAGGGTCACTACGTGGCTTCCATAACATCAATATGAGATTACATTCGAATTGGCTACATAAAGTAAGAATTTTGGTCCAAGCATGAAATCAACCTATACACGTATTCTCATCAACTCATTCACTATCATGATTCACGTGCATAAATTTCTGCTCGTCATATTTGAATAATCTGTGTGATAATATACTCTATATCCATTAATTAGCAACCAAAATTTAAGCAACCAAAATATTAAGAAAAAGTAGAGAGCTTTTATATAAATATTACCAGTAGTGAATAGGCTTATTAAAAAAAGGATGACATCCCATCCCTGAGGGCGCCCAACCCCGACCGGACGGTACGTTGCGAGGATGTAAATTGGACTATAATCCCAATCTTACAGATAGAGAGTAGGGCTCTGTCCCCGGCACTTGCAGAGACCCTATGCATTTTTAGAATAGTAACCTCTCATCGCAGTTGCCGGGATTCAAACCCGGGACCTAACCCTTGTGGCACTTCCTTGCTACCAGTTGAGCTACACCCACCATTAAGAATAGGCTTATATAAAAGTGACTAGGATGAATAAAGACATAGAAAACATTTGAATAGTCTTATTGCCGTCACACGGTTATGGAGAAAACAAATAAAAAGGTTGAATTTGTGAGAACAAGAAAAAATGGAGATGATGAGATGACGTTGGAACCATGTACTAATAACGTACGGATGTAGGAGACGAATGATTTGGAGCACAAAACAGAGAGGAAGGCATTGCAAAAGTGAATGGAAAGAAGATTATGTGAAGTTGCTTGAATCACATTACTTGAACAGAGCTCATGCTTGAAAAGTAGTACTTCATCCGTTCCTAAATAAACTTTCAACTTTCCTTTTTCGTCCGTTCCAATTAAAACTTCCACTTTCCCTTTTTAGTAAAGAATTTGTGGTTCACAACATTTCTTACACATTTCTCTCTCCTCTGCACAGCTCTCCACCACTCAATACTCACTATCTTAAACTCTGTACCAAACCTATTTGGAAGTTTTAATAGGAACGGAGGTAGTACATTTCAAGAAAGTTTAATGGTTCTGGTAGTGATTTAGAGGTGGAAAGATAGTTTGCATTGTCCCCGTGTTCAATGAATGTGGAAACTAAAATTTGTAGATAGTAACTTATTTCTAACTGGGATAGTATGTTATTTATAGAATTATAGGTAACAATGTAACATAAGTTTACTAACTTATGTAGTGACTTTTGTGAACTGGTAGTTACTTATGAAGTTGTAGCAATCCATGTCTCCATGATATGGGAAAAAGTGACTGCTATGTGCCTATTTAAGTTAGAAAAAATTGTCCAAAATAGGACTAAAAGATAGATAAAAAGTCAAAATAGGAGTTATCATGTTTTATTCCCATTATAGGACTGATACGCTCCTCTCTCAACTTTTTACAGTTTCTGCAATATCCAAAAAGCCCCTGTTTTCCTCTGTCGCTCAATCCTTCTCTTATTTCTCATCGCTGCCTTCAACATTGAGCAGGTCCGCATCGCCGCCTTGTACGTTTCTTCTCCAGGGATGTTCAAAATCCCCAATTACTTCAGCTGCTCATCTTCTAATCTTTCTGTACCTCCACCTCAGATTTCTTTATCGGAAACTTCATCGATGTATCTCTTCTCCCATTTCTGATTGAATTTGAAACACCTCTGCATCACCCGATCTTCCCTCTTCCGTTTAGAAGATTTTATCTTCCAAATTAAAATGATGGTGACGTCAACTTCAATTTCAGACTTTCAGGTATTACTCTTCCTGTTACTTCTCTTCTTCTTCTTCTTCTTCTTCTTCTTCTTCTTTTTCTTCTTTCTTCCTCTTCTTCTTCTTCTTCTTCTTCTTCTTCATGAAGATGGCATTTACAAATGTATAAAACATTGCAGTCTCTCCTTCTTTTACTTTATAAAAAATGTCATGTTTATCACGAGAATGTCATTATTACTCTGAAAATGTCAAGTTTTGCTTCAAATGTTCAGTAAAGTTGTAAAGAAAGACTGTCATGAAAATGACATTTACAAATGTATAAAACATGACAGTCTCTCATTCTTTTACTTTATAAAAAATGTCATGTTTATCACAAGAGAATGTCATTATTACTCTGAAAATGTCAAGTTTTGCTTCAAATGTTCAATAAAGATGTAAAGTAAAACTGTCATGAAGATGACATTTACAAATGTATAAATGATGGAGTATTAACTCCTAGATTCTAGAGAGAAGTGGGAGCTAGAGAGAGAAGTAGTATATTTGCTTTGTATTAATGAATTCTGAACCCCTACAACTACTCCCAAGGGGAGTATTTATAGAGAAAATTAGGGCTGGGCTCCCAAGTCTTGGGCTTGGGAGGCCCATTTACAATAGGGCCACTAATGGGCCGGATACAAAGTGTATAGAAATGATAAGTATAAAATCCTGTTCTAGAGGCTATCTATGGATGACGAGGGCATGGCCGATGAGGGCATGGCCGATGAGGGCATGGCCGATGAGGGCATGGCCGACGAGGTCACCCGGTTCTCCTGACTTCTAGATCATATTCTGGGTGGCCTTCTTTCTGGCCGATGAGGGCATGGCCGATGAGAGCATGGCCGATGAGGGCACCCGGTTCTCCGGGCTTCTGGATCATATTCTGAGTAGACCTTTTTCTAGCCGATGAGGGCATGGCCGACGAGGTCACCCAGTGATCATGGTACCTTCTGTTCTTCTGAGTATGTGGGTCCTGGGGCCTAGACCCATATACTCCATCAGGAGTCCCCCACTCTCTAAGCTGAGACGTTGATGAAGTGAAGGAGAGTAGATTTATGTCCTTTTTTGTTTGGGCGTTGTGTGCTCCTCGATGTGGACGAAGAGGGCCCTAGTCATGTGGATGATGCGTGTTTTCTGTTTAAGGACGGCGAGTGCCTTTGCTTGGTGGAGACGATGAGCGTCCTCTGTCATGAGTGGCCGATGAAGACAATGCTTCCTTATTCCTGGCCGTTGATGGTTGAATTTCGTATTTTGGGCCGAGGAGGCCATTGTGGTTATCTCTTGTTTGAGGACGATGGGTGTCCTTTTTTTCGAGGGAGATGAATGTCCTTCATTTTGAGGACGATGAATGTCCTTTATTTTGAGGACGATGAATGTCCTTCGTTTTGAGGACGGTGGATGTCCTTCACCTTGAGGACGATGAGCGTCCTTCATTTTGAGGATGATGAATGTCCTTCGTCTTGAGGACGATGAATGTCCTTCACTTTGAGGACGATGAGGGTCCTGGACCAGAGGACGTTGTGCGCCCTTGGCTTTGTGGACGAAGAATGTCATAGTCCCGGAGACGATGCGTGCCATTGGCCTTGAGGACGAGGAGTGTCCTTGGCTTTGAGGACGATACGTGCCCTTGATCTTTAGGACGATGTGTTTCTTTGACATTGAGGACGGTGTGCGTCCTGCTTTGCGCTTCGGCCTGGCCGAAGGGTGAACACATGGTTGTTGGACGTTGAGGTGCCATTGTCATGGGCTTGTGTTCGTTGGATTTTGAATTTGTTTATCTTTGCGCTGGAGGCCGATGTAGTCCCCCAGACCTTCTTCTGGCCGATGGAGACATGGCCGACGGAGGTACCACTTGGTAGTCCTTGCTTTATGTTGCTTTCTGGATGATTTCATGTATGTGGAGGCCGATGTAGTCCCCCAGTCCCCCACTCCTCGAGGCTCATGTAGTGAGGTGAAGAGGAGTAGAGCAATACACGTCTTCAATAGGGGGCCGAGGGTCGACACCTTTTGATCCACAATGGGGCGGTGCCTCGTTAAAAACCTCATTAGGAAAAACCCTGTGGGAAAAAATCCTAATGAGGGAAAAAGAGCACACCGGATCCCCCCAAAATGAACTCCAAGGGGTGAACCCTTCGGCCTAGGTGTGGAGCTGAAGCGGTGTCCGTCTGATGAGGGGACGCCCGCCTGGTGGTGAGGACGATGGCGCTGATGAGCCGGTCCGAATATGAGGACAAGTCGATGGATGCCTGTCTGAATGTGAGGATGACAATGGTAATGATCCGTGCGTCATATGAAGGCGACGGTCGCTGTCCAGGAAGGGAATTGCGAGCCCGGTCGCTATAACAGTACCTCAGTGTTGGGAGCCGGTCTCGAGATATTAGGACGACGGCACTGGGGGGCCGGTCCGAAATCCATGCAACGGTCGCCATCCGGTAAAGGAATGGCTAAGACCGGTCTTAAGATAGAGCATCACACCATAGCTGAGGGGCTGGTCGTGATGTGAAGACGACGACGATGAGGAGCCGGTCCTACAATCCATGCAACGGTCGCCATCCGGTGAAGGAATGGCTAAGACCGGTCTTGAGATAGATGATCATGCCAAGGCCGAAGGACCAGGCGTGACTTGAGGATGACGGCTATGATGAAGCCGATCCAAGTAAATAATGACGAGGCGTTGGTGAAGCCGTGCGTCATGTAGTGGCGATGGTCACCATCCAGGAAGGGATGGTGAGCCCGATCGCTCGCTCAAGTCTCGCGGCGCTGAGGAAGCCGGTCGTGAGATAGATGATCACGCCTTGGCCGAGGGGCCGTTCATTTTGAGGACGAGGGTCGCCATCCAGGAAGGGAATGGCGAGCCCGCTCGCTGGCCTAAGACGTTCGACGCTGAGGAGGCCGGTCTTGAGATGAAGGATCACGTTGAGACCGGGGGGTCTACCGTGATCTGAGGACGACGGCGCTGATGAAGCCGCTCGTATGAAGGCGAGGGTCGCCATCCAGGAAGGGAATGGCGAGCCCGCTCGCTGGCTTAAGACGCTCGGCGCTGAGGAGGCCGGTCTTGAGATGAAGGATCACGTTGAGACCGGGGGGTCTGCCGTGATCTGAGGATGATGGCGCTGATGAAGCCAGTCCAAATAAATGATGACGAAGGCGTTGATGGAGCCATTCGTCATGCAAGCTCGAGGCTCTCGGCATTGAGGAAGCCGGCCTTGAGATGAAGGATCACGTTGAGACCGGGGGGTTTGCCGTGATCTGAGGGCGACGGCGCTGATGAAGCCGCTCCTCCTATGAAGGCGAGGGTCACCATCCAGGAAGGGAATGGCGAGCCCGCTCGCTAGTTCAAGACGCCCGACGCTGAGGAGGCCGGTCTTGAGATGAAGGATCACGTTGAGACCGGGGGGTCTGCCGTGATATGAGGACGACGACGCTGATGAAGCCAGTCGTCTGAAGACGAAGGGGGCGGAGCCGGTCCTATGATGAGGACGGCGAAGCCGAGCCTATAATGAAGGACGACGTTGAGCGCTCGTCTGATCCGCATATATGATCTTGCTTCGGCCATAATGCATAGTATTTGCCTGATATGTACTTAGCCAAATATGTGGCTTGATTTGTGGGGATTTCATTTTTATTGCTCGAGGCCGGCGAGTGCTCGGTCCTCGGCTTCCCTCTTTTGATTTGTGGGGATTTCGCTCGAGGCCGGCGAGTGCACGGTCCGCGGTTGTCCCTCTTTTAATTTGTGGGGATTTCGCTCGAGGCTGGCGAGTGCACGGTCCTCGGTTGTCCCTCTTTTATTTCTTCCTCTACTGCTATGAGCAAGGAGTGGGGGATCCTTCTTTCAGGCTCGACCGAGGGGGTTGCTATTCCCTCGGCTGATAGGGAGTCCAGGAGGGCAACTGTACGGCCTCTGGCGCTGGCGCGTCCCTAGACCTTGGGGGGTCCCGTCGTCTATTTATGGCGCGGGCTAGGCTTTTGGTCGGTTACCAACGGCTGCCGTTTCCCAACCCCAAGTGTGGGGATTTTGTCACCTCGGCCATTCTTTCAGGCCTGCCGTAATGTGATTTAGCGCGAAGACGACGCGGTGAGCTTCCCATTTCAAGACGTGGGCCGTTTGCGGGCCCCTCGTCCTGGGACATCGTCGGCCATGCCTGAGCGTTTCGCTCGAAGGGGCCAGGACGATGTGCTGTTTTCTGTGGCGTCGTCGGCCATGCCTGAGCGTTTCGCTCGAAGGGGCCGAAGCGACGTGCTTTGTTGTGTGGCATCCTTTACTTAAACTTTACAAGAAATAAGCAGAACACAATAGGTGCGTTGTTTATGGCAACGACTTTTATTAGGGTCAGTGGCTCGAGACCGAGGGGGTAACCTTCTGAACAACTCGTACAAGAGTTAGCTTCCCAATGAGTTTCTGACCCTGGGGTGGGGGCTCTGCCGTCTGCACCCTCTTCGGATTGCTGGTAGAACTTCACCATGGAGGCCTAGCCGTCGGCCGTGCGTCCCTTCGAAGAAGGACGCAGTCAGCGGATGTGACGCTTCTTCAGTTGGGGCTCCTCGAAGTCCTCGTCATAGCTGAGCTTCCCAATTTCATGCTTCTTCGTCGTGGTGTCCCCTTCCTGATTGCCGGTGGAGTTCCTTGGGGTAACTTTAACAAATTGGTGGAGTTCACCCCGTTGAATCAAGCGCTCAATGGCTTTCTTCAGCGCGACGCAGTCGTCTGTATTGTGGGAGGTGTTCTTGTGGTAATGACAATAAGTGCCACCCTGGTGGACGCCGTAGACTTCCGTGGCCGACCGAGGATCTTTAGGGATGAGACCTTGCTCCTCCGCATAGTCGAAGATGGTATCCACCGAGTGCGTGAGCGTAGTCCTTGGGACGTCCGTCCTCGGCTGCCATGGGCGCTCCTTTCGGTTTCGGTGGGCATGGCCCCCGGCCGAGGATGCGTTTGGAGCTGATGCCTCGTCTGACCTCTTTGATGGTTGGCCTACATCCTTCTTGCGGGAGTGGAGCTCATCGGCGTCAGCGTACAAGCTCCCTCGTTGGAGTGCCTTGGTGTATGACCTCGGCGGGTCAGTGATGAGGCTCCTCGCATAGGGGCTGCCGCGGAGAACGCCCTGGAAGAGGACGAGGAGGGTGCGCTCATCGGCACCTTCGACCTCGTCTGTCTCCTTCGTCCATCGATCGATGAAAGACCGAAGTGATTCATCGTGTTGCTGCTTGATGAAGAGAAGGTGGGAGAAATGTTTTCTCATGCGCTTCCTTCCGGCGAAGTGGGTGAGGAAGCGTTGGGCAAGATCCTGCCACGAATCTATGTTTCCTTCGGGGAGCGCGTTGAACCACTCGTACGCTGGCCCTTCAAGAGTGGAAAGGAACCAACGGCAGAGGTATTCATCTGATGCGTTCACCATCAACATGTTGTTTTGATAGCGGCTGAAGTGCTCCTGAGGGTCAGAGCGGCCGTCATAGGGCTTGATGGCGTTCCCTCTGGACTTCTCGGGTATTGGGGCCGAGAGCACCCTCGTGGTGAAGGGAGTTTTTGTTCTGATTTGGATGATGGGGTCACCACGTCTGTCGGCCAGCTCCCTCTCCAGGGCGCTGACCTTAAGCATGAGCGCGTGGTAACCTGGACCCTCGGATGAGTTGGTCGTAGGGATGGTGGCCGATTGTCTAGCCTCCATCTGGGCCAGTCTCCTTTCCAGCTGGGCGATGACCTCGTCACGAGGGTCCTTGGCGGCCGTAGTGGCGCCTTGCTGGTTGCGCACGCGAGCTTCTTGAGTCGTGTTGATTCGATGACGCGCATTGTCCTCGTGCAATTTTCCTTTGCCTTTGTCCAGGCGGGGCCGATCCGCTGTCCGGGATACGGACCCCAAGCTTTCCATTGGTGAGCCAGGCTCACGTTCACCAATCCGTCCCGCCATCCTCTCCGAAGCAGGCCGACGACGTGTGTCACCTAGCCTATTAAAGGCTGAGGCTTTTCCACGCGCTGGGGCCGGTCCAGCTCAAAGTGGGAAGCAGGGTGGGAGTGGCATGACGACGTGTCCTGGGGCACCACCCCTTTGTCGTTGCCTAGCTTGATGGCCAACGGCTGGGGCTGAGGAGGCGGCGTCGTGTTCTCCCCCATCCTTGGCATGAGTGCGCTGAGGACGGCGGGGTTCTGGGCCAAGCTGACGATGATGGCCGAGAGCGCGGCCTGAAGCTGAGGGTCAACGGCAGGAGAGGCCGGTTGCGCCGAGGCATTGTCACCTTTCTCCGCACGCTTCTTGTCACGCCCCGGACCTACCCGGACACGTCAACAACCCGCCGTACAGTACGAATAGTCAACCGCAGTCCGACTCATCCATACTATACAAGGCGTCTTGAATACCATTCACACATAGTACATCCGTAAACAAACATGATGTAAAATATTTATTAAAGCAGCGGAAACAATTGACACAAGTGTTCAAGCCACACTTGGCATAATTAGGCATGCAAGCCCCCAAAATAATTATTCAGAAAATATTATCCATGAGCATTATTCATATTGTTTTTCAAAACAAGAACGGGAGAAGCACGAACCAAGTCTTCTCCTCAGAAACTTCCCGAAGCAGCGGCTGGTGGTAGCAACCTTCAAGTTCTACCTGAAACTGTGAGGTGGCCTCCCCCGTGAAGGGGAGGTCAGTACTTGGAAGCATTTGACAAGTACAATGACAACTATACTAAGTATAATCAAAGTTTAAACCTCTGAGGCCCTTAACTAGGGCATTATTACATTATAGTTAATCCGTTCATTTAATATCAATTCATCATTATTTATCACGGTCTAGAGCCCAGCTCATAATCACCGTTATCTACTACGGTCTAGAGCCCAGCTCATAATCACCGTCATCTACTACGGTCTAGAGCCCAGCTCATAATCACCGTCATCAACTACGGTCTAGAGCCCAGCTCATAATCACCGTCATCTACTACGGTCTAGAGCCCAGCTCATAATCACCGTCATCTACTACGGTCTAGAGCCCAGCTCATAATCACCGTCATCTACTACGGTCTAGAGCCCAGCTCATAATCACCGTCATCTACATCGGTCTTGCGCCCGGCTCATAATCACCGATTCCTTATAATTCAAATTCTTAGGATCTAATTCATCCATTTCTCAACTAACATTTCCAACTAATATTTCAATGCTAGTTATTTATTTATTTCAATATAATTCCTTCTTCTTGCATAATTGGCCTTAATATCAAGTATCACTTTCATACCTTCATGGCTTCTCCTCATGGCATCAAAGTATACTATCCCAAATGATATTCATGGTTGGTACAACCATCATACACACATATTCATAACATCTAAACATACACAATTTATTCATAAATTTGTGTATCATGCATACTATACTTTTAATCAATAGTAGTTCTATTTATGCATTATTAACCATCAACAATTCATGCACATCACATTTATATTCACTTAGGAAATCCCATGAAATTAACCCAAAGATTATAAGTATCATAGTCGGTCATCCTCACCTTAATTAAGCTTAAGTGCGTTCTACGTTTCTCGATTGGACTTTGACCAACTCCGGCGAACTTTGACCAACTCCGGCGAACTTTGACCAACTCCGACGAAACTCCGGCGAAGCTAAAAAATACTTTATATCAAGTTCCTAACAAGGTTTCATCATCACAAAACCCATATCAACACAAATAACCTATAAAAAGTTATTTTCCGGCAACCCGGTCGATTTGGCTTCTAAGTCCGTTTTTGGACTTAGAATCACTTTCCAACCCATTATTCCAAACTTAAATCATGTAGAACAATACTAAAGGTCTTTCATATGATATATACCTTATATGCTAGAAGAAAAACAAAGGAAAAGTTATGATAAGGTCATTACCTTAGTTTTCACACTTTTTCCTAGCTTTTTCCTTCTTAAACTTTCTTCTTGGACTCCCTTTAGCTTGAGTTCGGATTTGGGCTATGGAGATGAAGTTTGCAGAGCTCTTCTCTCCTTCTTGGTGTATTTGGGTCGAAATGATGAGTGTAAGGAGGTAGGGGTGGTTCCTTCTTGTCTCATTTAGACAAATGAGTGAAGGGAGGGGGCCTACTACATGTCAAAGGTGTCTCCCCCATCCTCTCAATTGTTGTTCAGCCAATTTGGCACTCATCCAGCCCTCAAGGGTTGACAATTTAGTGGGGTGGCCCCCACCCATGTGGGAGGTCATCCCAATTTGTCCCAAAGTGTGCAATTTGCCCCGAAAGTTGTATTTTTTTCGGACTGTTTTAAGTATATTTTATTTTATCGGGTCAAATAAAATATAACCCCTTGTTCCCAATTCTTAAGGGACCTTAGAATCAATATGCATCCCTCAACTTTAATTTAGAAGTCTCCGAAATCCCTTTTCGGGCTGTTATCTGATAGATTGCCGATACTGATAATTTGGCCCCGTTTGACCAACCGGTCAACCCTATGCCATTGTCATGGCTCAACTAGGGTATCCACCACCATATACATATTATCTAGTCCAAGATCAATATAATATGTGGCCCCGATAATATCGGGCGGTCCCCACTCCCGATGTGGGCCCCACGTGCATTTTACTATTCACGCGAAAAAATTAATACCAATTCACAACTTCGTAAATTCACTAAATATTTCATAGGGTTCAATAAATTATTAGCTTAAAGATAAATACATTTGGGGACGGTGTTACACTTCTTGTCCAAGCCGATGCGGGCGTCAGGGGCGCCGCCGTTGAGCTTGTCACGCAGGTCACCTGCGAGGTCGATGGCTTCCTGGAAGACATCCCCCTCGGCGGCCTTGTCGGCCGTGGCGTCCTCCTCGTGTTCCCTGTTCTCCTGATCCTCAGGGATGACCTTGCTGACGAGGTTGCGGTTTGACCTAGTTCTTCCCATGATCAGTGGTTAGTTGTGCTTGGTAGCGACGAAGGATGCTAACTTGATTGTTCTAGCTCTCAACGAGAGCACCAAATGATGGAGTATTAACTCCTAGATTCTAGAGAGAAGTGGGAGCTAGAGAGAGAAGTAGTATATTTGCTTTGTATTAATGAATTCTGAACCCCTACAACTACTCCCAAGGGGAGTATTTATAGAGAAAATTAGGGTTGGGCTCCCAAGTGTTGGGCTTGGGAGGCCCATTTACAATAGGGCCACTAATGGGCTGGATACAAAGTGTATAGAAATGATAAGTATAAAATCCTGTTCTAGAGGCTATCTATGGATGACGAGGGCATGGCCGATGAGGGCATGGCCGACGAGGTCACCCGGTTCTCCTGACTTCTGGATCATATTTTGGGTGGCCTTCTTTCTGGCCGATGAGGGCATGGCCGATGAGAGCATGGCCGATGAGGGCACCCGGTTCTCCGGGCTTCTGGATCATATTCTGAGTAGACTTTTTTCTGGCCGATGAGGGCATGGCCGACGAGGTCACCCAGTGATCATGGTACCTTCTGTTCTTCTGAGTATGTGGGTTCTGGGCCTAGACCCATATACTCCATCAATAAACATGACAGTCTCTCCTTTTACTATATAAAAAATGTCATGTTTATCACGAGAATGTCATTATTACTCTGAAAATGTCAAGTTTTTGCTTCACATGTTTAATAAAGATGTAAAATACATCTTTCATCTTGATGATTGTGATGACATAACAGTAACATTACTTTGAAATTAGTGTTTAAATAAAACAACTATGATGACATCCAACAACAACAACAAAATCCAAGTCTTAATCTCAAAAGAATTTAGGGTCGGCTAACATGAATCAATCTATGATATCGATGCCAAAAAGAGAAGGCAGACAAGAAAAGGAAAAAAAGTAAGATAAAATGAATAAAATAAAGATACATAAATATAAGATAACAATAACACAAGAATATAACCAAGATAAAAGAAAAATAAATAAAAGAGCATAAAAAAGCTAGAAGATAAAAATAACATAAGAATATAAAAAGATAAGGAAGATAAACGATAAAAGAAACAAGAGAGGAAAGGTAGACAAGACATCAATCGTCCACATGGATGTGCGCCCTCCACTTTGCTCTCTCCAAAGCCATACTCTCATCCAACCCAAGAAGACGTATATCAGTTCTGATTACTCTATTCCAAGTCTGTTTGGGTCTTCCCCTCCCTCTCTTCTCTGACTCTTCTCCTCATCCCTCAAGTCGTCTAACAGGTGTATCACTCGGTCTTCTATGCACATGCCCAAACCACCGCAAACGAGACTCCTGCATCTTATCTTCTATAGGTGCTACTCCCACCTTTTGTCTGATTACCTCATTCCTCAGGTGGTCTTTTCTGGTATGTCCACACATCCAACGCAACATACGCATCTCGGTCACACTCATCTTTTGAATGTGATATTGCTTCACTGCCCAACACTCTACGCCATACATTAATGTCAGCCTAATTGTTGTACGATAAAATTTACCTTTCAGTTTAGTCGGCATACCTCGATCGCATAGAAATCCTGAAGCACTTTTCCATTTCATCCACCCAGCTCTGATTCAATGACATACATCTCCATCTAATTCACCATCCTTCTGAATTATGGATCCCAAGTAACGGAACATATCACACATCGGTATCTCCTTACCATCAAGAGTAATCCCACTGTTGCTACCGCTTCTATCTCTACCGAACTTGCACTCCATATACTCAGTCTTGCTTTGGCTCAGTTTGAAACCCTTGCTCTCCAATGTTTGTCGTCATACTTCCAACTTTGCTTTAACACCGGATTGTGTCTCATCAATCAATACAATATCGTCGGCAAACATCATGCACCACAGTATATCTTCTTGAATTGACTTCGTAAGTTCATCCATGACTAAAGCAAATAAGAAAGGACTCAGAGCAGATCCTTGGTGCACTCCAATAGTAATAGGGAACTCTGCGGTCCTCCCTACACTAGTGCGGACACTTGTAGTACAAGCATCATACATATCCATGATGATGCTGATATACTTACGTGATATGACTTTTCTAGTTAAGGCCCACCAAAGAACTTCTCGAGGTACCCTATCATATGTATTTTCTAAGTCAATGAACACCAAATGCAGATCTTTTTTAGTGTCTCTATACTTCTCCACAACTTGTCTAAGAAGGTGAATAGCCTCAGTTGTTGAGCGTCCAGGCATAAAACCAAATTGATTCTACGAAATTTTCACACTTTTATGTAGTCTTTGCTCAACCACTCGCTCCCAAAGTTTCATGGTGTGACTCATAAGCTTAATCCCTCGATAGTTAGCACATTCTTGCAAATCACCCTTCTTTTTAAATAAGGGAATGAGAGCACTCTTCCACCAACTCTCTGGCATCCAACTATGATGACATCCAAATGAAATAATTTAGACATCCAAAGAAAGAAGAAAAACAAAATAAACATGGAGAAGAAAACACACGAGATGCAAGAGAAGGAGCTTACTTGGGCATGTAGCAGCAGAGCTATTATCGTCGGCTACATTCTTCGCACCCATCATCGTCACACAAATTAATCGTTGCTGGGAAGAAAGTGAGGCAGCGCGTAAATCAGGGGCAATTTTGCGATTCCATTATATTTTTAGTCGTATCAAATTAAATGGAAAACTAATGGTCCTACTTTTGCATTTTTGACAAGTTTTAGTCCTATTTAGGTAAATCACTCTTTAAGTTAGTGTAAATCATTGAAAAGATATATTCATATTTAATGATTCTCTTAATAGAAGACATTATGAGTTCATTCATAACAGAAGCTAGTGGTGGACTCGGGCCGGTTCGGGCCCGGCCCGGGCCTCTGGTTTGTAAATGATGGGCCCAGGGCCGGGCCGAGGTAAGGGCGGTTCTGGTTCGGGCCAGGCCACCCGCCCGGGTCACGAGTCGGGCCACCCGCCGGGTCGGGTCGGGCCGAGTAAATTCAATTTTTTTTACTTATTTATTCTTTATAGTTTTATACAAGTATTGAAAACAAACTTCAGGTGCATTTATTTGAAATGAAATAGGAACTACATTTGACAATTGAGAAAAAAATACAATATAAAATACATTTTGTAATTAATCGGAATCTCCGGCATAGGTAGAGCCACCCTCTGTTGATTTATCTATAAAGTTTTGGGATGGGGTAATGTCAATTTCTTGAGCTCTACGGGCCGTCTTCAACCAATCATGGTAGCATATAAGCGTCTCAAGAAATTCTGCGCTCAACCTCGTTCTAGATTGCGTTAGGACATTGTCGATCGAACTAAATTCTTGTTCCACGGCAACTGTTGAAACCGACATTGATAGCACTTGCTTAGCCATCTTTGCTAAAACCGGAAACATTCTTTCTTTTCCCTTCCACCACTTTAGAACGTCAAATTCATCATCTTCTTCAAAATCAAAATCATATGTTAAATACAAAGAAATCTCATTAATTGTGTTTTGTTGAGTAGCGGGAGTTGTTTTAGTTTTTTTAATAAGATTGGCAAATGTAGATTTCAAAATTGATTTTCCTTTAGATGAAGATGTTTGTGTCGGGGGAGGGGGCGCGTTCCCATATTGTGCATGAAACTCATTAAATAATGCATAAAATATATATATCACTAACCTCGTTGTATTTTTTTTCCGGATCAATTGCGTTATCGTCATACATTGAAAGAGGACAATAAAAAGCGGCATGATAATAGTTCAAACATTCTTCTAAAGAACCAAGTCCAAAATGAGGATCGAGAACAAATGCAATACCATAAATATGCGGAATATGTGCATAATATTTTTAAAAAAAATCGTTCATAAAATCAGCAAAATAACTCACATAAGGGGCATTCTCAAATTCCGCAAAAGCACCGGCGAGATTAACAGCTTCACGAATAAAATGGTTTGAGGTAGATTTATAAACATGACTAAAAGTTTCAGTTGCATTAAAAAAATATACCAAAGCATTACAAATTTTTTCGCAAGTTTCGATATCAGCCGAGTTTATAATATAGTTATCATATTGTTTTTAAAAAGCAGGAAAATGTTCTTTATATCTAAGAAGAACTGTCATTAACTTATAAGTATTATTCCAACGAATAGACAAATCTTTAGGAAAAGCCACATATTTCACACATCTTTCTATCAAATAATCATGTCATTTTGTTCTAAGTTGACCACTACCCCAAGTACGTCTAATCCCTCCATTGACTACCTCCAAAGAATCTCCTAACGCTTTTAGACCATCTTGCACACATAAATTTAGAACATGGCATGCACATCGTGGATGAAAAAATCTACCCATCAAAGAACTAGCACTACACAATTCACGCAAACTAGGAATAACAACAGTATTGTTAGTAGCATTATCAAAACCAATAGCAAACACCTTTTCATTCAAATTATACTCAATTAAAATATGCTCAATCAAAATATAAATATGTTCAGCGGTGTGACGATCATTAAATTCACGAAAAGCAAGAACACGTTGATGCATATTCCAATCATTATCAATATAATGTGCAATCACACTCAAATAATATAAATTATGATAAGTATCCTCCCATATGTCAGAACATACAGTAACACGCCCGTCAAAGTCTGCAAAATATTTTGTAACCTTACCTTTTCCGCCATAAAGCCTTAAAATTTCTTTCTTAATCGTTTTGAGACTATAATCTCTATATTGAGGATTTAAACAAGTTTGTGCATAATCTTTGAAAGCAAGAGTTTCAGAAAACAAATAAGGCAAATTTTCTTCAACAAGTAAGTTAGTCATACCAGTCAAATTGTGTGCATCATTGTATGAGAAATTACCAAAAGGTTGTTGGTTATTAGCAAACCTCGATATTTGAGTTTGCTTCCCCGTTCCGCCGCCTAATTTTGCATACTCCACCGTGTGTTTGGACTTAAGATGCCTTGCGGCGGAACCATGTCTGTCCGCCGGAAATCCCCAAACTATAATTTTTCTTGCACCACTTGCAAGTTGCGTTCCAATTCCCGGTGTTCGGGTCCTTCCACTTATCAAAATTATTACGCATTAGTTCAGATTTACTTTTTTCGTACCGGTTTGGGATGAGGCGGGCTCGTCGGCATCATGGCTGCCGCCACCCTCCTCCGTGTCGGCATCGTGGCTCTCCGGAATTACTTCCTCCACATCGTCGTCCTCGAGCTCTACTTCATCAATGGTCCTCGGCTGGTCTTGAAAAAAGTGACTATTATGTCAGTGCAATTCTTGTTCTAGTTGTTCGTCGGCCATCGTATCTCCATCCCTCCTTGCGTAACTTGTATCAAAATCATCTCGACTTTGAGATGAAGAGCCGATATGTGATTTACCTTTGCGGGATTTCTTCCTCACAAGCGCGTTCGTTCGATTGCGGTCGAGGTTACTCATATCAACCAAATATCTATCACCGTCCATCTTTAAAATGTAACAAATATTAATTTTAAAAAGAATTCGAACTAATGAAATAAAATTATAACAATTCTAACTTTAATGAAATAAAATTCTAACAATTCTAACTTTAATTCGTACTAACAATTATTTTATGTACTAACAATCAAAGTATTATATAAAATGTACTAATTCGTACTAAAATGTACTAACAATTCGAACTAAGTAGAAATAAATTGTAATATGTATGTATTTAGTAGATATAAGTAGATAATAAGTAGAGATTAAGTAGATAACAAATATAAATAATATAATATATGTATTTATAAGTAGATAAATAATATAAGTAGATATATAATATATCTACTTATATTAGAGAATAATAGAATTTGAGAAGATGAAGATAATTAGAGAGTACAGAGTAGAATTTAGGAAGAATTGGAGAAGAGATATGGAAAAATGTTTAAGATTAAGAGTATTTAATATTTATAATTTTTTTAACCCCACCCCCAGCCCACCCCCCACCCCCCCAAACTGCCCGGACCCCCTGCCAACCAGGGGCGGATCCAGGAATGAAGAGTGGGGTGGGCTTAGCAGGAAAAAAATTGTTATTGCAAACAAAAAGTTTAGGTTAGGCTGCTTACACTACAAAAAAACACGCCGTTTGTCACGGATTGTTGTCACGGATTCCGGCCGTGACAAATTTGTCACGGGCTTTGTCACGGAATTCTGGGATTTGTCACGAAAATTATTTGTCACGGATAAATCCGTGACAAAATCCGTGACAATATATTGTCACGGATTTGGTCCGTGACAAATTTACTCCGGCGACCGGTTTTTTACTCCGGTGAATACTTTTTTGCTTCCGGGCATTTGTCACGGACAGATCCGTGACAAATTTCAAAAAAACTCAATTATTGATTTTCCAGCGGTAACCTTTAATAATACGGTATGGGAAAAGATTTGTCACGGATAAATCCGTGACAAATCCGTGACAAATTTCAAAAAAACTCAATTATTGATTTTCCAGCGGTAACCTTTAATAATGCGGTACAGAAAAAGATTTGTCACGGATACATCCGTGACAAATCCGTGACAAATATTTTTATATAACCCAACTCCATCGTCCATTACAATTGCAAGAACAACAATCAGTTCAAAAATTCGTAGATTCGAGTGATGTAGTATCGGTTTAAAGATTGAATAATGTAATCCGTCAGTTCATCATTTTCCGAGTTTATGCTGATAAGGTATGTCATTTTAATTAATTTCTTTTAATTGTGTGATAAATTAATTATTAGCTTAATTAATTAATTATTATTAGTGAGGTTAGGATTCTTTTTTCTTTATATAATAATAATTAATTATTAGCTTAATAATTAATTAGTGAGGTTAGTTATTGTTCATTTATTTAAACTATTAACGTAATTTAGTGAGGTCATGTTAATTTTCATATTATTAACAATATATTATTAAACTATTAACGTAATTTAATTAGTTAAATTTAAATATAAATATTAATTAGTTAAATTATTGTTATTATTAATGCATAATAATTTAGGATGTGTAGTGATGATTTAAGTATTAGCTAGCTTATTATAGATTAATTAATTAGTGACTTGTAGTGATTTAATTAATTAGTTAGCTAGCTTAATTATTAGGTTATTAATTATCACCAATTATTATTTATTAGCAATTATTGTTAATGGGATGCATAATTAATATAGCTAGCTAGGATTGAAACTTTATTATTATTTAGTTTAGTGTGAATTATTATTGTGAATTATTAATGAGATAATATTTAACAATAATATTAGTTAAATGTAAATTAATTAACTAATTAATTAAGTTAAAACATTGAGGAAATGGGTTTAGAATTTGATGAGTTGATAATATTAGTTAGATTTAAATATTAGTTAATTGATCAATGATGATAATGCATGATTAGGTTTAATTTGTTTATTAATTAGTTAATTATTGTTAATGCATAATTTAGGATTTGTAGTGATTTAAGTTAGGATTCAAACTTTATTAGTTAAGTGTGAATTATATATTATTGTGAATTAATTATATTTAACAATATTAGTTAAATGGAAATTAACTAATTAATAAGTTAAATTAGTTAATTATTGTTAATGGGATTCATAATATATATAGCTAGGGTTGAAACTTTATTTTTATTTAGTTTAGTGTGAATTATTATTGTGAATTATTTTTGTGAATTCACAATAATAATTCACAATATTAGTTAAATGGAAATTAACTAATTAATTAAGTTAAAACATTGAGGAAATGGGTTTAGAATTTGATGAGTTGATAATATTAGTTAGATTTAAATATTAGTCAATTGATCAATGATGATGATTATGTTTAATTTGTTTATTAATTAGTTAATTATTGTTAATGCATAATTTAGGATTTGTAGTGATTTAAGTTAGGATTCAAACTTTATTAGTTAAGTGTGAATTATATATTATTGTGAATTAATGATATTTAACAATATTAGTTAAATGGAAATTAACTAATTAATAAGTTAAATTAGTTAATTATTGTTAATGGGATGCATAATATATATAGCTAGTTAATAATTAAAACGATTAATGCCATTAACATATTACTATTAGTTAAATATTAGTAAATCAACGCTTTTAGTTAATGTCACAAATTAAAGTTGGTTAATTCAAATTATTAATGCCACAAATTAAATAATGTACTGCTTTTAGTTAATTAATAATATTAATGTACTTATATATTATTTTGATTATAATATATATACAGGCATAATGTATAGACAAAACAGAAGTTGGATGTACCAAAAACATCATGATAACTATGGAATACTATCATGAAAGCTGCCATCATTTGGACCATTAGCGACTTCCCTGCTTATGGTATGCTTTCAGGATGGAGCACACACGGTCTTATGGGATGTCCGATATGTATGGATCAATCAGAGGCCAATTGGCTCAAATTTAGCGGGAAACCAAGTTACTTTGATTGTCACCGCAAGTTTCTGCCTATGAACCATCGATATCGAAAGGACAAGAAGTCTTTTATTGCCGGAAGAGTGGTACGAGATCCCCCTCCTCCGAGACTTACAGGTGAACAAGTTTTTAACCGGGTTCGACGTTTTCCTACGGCCGTGCAGCAACCCCACGGGGAGCCAAATGGGTATTGTGATACCCATAAGTGGACAAAGAGGAGTATATTTTGGGAGTTGCCGTATTGGAAGGACCTTCTCATTCGTAACAATTTAGATGTCATGCACGTTGAGAAGAACGTCTTTGACAATATATTTAACACGGTTATGGATTTTACCCACAAAACCAAAGATGGTCTTGCATCTAGAAAAGACATGACAATTTGGTGCGACAGACCCGAACTCGCCGTCGATCTAGAATACGTGGGTAAAAAAATTCCAAGAGCAGTCTACCAACTCACAGCCCCACAAAGGGAATCAATATTAGAGTGGCTTGTTTCTCTGAACTTTCCAGATGGCTATTGTTCTAACTTGTCAAGATGCGTGGACCTGGACAAACAAACAATGACGTCGAGCATGAAAACTCATGATGCTCATGTAATCATGCAACGACTTCTGCCGATTGCACTGAAAGAGATGCTTCCTGCAGACGTCTGGGGCTGTATTACCGAAATCAGTCAATTGTTTCAGTCGATATGTTCCGCCGTTTTGGATGCCGAATCCCTGAGGAGACTAGAAGACAATGTTCCTATTCTGATGTGTAATCTGGAAAAGATACTGCCCCCATCATTTTTTGATGTAATGGAACATCTTCTAATACATCTTCCGTATGAGGCTTTGAATGGAGGGCCCGTCTTCTATCGTTGGATGTACAGATTTGAAAGGTTAGTCATAATTTCATTTATAAACGATGATTTGTTTAATAAGAACATTTGTTTGTTTACAAATTTTATTTTGCATGACAGATTTCTGGGAGATTTGAAAAAGAAAGCGACCAACAAGGCACACATTGAGGCTTCAATTTGTCAAGCATATATTCAACAAGAAACCTCAACGTTTTCATCTTTTCATTTTGAGCGTGAAGTAATCAGTAAAAGAAAGAGACCTGCTCGGAACGATGACATTGGCGAGGATTCATATGATAAAGTAGTTTCTATTTTCAACTACCCAGGTAGAGGTAAAGGAGCTGCGACTTACCGTTACATCGTGGGCGGAGAAATGAAAATTGCATATACTTACATCCTCATGAATTGTCCAGAAATCTTACCATTTTATAAGTAAGTTGAATTGGTAGTTACATTTGTAATATAGCTAATATTTTTTTAATAATTAGAGTGTTATAATAATATCTTTATGTTCAATTCACAGTGAATTTAGAGCGTCTTTATCAGCATTTCCTGATGATGCAATTGATGCAATGGTGGACTCTGACTTTGCATTATGGTACCAACAGCAGGTATTATATATATATATATAAATACATTATATATACTATTAGCTAGTAATTTTTAATCATTACCTAATGTTATCATGTTTTAATTTGCAGATCAGGTACCGTGGGATTAACGACCCTCTGTTAGTATCATTATCGTGGGGCCCTTCTTCCTATGCAAAGGTTTGGCATTCATATGTGATAAACGGTTATACGTATCACACAGTTGAATATGGAGAAGGTCGACCAACAATGAACAGCGGGTTATGTGTCCCGACCATCGGTTCTGATAACTCGGAAACCAATTTTTTTGGTTTCTTGCATGAGATTCTCGAACTTCAAATGCCTTCTGGTTTGCAAGAATTAACATGCGTGTTGTTTCGCTGCACATGGGTCGACCCTACACGTGGTGTGAGAAAAAATTCAAAATATAATATAATTGACGTCAACCACTCTCGTGTGTATCAGAAAAATGAGCCATTTATACTCGCTCAACAAGCAGCCCAGGTTTATTATGCAGAGTATCCTTCAACGAGGCGCACACGGAATCCTTGGGTGTGTGCCATTAATATCCGTCCGAGCAAAATTGTAACACAGGCTCAACAAAGGGATATTGACTTTGATGCTTTTCAGCAAGATTTTTTCCACCCTCCGCCTATTGCTGATACGGTCAACCATAACATTCAGTTAAGTGACCCAAATGGCGGAGATGTTGAAGTTATGCCTGAAACACACCTTCCGCCCCCTATACCTCAAAATGAGCGCGAAATTGAAGAATTATATATACAACAACTGCACGATGACCAGGAGGAAGAAGAAGAATGGATATCTGGTGATGAAGATACAGAAGAAGAAGTTGCCTATCAAGAAAATACTGATTCTGATAGCGATTAAATGTATAGTTAACAACCAATGTAATTACTTTTAATTGAACTATTTTAATTTGAATTTTTAACTTTCTTTCGTCATTATTATATTATTCCAAGATATAATAGTTAGGTATGTAATTCGCAACTATCATTTCTAAACAAAATAATTATTCCATATTATATTGTAAAATAGCGATTAATTAATTAATAAAATTAAGTTTTTAAAATTATTCAATTGAAAATTAGTGGTTCATTATTATCGATTCGTAAATTTAAAATTAATTAGGTAATTTCGAAAATCGAAAATTAAATAATTCGAAATTTAACATTATTTAAAATTCGGAAATTAATTTTTTAACATTATTTGTTATTAGTTTTTTAACATTACAAAATTTTAATAATTCGAAATTTAATAAACAAGAACATGAATTTATTTATTAAATTTAAAAACTAAGTAGAAAACACACAATTTTTTATCATTTATTACATTCAACAACTCACAATACAGATAAACAAATAAACACAATATTATTCATTAGAGTCAAAACTTTCATCTAGAGGCCTATCAAGTAGCTCGTTAATTCTTTCTGCAGCTTCCGCGTTTATAGGTATCATATACTCCGAACATTGTTCTGCACGTAAAAGTGCCCTACGCAAGTTTTTCCCTCGTGAAACGTTGTATGAGTCCGATTCATAGTCTATAATATCGCCAAAGCTTTCAAGCGGTCTACTCATCACCTCACGGATGCTTTGAATTGCTTCTGCATTTCGAGGCTTCATCAACTGTGTAACTTGTTTTAATCTTTGTAAACTCCTACTGATCAACTTCCACACATCTGGTTCTGGATTAGCCATTTTTTCGCACCGAAAAAATGGGACTCTAAGCACATATTTATACTTAAATTTGTCACGAATAGATCCGTGACAATTAAAGTAGCTGACGCCTCGTCTGATTAAGGCTGAAAAAGCTTTAATATTCCCTGCACCGGTTTGTCACGGATTCATCCGTGACAAATCCGTGACAAAAATCAAAAATTTGAATTTTGTTACGGATTTGTCACGGATGAATCCGTGACAAACCGGTCAACCTGCCGTTCTGCCGCCTCGTCTGTCGTTCCCTGCCGCCTCGACTGCTGTTCCGCAGTTTACAAGTTCCGATAACTTTGTCACGGATTAATCCGTGACAAATTTCAAATTTAAAAATCCGTAATTAATTTCTCACGGGCTTTGTCACGGACGGGTCCGTGACAACCCCTAATATATAAACGACACTTAGCCATTTTTTTCTCTTACGCTTCCCAATTCCTTCAGCAACCCTAAACGCCTCCCACTACTCCCTTACGCCTTCCGACACCCGCCCACCGACACCCTCCCAAACGCCTCCCACTCCGCCGCCCTGCTGCCTCTCTTACACCCGCCGACCGCCACCCTCCCAAACGCCTCCCACTCCGCCGCCCTTCTGCCTCTCTTACACCCGCCGACCGCCGCCGCACACATCTCACCGGCCACCGCGGATTATCTCCACCCCTGCCGCCGTTCTTCGAAGCCGGCCTTCTCTTCTTTCCCTTTCATTTCTTGCCTTCTTCTCCGAGGTTATGTTTCTAACTCTTTAATTTCCGAATTTTTTAGAATAAATGTTTTAAAAAGCCAAAAAGTTAATGCATGTTTTTCTTAATATTCTTTAATTGTTTAATTTAATGTGTATATGTTAATAAGTTATCATGCATTGAATATGTGTATATGTTTAATGTTTACATGTTTCCGAATATTAATATGCATGCTCGAAATTTTATGGCATGTTTTTAATTATTTAATGCATGTTTTTCTTAATATACATGCATGTTTCTATGTTTTTCATAATATTCATATGCATGCTCGTAAATTTATTTATTTAATGCATGTTTTTCTTAATATTGTTTTAATGTTTATATGTTTCCGAATATTCATATGCATGCTCGTAATTTTATTGCATTTTTTTAATTATAGTCGGATTACACGGATATAATGCATGTTTTCCGAATATTCATATCCGAATAGTCGTAATTTCCATATAAGGCATGTTTTTCTTAATATTCATGCATGTTTAAATGTTCTTCTTCATATTCATATGTGAGGTTAGATTTAACGTTTCATAATATGTGTATCATTTGTTTATATGCTTTAAATATGCCTTAGATATTGTTAATTTAAGAATGCCTGTTTTAGAATAGTTAATTATTAAATATTCAGTCAAGGTTATTTTGAGTTTTTGTTAATTTCGGATATTTATTAAGAATAATAATTTCAACTCCATTAATTTTCGCCCCCTCATGTTACACTTTCAAAAAAGTTAACATGTCTAACCCAACAAAATAATGAAACTGTTAATTATTTTTTTTATAATATTTCGGATATTATATTATTTTTTTAATATTATAAAACACTTTAAAAAAATTTGGATCATTTAACTGATTTTTAAATAATTTCGGATATTATAATATTTTATTTTAAATAAAACGTTGTTTCATAAATAACATAAAACAGAAATGAAGTAAAAAAATGTATTTTATATATTAAAATAGAAATAAAAAACCAAACAAACTGTTTTTGTTTATATAATACGAAAATGATTTCATATGTTTCATGAAAAATTGATTTTATGGGTTTCATGAATAAACAAAAAATGAAACTGATTTTTAAATTTTTTTTGAAAAAATTGATTTTATAGATTTTAAAAATCAGGTCACTGTTTTTTTATAAATTAATACCATACACAATTAAATTCCATAACATAAAAATCATACAAAAAACTCATTCTACCCCTCATATTAAACTCAAGTTTAATATGTTCTATATTTCAAAGATTGATAAATACGTAACACAATTAAATTCAATAACATAAAAATCATACAAAAAACTCATTCTACCCCTCATATTAAACTCAAGTTTAATATGTTCTATATTTCAAAGTTTGATAAATAAATAGGAAACTAATAAGTTTAAACCATGATACCCCACAAAAACTTCATAAACTGATTTTAGAAAACTGTTTTTTATAAATAATACCAAATACAAGATGTAATAAATTGTATTTTTCTAAATTAATGCAAAAAACTGATTTTCGATGATTTATAATTTAATAGGGAAAAACTGATTTTATTAGTTTAAATTAAAAAGTTTGATCAATTGATTTTATATAAGGTTTCATAAAAAATATACACAACACAAGTTACCTCCATAACATAAAAATCATCCAAAAAACTTGTTCGACCCCTCATATTAAACTCAAGTTTAATATGTTATATTTATCAAAGTTTCCTACCACACAAAAACACCATAAAATAATACCTAACATCATGAAATTCAATAACATAAAAATCATACAAAAAACACATTCTACCCCTCATATTAAACTCAAGTTTAATGTGTTCTCATATTAAACACCAGTTTAATATGTTCTATATATTATTTCTCAATAATTTTAGATGAGTGAGCACGAACGCCGTCTTTCCACCATTGCTCGTCGTGGGCGTCAGAATTCACGACGGGCCTCAAATGCTGATCGTGATATCAATGATGATATCAATCCCGACGAAGGACAAGCTCTTGACGGACATGTCCAAACTCCTCCCTCCGAACAATCAGACGCTCATATAAGCGTGCATGGGGAGGGGGCATCATCTCATGCACCTCCTTCATCTCGTGCAATATATGCCCCCCCCCCCCCCCCCCCCCCACTCAAGAAGAGCGCCACAATCCCGGTTCGCTTGAGGTGACACCTCAATCGATCCATAGGTAATAAAAAACTAACATTCTCTAATATAAAATAGTATAATCTCTTTATCTAAGAATTAATACAATTGTTTTTATCAATTATCAATTTTTTGAAGCGATTCTGAGGTCTTGAATAGAATCAAGGCCATTGTTTGTGGTCATTTCACCGGGCCGTGGTCGACTTATGGTGAGGTTCCGGCGGCCACTCGTGAACTATGGTGGCGGTTGTTCAAGGTAAAAATAAATATTTTTGTTACATTTTAGTAACTTAAATTTAAGAAATAATGATATATCAATGTTTTTCATGAAGGCTTCCCATCGTTGGCATTTCGCCCTAGACCAAGCGATTCTCAAAGAATACAATTCTAGGATTTCTGGGTGGTTGAGACCCACTTTTAGGACCGCCCGGTCTACGGGTAAAAAGCCAAAGTTCCTTGGCGATGATGTGTGTGAGATGCTTTGCCGCCACTGGGCTACGGATGCCTCATTTTTGCTGAGAAGCGAAATGGGCAAGGCAAACCGGGCTTCCGAGAAAGCCAAGGAAGTTCAATGGCACGGGGGCCGCAAACCCCAAAGTCAACATAAAAAAGATCTGGTAAACTCTATTTAGTTAAAATTATTTCCATTCCATACCATTATGTATATATAATTTTTTATTAACTTTGAAATCCGTGTAGGAAGGATCTGGACCCGTGCCAAAACGGGTCACGCCATTGAAACTCATGGCACATTGCTGGACTAAGAAGGGTGCCATGCCGCCTCCCCGCATTTCTGAAATTGAAGTAAATAATGAAACATAATTCAATAAATTTCGATTTTTTTAGATCTCTTATAATAAATTTTTGAACTTGTAGAAAAAATATGAGGAAGAGCGGGGTAAGAGAGTTGATGAGCTAGCTGATTCTGATGACGAACTTGATGAAAATCAAGATGATGAAGCCATCTTGGCGGCAACCGGAGTTTACAAGGGCCGGGTGCCGTTTATGGGTTCTGAAGGCGTACGGATCCTCGAGAAGACCAAAAGAGCTAGCTCATCTTCTCATTCGGCATATGATAGATGATCGGGTTACCCGCCTCGAGAAACTATTGGAGGAACGTGAAGCCGAGGCTCGAAGGCGGGATGAAGAAGCTCGGATACGGGATGAAGAGCAAAGAAGAACAAGAGAAAGGTTGGAAGAGATGGAACGCCAAATGTGTATTTTCAACGCCACCTACCGTCCATCCATGCACATACAGCACCCCGAGATGACCCCACAAGTTCCCTTCGCGGGCAATATGGGCAATATGGGCAGTATGGGTAGTAGGGGTTTTGCTAATTATAGCCACATCTCCAACAACTTTCCATATGGATATTATGACGATATCCCGACTCCCGGAGCTCAAGCTTACCGTGGCAGCAGCCGTGCTGGCAGCCGCAGTGGCAGTCGAGGCGGTCATCGTGGTGGCAGCCGTGGCCACGGAAGGCAACCCGATCATCGTGACGAACCTGATGATGTTGATGCTGATTATGATGACCATTGATGGTTTGTAATAATTAGTTTATTAACATTTTAAGGATTTTAAAATTTTGATGTGTTAATGTATGAATATTAATGTGTAATGGTTTGATTGTGTTTAAATAATAGTTTATTTGTGTTTTATAATGATGGTTTGATTAGATTATTATTTATTATGATACCTAATGTGTAATGGTGATTAATGATGATTGTTTAATTATTTATTATAAACAATTATTTATTATGATTATTGTTTAACTATTTATTATTAAGTTTAATTTTTTAAAAAAGCGCCTAAATTTTAATGGTTATTTTTATTAAATAAACTTTTGAAATAAACTTTTAAAAATGCGCTGAATTTTTAAAAAATTTTTTAAAAAAATTTAAACTTTTGTCACGGACTGTTCCGTGACAAAATATAAATTCACGCTAAATTAACGTATTTTTTTTTAAAGAAAAATGTTTTGTCACGGATGGGATCCGTGACAAATTCAAAATTTTGAATTTTTTGAAAATTTTAAAGCTCCCGCTCACTCTATTTTAAAATTTTCAATTTTTTTTCAAAATATTTTGTCACGGATATGTCCGTGACAAAATTTAAAATTTGAATTTTCCGGACCGTTTCAAATACCCGCCCACTCTATTTTGAAAAACCTTTTTTAAATTTGTCACGGATATTTCCGTGACAAGTAATTATTTTTTTTTGAAAAATAAAAACATTTATTCACGGATGCGTCCGTGACAAATGAAAGGCGATGGGATTCCGGTGAAGTGTTTTGTCACGGACCGTGGCCGTGACAAATCCGTGACAAACAGTCTCACGGATTAATTTCCGTGACAAAAACGTTATCACTCCCCTGGTGTCACGGATGGGATCCGTGACAAATCCGTGACAAAAAATCATTTGTCACGGATTTTTTGAACTATCGTTCGTGACAAAATCCGTGACAAACGGCGTGTTTTTTTGTAGTGTTAGGGCCGTAATCGAATTGAGTTTTTTTCGAGCTACGCGAATTCGAGCGTGATTTCGAATTTAATTTAGTGATCTGAGTTTAAGAAGCTTTTTTTAACTCGAACACGAGCTAGATTTTGAGTTCGAATAGTTGTTCAAGCTGAGTTCGAGCATAGTGGTATTCAGTTTGATCCGAACTCAAGTCTATCAATAACTCGTAAATTATAGAAATAAATTTTATTTATCTTAAAATTTAAACATTTTCATTGCAATTTTTTAAATATATTTGAACACTAAAAAAATAGAGTTCATATATCTATTTTATTCAAGCCGAGTTTGAGCATAAATTAAATTAATAATCAAATAGAATTACATAACTATTGAATAAAACTAATGCACTAATAAAACTATTATAATTTTAATAATAATAATAATAATAATAATTTTAATAATAATAATAATAATAATAATAATAGAAATAGTATATGACCAAATAAGGATAGTTGATAAAGAGTAACTTAGTTATTTTAATGATTATAATTATGTTTAAATTTTAATGCTTATAAAAGTTACTCATGGTGACTTGGGTCAAATAATAGTAATATTCATATAATAATAACAGTATTATAATAATAATATAATATTAATCATAAAATTTATGTTGTAAAATAATATTGTAAACTTGTAATATAAAGTGCTTTCATTGATGGTGTGGGTGAGTGGGTGAGATGGGATTGCATAATTTGCAGCTGGCTCCAAACATCAACTACATACAATTGTTTAATACTCCGTATGTAAAGTTTTGCTCCTCAATTTATCCCACACCGACTGCAAGGATGGTTCACCCTCCTGAGTGTCCTATATATAAATCACTTCTTGGTGCAATCACACCAAGCTCTATTATTACGCATCGGGATCATTTGTTCTCGGGATCATTTGTTCCCATGACTATGGGCTTTAAACAAAGTTTGGGCAGCCTTTTGGTTTTAGAGCTTCTTAGAACACTTCCTTGTAGACTTGGGGTGAGCTGAGTTTTAATTTTTGGGTGGGCTGAAAATTAAATCTCTTTCTATACTAACAAAAAAAATTGGGTTGGGCTGGGCTAGAGCCCACCCTAGACCCTACATAGATCCGCCCATGCTGCCAACCCACCCCCAACGGCTCTATTGGCCCAAAAACAAAAAAATAAAATAAAAATAACCGTTGTGACCCGGACCTGGGCCCGACCCGGCCGGGCCAGGTCACCTTTTGCCAGAACCGAGCCCGCCCCCCGCTGCTCCCCGGTTCGGGTCTACACCCGGTCCCGGGCCCGCACAGTAGCAGGCCAGGCCGGGCGGCCCAAACCGAATCCACCACTAACAGAAGCCATTGAAATTTTTAATTTTTTTTTCAAATCAAACGCAAATGGGTTTTCATTTCTCTTGTACTAACAATTGAGAAAAAGATGGGAAGATTACACTAAATCTTCGTTAAAAAGTGTACTGTTGTAAATCTTACTGTAACAACAAATACACAGAATTGTTTCTCACCGCTTGAAACAAATTCACAAAATTGATAAGATCCTCTAGGCAGAGCCTCTAGTTTCCCTCCCCCCTGGGACCCCCAACCCCCAACCCCCGACCCCCCCCAGGGGCGCCCCCCCCCCCCAAAAAAAAAAATTAGGGTTTAGAATTAGTATAGTTGGAGAAGGAAACTAGCTGTGACATCAAAACGTTACATTATGAAGTACATACAGAGTGTAAGGGAAGCAAATGAATAACTGAACTACATCTAAAGCTTGTAGTAGGAGTCAGTGGACTGCAAAAATGGGACTGTTGTTTGGATGCCTACTTATCTTGGAGTGAAGCTACTGCTACAAGCCTAGCATGCAAGCCAAGAGAAATGCTAGAGGGCAAAGTGGTACACATAGGTTATATATACACCCTTGGGGGATTTACTTGATGATACCTAAAGTGAGGGAAAAGTGATAATTTCACGAGGTGAGTGTATATTGATGCAGTAAAGCATGCAACGTGTGATATTATGAATCTCCAGATGAGAGAACAACAAAAACATCATCGATGGACCACTTGCGGCACTGTGACTTGTTGGCAGGGTTAATAATGGCCCGCTCTGTGGCAGCAAGGCGGTATCCGATCACAATCTCATGCCTTTGCCGGCCTCGTACCATTATATCAATGAAACAGAGTTCTTCCTTGTCATATAAATAAAACTCTGCAGGCTTGATACACAATTCATTTCCCTGCATACACACAGGAATGGAGTGTATCAATCTCTCCGTTATATGGAAAGTATGGGAAGAGCAGTTTAACCATCTCCTCCCTTTGTCTTCTCAAGTAATCTACTACGAAATCGGTGCACACTGCAAAAAGGATCTTAAAAATTGAGTCATATTAGGTTACCCTAATAGGAATAGCGCAAGATTTTATACATCAGTTCAATAGTTTGTATTTAACAGATAAGTGTCGAATAAATAAACAAACTACAATGGGATCAGATACCATATTAAGACTCAAGGCTCAATCCTAAACAAAACAACTTATAAATATGATAGTATTTTGATTAAATGCATGACATTAATGTTTAAGCGTCAAAGTATCTCATCTAGATGAAGCAAGCAGAGGATATGAGTTGTCCCTTGATAAGACTTAAGATTTGATTACAAAAGGTGAATCTGATAAGAGTAGTCAAGACTTTATATGTGAGTTAGTATCTTTGTACTTGACCTGTGCAGTTTGACTTAACATGACCTAAAAAATAATTGCTCATTAGAGCATACCAATTTTGATACTACTAAGACTTAAAATTTTAACTTAGTAGAATTGAATGCTCATTTGATCTTAAATGGCTCTGATACTACTAAGACATAAAATTTCATTATAAAGTTCAATATGATAATAGTAGCCTAAGACCTTATTAAGTGTGAATTGATATAGGAGTATTTATTTTCAGCCGGTGTGAAATTGCTTAACATCCCCTATTTATGTCCTCTATACATGATTACATGTAAGCATTTTACTAACCATATTGCCCTAGGCTTTACTGTCTAAACTCATACTATAGTTTTTATATTGTTGGACATGTCGAGCTTCTTTTAAAGAATAAAATGTAAAAGTTGTACTATATTCAAGTTAAGATGTGAATGGAATCAAATACCTCTTCTGCAAAGAGTTCTTCGAGGACCCGATTTATTTGTTTGTCTTCGGCTACCATAGCCAGTGCCATGCTCACCAGCTCATTAGATAGCACATAGTCACTGATCCTAGAAACCGACACAAGGTTTCTAGTCCTTGAGTCCAATATCTCGCTTATAATTATTGACTTGTCAGAAGCTTGTTGCATTTCACGGATCCACAAGCTCTGACAGAAAGCAGCATGACGTAGAGGAACTGGTTTGGAATTTTTATACGGAAGACGTTTTGACTGCAGTTCCATAAAATAAAACTCAGCAAATTGAATCAGTACTAATCAAGATATGACCAACTACTACTCTTCATGCACTTAATTTCAATAAAATTATGTGCAACTAGATATACTGAAATACCTTTTGGTCCTATACTCCTTGTTACTTTTTAGTAGGGTTGTAACTTGTAAGGGGACAGAACATCTGGTGAACAGCTATGCTTGGACTTTTCAGTCTCCATTCAGGTGTGTATAAGTCAATTAAATGAACATAAATGAGCCTTCTTTTAGAGATCGTGCAAACAGAGCTTAAAAAGCAGGAAGCTCATTAAATAAAAGCTCATGAACAGTTAGTTAGGTTTAGTTGAGCATGTTTGTGAAGAACAGTTAAGTTTATATTAGGAAAGTGAAGATTACTTTAAACGTGTTTTGTCATTTTAAAGCATATTCCCCATAAAAGCATGCTTTTGAAGATTCTGAAACATAACTCTTGAACATATTCCCCATAGATTATTTTAAGTTTATATTGGGAAAGTCAAGGTTACTTTGGATGTGTTTTGTCATTTCTTTAGTTATAAATCTATAATGAAAAGTTAAAGAGGGAGCATCACTTTTCAAAATATGTTCCTTTTGCACAAGAGATTGTTTTTAACCCAAAAGTGTTACGGAGTACTACCCAATATGTTTTATACATTTATTTATGATTCGCTAAATTATCATAATCAACTTGTTTGTAACTCTGGTTAGTATAAGACGTGTAGGATTTACATTTGTCATGTCTATCATGACTTCCTATTTAATGTTAAGATGCATATTTTAATTATTGTATCAAAATGCACTATATTAGCCGTAATTATTGAATAGACGCTCTATATATATCCATGAGACTTAACATAAAGCTATGCATTTGATTTATGTAAATATGTAACATTAATTTAAAGTGACACACAAGAATGTACACATAAACCTAATTTTGTATGTATCCAATTGATAGGATAACATTCTAATTTTTGCGGTTTGTCACCAATCTTTTGTGATGGCTAGCTTACACAAATAGATGTTTTGTTTTTGGTGGTGATAGAGTATCCTTACTTGGGATGCCCCTTTTGATGTTTTTGCTACTATACACATGTACATAAACACTTTGGATATATATATATATTTACAGTTTATCCAAAAAAAAAAAACTAATTTTGTCATAAATAAATAAATAAATAAATAGAAAGATGAAGTGAGCTGCAGTGGAACAAGTTTATGCTTTTGATTCGCACTTGATATTTGTCTATTAAAGGGCTGTTCTCAACTATAACAATGACCTGAATGTCTCGGATGAGGAGGAGGGTCGCAAGAGACCGCGAATCAGAATGAACAATGGAGTCTCCAAGAGATGCATCTGCAAGAATTAATATCTATTCATTTTAGAGTTAGTGACCAGCACAAGGACAAATACTGAATATGAAATTTAACAATATCTGCAACTTTCCAGTAAATACTATACAAGTCTTTATACAGTAATTATTAGTAAGCCAAGTCAGTGTGGAAGTTGAACTTACGGAATCAAAGGTTTCTAGAGGAAGACTCTCTAAATGACGTCTGATTACAGCATTCCCCTCACGATGGATAAGTTTAATGTTCACTAATTGTGAAATATCCAGACTGCCATCAGTAAGCTTCCTTTCTCTATCTTTCTCAACAACCTCATTAAACATCCACAGCTCTGACCCTGGAGCCAGGAGTGCTTCTAATACCTAACAAACAAGCACATATTGACAGAAGCTACGTATGAAATTATGATTGTGTGACTTATAATCCAACACTAGTAAAATGAAAGACGGAAACTATTTAGTATGTATTATAACACAATGGTTGTTCACTATATCTAATATGTAAGCGTGAGGTAGACTTCACCTATTGAAAATCCTTTTGGGGTTAGTTATGTCCAATAAAATATGATAGCATCATGATCTATTGTAATTTGTTTATATGTTTCACATTCCAACACTTATGTCTTTATGGTAGTCTGCTTGGGGTTGGTTTGACTTGTTTATTCACCCCTAAAATTGTTCATCCCAGTTTGAACAAAGGGGGCGGGGTAAGGGTGTCAGGGTGTGTGATTCTTTTGGGTGAGTTGGGCCTCATTTTAAATAAAAAACGAACTAGAGATATAGAGAATGATTGTAGTTTTCAAAATTAGTGTCATTATAATCACCAAAACCTTAATTTCAACTAGTTGTGGTTGTTGGCATGAAAGTCATACTGCCGGGTTCAGTTATCAAACCCCGAAATTTCAAAAGTAATTAATTTTAGTCCAATTCAAAATAACTTTCAATTAAACATCAATATTGAGTGCAGCAGATGCCACAAATGTATAGAAGAGCATTTCTACTTGCTATGTTAGAATTACCATTATCATATCATCAATGTCTCGCCTCCAACCACAGAATAGTATTCTCTCTGGAAATTTTGGAGGGTCACTCATTCTAGGGAAAATGCCTCTATGCACCTGCAATAAACAACCAAGGATATATAAGGGAGCAAGATCATAGACTTTGGCTACAGACACCAGACACATAAGGGTGAAAAAAGAACTATATTCATGTAGCCAATTTCTGACCAAAACACACCCATGAAAAATCGAGGATGTCATAATTTGAGACCATATTTAAATATGATTGACTTTGAATATGCAGATCAGCCAAATAAATATGCCACATGATTATATATAAGCATTTACTCGAGAGAAGGATATGTATATGACCTCTTCCAAGGGAGCTGGGGTATACGTATCATCATCCTCAGCTATAACAAGGATCTCATCACCTTCTTTTAATACATAATCGTCATCAGGGTTTATGATTATTTTCCCACCATCTGCAGCATCCTTAACTCCACAGGGAATTGCATCTGAGAAAGAAGTAAGTGCATCTCTGAAACATAGACCATCCAGTTGTGGCCATCTCTTAATGTAAAACTCAGCATTTTCAAACCCTAGGATGTCTTCCCATATCTGCCATTTAACACGAAAATATTTCAATATTGATATACTTCAGGTTGTGTTGCGTCACTCAACTAGTCAGTGACCTTTTTTTCCAGATGTATTTTAAAATTGTTCACAGAACTATTTCTAATACATAAGTGTAAACCTCCCCTCTTTAGAATCTTCTTGCGGTGAGCTAGACCGAATCTAATGTAGTGTATTTGTTTCTTTGGCACCCGTGATTTGGGGTTAGCTTGCTTAAAGTCACTTTGGACCATTTATCCACCAATTAAGTTGTTCAAATTGGATTTTTTAGTGTGAAATAGACCTAATTTAACATCGTCCATAGCACATGGACACACTACACTAAATGTTTGTATACGACCAATCCATACGTTTAACTCAATATCTTCTAAAATCATCTCATTCGCTTTAATATTTCAAAGTAGACTCTTAATGAAAAACAATGATGAAAGCAACGACTTATCAGGGAATAGAATACATTATATTGGTCTGACCTGTGCAAGGCCAGGCTGGAGAGCACACTTGATCATCAACCGTCCAATGACATCATGTGCAACAACTGTTTCGACAAGATCTCCACCAACAAGCTTCACCAAGGGTTCACTGTCAAGATCACTCATCTCCACAACAACATGACCCCTCAACCCTTCCTTCACGCCTACGAGGCTGAGCACAACCCTCAAAGCACGCGCATCACTCTTGTATACATGAAAAAAGTTTACAACTAAATTAGTTATGGCATTGGGGCTCTACTTCATACATGGTCAACCCATATGAAATTTTGAAACATGCTGAACCTGATCAGCTTTCTCATCAGAAGCTAAGACAATGATGGCACGTGCCTTTGAGACTGACACCTGCATTGCATAACAGAAAAAATAAATACTGTAAGGGGCATGGTCAGACATAAGCTAAGAGTCAGGACGTGTTAAGAGTATCACACCTAAAAATAACAAAAATCATGTGTTTCACCTTAAGTTAGACTAGCTAGTCGATTAAACTTGGGTGATTTCATCCATGTCCATTATAGTCCGACTGAGAGACTCTGTTCTAGGACTATTGCTAGCGCAAATGGCCCATTGTACACCTAGTTGTGAGTTTGAAAACTCATAACAGCCCGTGATCCCAATATTAGTGTGGTTTGGCTCAGGGATTTATGGTCCAATTGAGTTCAAATGTTTAATATTGTATTGTGTGCTCAGGCTTACTCTGGTCCATTTGAGCTGTTGCGACCCAAATATGAATTATATCACAAAACAATCAGGTTGTGGCCATGTAGGTTAACCTAGGTGATGAAAAAAAATCGATTAAAGATAACATAGTGCGTAGTATATGCTTTCCTGCCTTCTTTAAGTCAGCAAGTATGAGAGGACTGCCACTCCTGCAAATAACTGAAGTTCCCATGAAGTCAAATTCTAGCTTTGATATGTCGATCTCCATTTCTTCTTTGTCTCTTTCTGCAAGCACAACAACAACTCCGCCGCCAGTGCTCATATTTGCAATGGCTAACTGTTTCAACAGTGACCCCTGCAGTAAAGTATCACATTATAGTCACCACCTGATTAAGCCTCAAAGCATCACCAGCTTATAAAGATTATTATTCAGGATAATATTTTGATTTTTTGGCACACCATTTCTAGAACAACCACAACTTCTTTATGAACAATTTATCACTCTGATAATCTTTTGGTGACACTCATGTCACGGGCAGACAAGTTGATTGATAATGCAATTTTCAATTTTTTCCATCTAATAAAGGTACACGCTTCTGGTACGTTCAATTCTTTCACACCGGCACATACATTCATGGCCAGACATCCCATATCATTTGTATGGATCAGGCTAGCCTTTAATACCACATTAGAACTTGAGATTTCATTCTAAAGTTAACCTGAGGGAAGATGTAGTCCAAAATTTTATGTTGGGTTTTTTAATTATATTTTGGTGATACGTGACAAAACTCTTCGACACAAACCCAAGGCTTATAGATTACTTCCAGATCATATCAATGCGGATGTACGATGCTAAAGAGACCTACCAATTTATCACTCCATCCAAGAATAAGAATATGATTGCTTTCAATGACCTCGCTTTTGCCTTTCCGTAGAGAATCCACCTTCTCCGATATAGCATCTGAAACAAGTCCAAGCATCATGGCAAATATAAGCATGCCGCCTGAAGTTATGAGAACCGAAACCAACCTTGACCCTATGCCTGCCATGTCAGCATGACTCCCCGAGTCTGCTACAAAGGTCCAAGAGAGCCAAATAGACTCGGTAAAGCTCTTATCACTCACAGCGTACAATGCCAACCCTCCATATCCAATTAGAAAGAAAGTGGCAAAGAGAAGTGCCAAGAGCTTGGCGTAAGGGTAAATTGAGAAACACACATCAACCATATAAGCAATCCTTTTTTTGAATGGAATCTCCTCCTGGTTAACCATTGTTAGATTTGGGAGGTTCATCATTTGTGGCAACCAATCAAGATACTTGTACAGCAGAAATGGCATAATTAGGGTAAAAACTACTGCATACAGAGCAGCTGCTCTACTCTCAGCATCTCCAAAGTACAATGGAGTAGAAGGAGTATTTTCAAGCTCAGGATCGCCTATGCTGCCATTGTTAAAGGTATTTCTATGTCTACATGATAACTTTTGAAGCCTGGCATTCTCATCCTGCAATCATGTTTACAACTCCATCACAACTCTGTACCTTTAACAATCTATTCTTTATTATGCATATTGATATTACGAATGAGTTGCCCAAACATTATTAAAAATAGTTATGGTGCTATATCCACATCTTTTTTATGGTAATTGAACGACGTATTTCAACAGAGCTGTAAATGAAAAGTGGAAGGAAATACCTCAAGTTTATAAACTATACTCCTCAAATAAACTGCGTGTGATACAGACACAATACAAATGACGTTAACCTACAATGAGGAAGTAAACAATCAGAAACTATTCCATTTAACATGAATATTGTTGAGCTAAATAAAATATACTACCTCATGTTCTAAATAAACTTCATGTTTTCCTTTTTGTCCAACAAAACAATCATTTTTTCAAGGAAAAAAACAAGTGGTTCTTATCATTACACTCATTTCTACCCAATTCTTAATCATGCATTTTTCTCTTTAACCATTCTCTTAATAAGCATTCCAAATTCAAACAAAAAGTTTTGCCTAAATATTGACTTATATCGATTGAAAATAAAATAATATAGAGCACATCAATATATAAGATTCCAGATTACAACACTTATCACTTTAATACGGGATCCCAAATATCAATATTACATGAGAGTCTGGTCTGATTGTGCTTCGTGTCTTTTTGTGTGTACCCATCACCCATGTAACACCTAAATAGTCTGTTTAAAGTCAATTTAACCCATTATCCACCTTCAAATATCCACCTCATTTTCAATCAGATTGTGATTGATTTGTTTGGCACTAATAGTTTGTGATAGACAGTTTGAGTAAATTTGACTCGTTCGTCCTTGAGTTTTCTGGCCTTTTAAGATTGAGTGGGAGTTTGAGGTATTTGCAATACATCCTCAAAATATAAAAGAATAAGCTAACACTTCAAGCAAAAGGGGTAAATACTAGAGAGAGAACAGAAGGATGTGAAAATATATGAAGCTTAATCGGGCAAAAGGAACCAAATGTAGAACTCAAAAGATAACAAAGAAACTTACCAAAATAAGAATCCAAGAATGAGTAAAAGCACGGGTTTCTCGGACATTTATAGACTTATTAGCTAAAGTAACGGTTGGCGAAACGCAAGAAGCTGGGGATTGAACTGGAACTGAACTCAACTCTTTCTCTCTTTCCCGCTTGGGCCTCGGAAGCTTAACCTTAGGGGCGCCCAATGTTGCTCTATCGGAATTCACCGCGGCTCTGGACGGCATGGAGGTGCAGCGAGCTGGAAAATTCGGCGGTTTCGAAGCAGAAGCAACAGTGAGTCTGCTTCGAGCAGTGTCAAAAGAGGGGCAGGCGTCGTGGTCAGCCGAAAATTGACATTCAGAGGTGGTCGACGGCGGTGAGGAGAAGATGCGGCGGCGGAAGGCTGGGAGGTGAGGAGCAGCCCGTGTGTATTCAGAAATCGTCTTCGATTTAGCCAACAAGTGTGGCCTTCCTGGCTTGTCAGAATTCCAGTTCGGATAATTGGAACCTCCATTTACTTCAAGCATTTTCTGATAAATTTGGGTAAAAAAACGTAATTGTAACTTGTACAAAATAACTGGATAATAAAGAATTAAAGATGAGGGAGAGAAGGTAGTTTGTCGTTATTCAGTTAATGATCAGTTGTTGCGCTTAAGAGAAGAGTGATGAGGGCTGTGAATTCTCAGGCAGTAACTCGCCTTTAGAGTAGAATAGATTCGGGGGAGAAAAAAACACCCCATCATCCTAGTGGCCTTCCATACCAGCAGACAAAGTAAATTAGGAATCTATTTGCCCTTCTCCAAAAGGTTGAATGCCCAACCCCCAAGCCCCCGACACTACAGGATGGTGGCGAGGTTAATTGATTCAATCAGCAAAGGGACGATAGGCCTTATACACGTGTGCATGAGAGTTCCAGCCTTATTAGAATCTATTTGCCCTGAAATTCTGATGGGAAGGTTAGTCCTATTTATAGAATTTTTAATTTAGGATCCTATTTTGATAATTAAAGTTTCATTTATCCTTATTTGGGAAATTCTCCCTTACAATAATGTAGAGGTACAGTTTTTACAATTTTCCATTGAAAAATTACAATTTTGGCAATTACAATATTTACAATAATGTACGGAGTAGTATAAAGGACTAGACATAGTAAATAAAATGAAAGTTGATGCCCAAAGCTAACGTAATTAACAGTGTATGACTAAATTGAGTATTGCTGAAATACTCTAAGACTAATTCTTGTATTAACTTCGAAGAATTAAATGTAAGAATTGTTGGAAAATGTGTTAATAAATTACATTAAATGATCATTTTGAGGCATTATTTGGAATGGGGTTCACTTCTGATTTGGGTTGGGCAAAGTGGTTTCGGATTGTCCTTGTTAAGGGCTACAATTCGATATATGATACACTCAAAACGGATAACGGATGAATGAGAAATTGATTCTCGATGTTCACTCGTTGAAATGGAAAAACTGAGAAAATAATGAGTTTCTAGTGGGATCTATCCCACGCCGGAAAACCCAAGGGATTTTCACCTCTTATATAGAGAACCCTCTTTGAAAGAGTTAAGATTCCTACAGGGGAAATGCTCTCTTCACGCGCAGGGGGTGATGATCAAATCCCGAAAATGAAGAAGAAAAACCGCGACTAGTGTGCGCGGGCGACCTGCGGACACGAATGTCATCCAAAAATTTATCATTCAAAGATACGATTTAATTTTTGTTTCTTTCCGTAATGTTCTTTAATTTTTTCCATACAAGCAAAACTGCTCAGAACCAAAAAGGGGGTTTTCTGTTGGCTTCAGCACAGAAGACCACATGGTCTTCTAGTGGCTTCCGGACAGAAGGTCGCGCAGCTCTTCTGGTGGCTTCCGGACAGAAGACCATGGACCTCTTCTGGTCGCGCAACTGAGCGGTTACGGTAATAATTGCCCAACGTTCTTCTCCTTTAATGCTTCTTTAAATGGACAGTTTTTCAACACATTAATGCCCAACGTGCTAGACATTTATGTGCAACGTTCAGGTCCATTAAAGCTCGATTAACACACCACAAATCCTCCTACAAATGGTTGGCAGGTAATTTGCAACAACACACGCAATCATACACTATCTGCACGCATTTTGAGCTCTAAAAACACCTCCAGCTACTCCGAAAATTTCCTAAGTGCTCTGCTCCCTCCGTCCCTCAATATTTTGTCATGTTTGACCGGCAGGGGAAATAATAATGTAAAAACTGTGTGGTTGAGATATGTGCAGAGGAGAGAAAAATGACAGGAACCGCAAATTCATTAATTAAAAGAGAAAGTGGCAAAGTTTTGGGGACATCCAAAAAAGGAAAGATGACAAAGTTATAAGGGACGAAAGGAGTAGCTTGTTCCCGTTCGCCGTAACTTTCGTTTGTGTGCTCAAACGTTAGTTCGTTAGCCACTGTATCCTGGGAAACGGTCGTTGCAATGCTCCTAGCACCGTGGGAGGTGACGAATACGTTTTAAGGACATCATGCATAGCACGAGCTCTGGCTAAATTCTGCCTCATCTCATTTTTGTTTTCTTTAGTCATTTTAATTAATTAATTTTTATTAATTATTTTCTTCGTTTTTCCGAGACACACCCAACAATCTTAAAACGTATTCGAAGCTTGTATCATACGGATACAATCTTAAATTGTAGTTTGTCACTTTTGTGAACGAACTTATTTTTTTGTGTTTTCGGAAAACGTAAGAAAACGAAAATGGCTTCTCAAGAAATTCAGAATGTTGGTGGGCAGAACGTGCCAAATGACAATCACTCTGAAAGTGGAGCTCCGGTGAACAATAGTTCACAACGCGGAGCATCTGCTTTGGGCAACCAAGAGGCAATCCCGATGGTTACCGTGTCAAGCAACTCTGTGGAGAAACTCGAAAAATTTAATGGGTTAAACTCCAAGAGGTGGCAGCAAAAGATGCTATTTTACCTCACTAGTCTCGGTCTTGCTAGGTTCTTGACCGAAGACGCGCTGGTAGTAACTGAGGGTGAGGTGGATGCGCAATCTCTCAACATGGTTGAGGCATGGAAGCATTCTGACTTCCTTTGCCGAAACTACGTGTTGAACGGGCTGCATGATGCTTTGTACGACGTTTATAGCAAATTAGCTACGGCTAAGGAGCTATGGAATGCTTTAGACCACAAATATAAAAGCGAGGATGCCGGCGCAAAGAAATTTATTGTTGGCTGATTCCTTGATTTTAAAATGGTGGATTCGAAGACGGTCTTGAGTCAAGTTGAGGAGATGTAAATGATCTTCAACGAAATTCGAGATGAAGGAATGACAGTTAGTGAGTCTTTCCAAGTGGCGTTAATTGTCCATTTATGGTCACCGGCTTGGAAGGATTTCAAGAACTACCTTAAGCATAAGCGAAAGGAAATGAACTTGGAGCAATTGATCTTCCGTCTTCGGATTGAAGAGGATAATCGGAAGAATGATGGGAAACTCCCAATCGTTAACGGCGCCAAGGCAAACGTGGTGGAGCATGCTAAAGGCTCCAAAAATAAAAATAATGGGAATAGTAAGCTTGGTCCCAAGGGAGGCATTTCCAAATCAAAGTTTAATGGAAAATGCTTCAATTGCAATAAAAATGGACACAAGTCCGCGGATTGCAAGGCACCCAAGAAGAAGAAAGACAATCACGTCAACATGGTGCAAGGTGGGCAAAAGGATGAAGACATTATCCTTGCAGCCGTGGTGACCGAGGTCAACCTCGTTGGATCCCATTCCAAGGAGTGGTTCGTGGACACCGGTGCAACCCGACATATTTGCCCAAACCGGGAGCTATTCACGACTTTTGAGCCATCAAATGATGAAAAGGTGTGGATGGAAAATTCTGCTCATTCCGTGGTTGAAGGCATGGGCAAGGTGGTCCTAAAGATTTCGGGCAAGGAGCTGACTCTCAACCAAGTGTTGTTCATTCCGGAGATACGCAAAAACCTGATCTCCGACTCGTTGTTGAACAAGCATGGCTTCCACGTGGTTTTTGAGTCGGACAAACTAGTTTTGTCTAAATCGGGAATGTATGTGGGCAAAGGGTATGCATGTGAGGGGCTATTTAAAATCCCTTCTGCTTACATGCTTGAGTCTTCCAATGTGTGGCATGGTAGACTAGGACATGTTAACTATAATTCTATACGTAGATTAATTAACATGGAACACATTCCTAAATTCACAATTGATGTGAAGCACAAATGTGAAGTTTGTGTTGAGGCAAAACTAACGAAAACGTCTTTCAAATCAGTTGAAAGAAAAACGGAACCACTTGAATTAATTCATAGTGACGTTTGTGATTTTAAAGCAATACAAACACGTGGCGGTAATAAATATTTTATTACTTTTTATCGATGATAGCATTCGTTGTAGCTATGTTTATTTATTAAAAAAAATAAACATGAAGCAATCGATAAATTCATTCTTTTTTGGCCCCTAAGTTCACCCCTTGGGTGCGGTAAATGACGGGTTCATTTACCTAGTTTTATTAGATTAAATCTGAATCTGTTTACAAGAGTCATTGTAGGAAAACTTGAGGTCTATCAACCGATGTCTCTAAAGGTTTGCCTTCCACGGAGGTCATCGAGGTAAGACATCTTTATTCTGTTGGGCAGGTCGTTGCGATCGAAGTATTGAGCTGATGGATTCCTGATTCCTTGTCGTGCTAGTAGGTCTGATGTTCGGTTCCCTTCCCTGAGCGTGTGAGAGTAAAGCAGGTCATGGCAAGATTGGACATGGTGTAGCTTGCTTAGATCAGGTAGTAAGTCGTCGTCTAATTTCGTTTGACCTTGAGTTGCTTTGTATATTGTTTCTGAATCGATAAATTCATTCGTTATAAGAATGAAGTGGAAAACCAACTTAATAGACGGATTAAAAACGGTTACAAGTGATCGAGGTGATGAGTATGAAGCACCAATTGGTGGGTATAGGAAATGAACGTACCGCACCCTATTCACCTCAATCAAACGGTGTTGCCGAACGAAAGAATCTCACATTGAAAGATATGATGAATGTGATGCTAGTAAGTTCGGGCCTGCCACAAAATATGTGGGGTGAAGAAGTCTTGTCAAGCAATTACCTTTTAAATAAGGTTCCCCGGAAAAATATGATAAAACTTCGTACGAGTTGTGGAAAGGTAGAAGTCCTTCTTATCAATATTTAAAAGTGTGGGTGTCTTGCAAAAGTGCTTGTACCAACGCCTGAGAAAATAAAAATAGGTCCAAAATGGTGGATTGTATTTTTATTGGATATGCACAAAATAGTAGTGCTTATCGGTTTTTAGTGTACGATTCGAATAATCCGGATGTACATAAAAACACAATTATTGAATCAAGGGATGCTTCATTCTTTGAAGACGTATTTCCATGAAAGTCCAACGAAGGACCAAGCACGTCAAAACAAACATTTGACGTAGCTAGGGAAAATACTAGCAAGGGGTCCGGAGAAGAAGTCGAACCCAGACGTAGCAAACGTGCTAGAGTTGAAAAATCCTTCGGACCGGATTTTCTCACCTACTTGGTAGAATTTGACTCGGATATTCTAACGTGTATGATAGAAAATGAACCGGATTTTCTAACATGTTTGGTAGAAAATGAACCCCAGACTTATACGGAAGTCGTGACGTCTACCAAAGGCCCTATGTGGAAACAAGTCATCAAAAGTGAGGTGGATTCTATCCTACAAAATCACACGTGGGAATTGGTTGATCTTCCTCCGGGAAATAAACCTTTGGGATCCAAGTAGATTTTTAAACGAAAAAGGAAACCTGACGGTTCCATCAATAAGTACAAGGCCAGACTTGTAATCAAAGGATACAAGCAACGTGAGGGCCATGATTACTTTGACACGTATTCTCCTGTGACGAAAAATAAATTCCATTAGGATGATACTAGCAATTGCCGCATTGTGGAATTTGGAAGTTCATCAAATGGATGTAAAAACCGCTTTTCTAAATGGTGATATAGACGAAGAAATCTATATGGAACAACCCGAGGGTTTTCGTGTTCCTGGACAAGAAAGGAAAGCGTGTAAATTAATTAAGTCATTGTATGGATTGAAACAAGCCCCTAAGCAGTGACACGAAAAATTTGATCATGCAATGTTAATTAATGGGTTTAAAATAAACGAAAGTGATAAATGTGTCTATGTGAATAGCATGGTAGACGGCTATGTCATTTTATGTTTATACGTGGATGATATACTCATCGTGGGTAGAAATAATTTAATGATTAATTCTACCAAAAGCATGTTAAATTCTAAATTTGACATGAAGGATATGGGGCTGGCCGATTTAATCCTTGGGATTAAAATAATTAGAGGACCTGACGGACTTACGCTAAGCCAATCCCATTACGTTGATAAAATCCTTACGAGATTTAATAAGGATGATTATCAAGAGGCAAGGACTCCATTAGATAAAAACGTACACCTTACCAAAAATCATGGAGAGTGTATTTCTCAAGTAGAATACGCTAGGATTATTGGAAGCTTGATGTATCTAATGAGTTGTACCAGGCCTGATATTGTCTTTATGGTTAGCAAGCTGAGTAGATATACTAGTAACCCCGGTGATGAACACTGGATAGCAATAGTAAGGGTTTTGAAGTACTTACGGAAAACCCAAAACCTTGGACTGCACTATGGAAGATATCCAGTTGTACTTGAAGGGTATAGCGACGCTAGTTGGGTATCCAACATTATGGACTCAAAGTCTACAAGTGGATATGTTTTCACTTTGGGAGGTGCAGCCGTGTCATGGAAATCCTAGAAACAAACGATAATAGCTAGATCCACAATGGAGTCTGAGCTAATAGCCTTGGATAAGTGCACTGAAGAGGTTCAATGGCTACGCCATTTTCTCGAGGATATTCCAAGTTGGGAAAAGCATGTCCCTCCAATATGCATACATTGCGATTGTCAAGCGACAATTGAAAGGGTACAGAGTAACATGTACAAAGGTATGTGTAGACACGTTCGTTGTAGACATGACACCATTAAACAACTCCTCATAACGGGTGTTATCATTGTTGACTACGTGAAGTCAAAGGATAACATAGCGGATCCGTTAACCAAGACATTGGATAGAGAATTGTTGGAGAAGTTGTCACGAGGAATGGGACTAAAGCCCGTGAATTGAAAAGTTCTATAGTAGATACCCAACCTAGTTGGTCCTAGGTTCAAAAGTGACAACTAAATTATAGAGCGAATGATGGTCATTGCGGGGGTCCCGGACTCCTACCCACTCCTCATTGAAACAGTGACTCCCGCACGAGGTTAGCAAAAATGTTTGCTTTAATGATTCTAAAATGTTGATCTAGTCGATAACATTGGAAGAGTATGTGGGATACTCGTGAAAGAATCACCTATGTGAGAGAGAAGAGGGTCGCTTCAAAGGAGAACTGTAAAGGCTTAGTTCTTTAGAAACTCTTGCAGAACCAGGACGGTGACCCATGGCCAAAACGGACACACCCATAAGAACGGAACAAAGTTGGAAGGTTCCTGTGTAAAGATAAGTCAATATTTTCACGACGGCAGTATAGTTCAAGGACATCGAGTTACTAGACAACTAGTAAATAAACATGTTTTTACAGCGGAAGGTTCAAAGGATAAAACCTACATCTCCGTATGCAGGGTTCATTCGGTGAACACAACGTGTCCTCCTATAGTCCTATCTTCGTGTCTTTTTTAAGTCTCGAAAATCAATTTTCATTCATGTGGGGGATTGTTGGAAAATGTGTTAATAAATTGCATTAAATGGTCATTTTGGGAAAATATTTTGAGTGGGGTCCACTTCCGATTTAGGTCGGGTCAGAGTTGTTTCAGATTGTCCTTGCTAAGGGATACAATTCGATATATGGTACACTCAAAACGGATAACGGGTGAATGAGAAATTGATTCCCGAAGTTCACTCGTTGAAATGGAAAAACTTGGAAAATGATGGGTTTCTAGTGGGATTTATCCCACACCGGAAAACCCAAGGGATTTTCACCCCCTTATAAAGGGAACCCTCTTTGAAGGAGTTAAGATTCCTACGTGGAAAGGCTCTCTTCGCGGGCCGGGGGGTGCCGATCAAATCCCGAAAACGGGGAAGAAAAACTGCGACTCGTGTGCGCGAGCGACCTACGGATATGAATGTTGTCCGAAAATCTATCATTCAAAGATTCGATTTAATTTTTGTTTTTTCCTGTAACATTCCTTAATTTTTTCCATACTAGCAGAACTGCTCAGAACCAGAAAGGGGGTTTTCTGTTGGCTTCGGCACAGAAGACCATGAGGTCTTCTAGTGGCTTCCGAACAGAAGGCCACGCAACTCTTCTGGTGGCTTCCGGACAGAAGACCATGGACCTCTTCTGGTCGCGCAACTGAGCGGTTACGGTAATAATTACCCAACGTTCTTCTCCTTTAATGCTTTTTTAAATGGACAGTTTTTCAACGCATTAATGCCCAACATGTTGCACATTTATGTGCAATGTTCAGGTCCATTAAAGCTCGATTAACACACCACAAATCCTCCTACAAATGGCTGGCAGGTGCTTTGCAACAACACACATAGTCATACACTATCTGCACATATTCTGAGCTATAAAAACACTTCCAGCTACTCTGAAAATTTCCTAAGTGTTCTAGCTTGTTCCCGTTCGCCAGAACTTTCGTTTGTGTGCTCAAACGTTAATTTGTTAGCCAATGTATCCTGGGAAACGGTCATTGTGATGCTCCTAGCACCGTGGGATGTGAGGAATACGTTTTAAGGACATCGTGCGTAATACGAGCTCTGGTTAAATTCTGTCTCATCTCATTTCTATTTTCTTTAGTCATTTTAATTAATTAATTTTTATTAATCATTTTCTTCGTTTTTTCGAGACACATCCAACAAGAATAATAAACAGGCTTAACCAGACTGGTAGCTTTGAGAGTATATTTATAGAGAAATAAGTTATCAAGTACAATAGGAAACTGACTAATAATTGATTCTAATTATTTATCACTATTACACCCCCTCAATCTATGGAGGAGGAACTACGCGTAGATTGTCACGTAAAAACAAAAACTGACGAGGAGCCAAACTCTTGGTGAAGATGTCACTATGAAGATGTCAGCCAGCTGAAACTTCGTAGGAACATACTGCACCAGGAGATCACCATGAGCCACACGTTCCACACATAGCAAAATATTTCCCTAGCAGAGAAATAAAATTACTAATAAGAGTAGAGGAACTGCCAGTAATAATAATGTCATTCACATATAAGAGCAAATAAATGATACGTGTAGCCTGACGAAAAAAAAACAAGGAATTATCAGCACGACTACATACAAATCCATGAGTGAGAAGAAAACTACTGAAACGTTGTAACCATGCCTGGGGAGCCTGTTCGAGACCATAAATGGCCTTGCGCAAGCGACAAATATGATTAGGAAATTGTGGATGAACAAACCCGGGTGATTGACGCATGTAAACTTCCTCGGTGAGATGACCATGAAGAAATGCATTGTTAACATCTAATTGATGAACATGCCATCGAAAATAAATAGCTAATGTAAGAACAATGCGAACAGTGGTGGGTTTAACAACAGGACTAAAGGTTTCAGAGAAATCCACCCGAGTTTGCTGTTTAAACCCTTGGGCAACCAGACGTGCTTTATGACGTTCAATAGAGCCATCAGACCGATACTTAGTTTTATAAATCCATTTAGATCCAATCACATTTTTGCTAGAGTCAAACGTTACTAATTCCCAGGTGTTATTCCTGATTAGTGCATTAAATTCCTCAACCATAGCTGCTCTCCATTTAAGATCATTATTAGCCACAGAAAAACAAGTTGGATCAGGAACCAAAACCTCAGTGTTCAAATTAAAAATAGTTTTGGGTTTAAAAAATCCTGATTTAGAGCGTGTTTGTATGGGATGAATATTTTGAGTCGAAGAATTAGCAGAAACCGGAACATGATCAACCTCTTCACCAGCAGCATGTGAGGATTCCAAGGAAGTAGTGCTTGCCGGCGTCCCTGGAGAAGACGGAGCATCTTCAGCAGGTGGAAAAACTGTGCATTCTGCCGGCGAAGCGGGCTGCTGGTCCGAAGAAGCTGCCACCGGCGGTGAGGACTACAACGGTGGTGATGAACCGGTTTCTAAGAAAAAAATCCAGCTGGGGTAGCTGCGGCACAGTAGCGGAGGACGACACAGGAGATGACCGAGAAAAGGACAGAGGACAAGGTTGCACGGTTGAGGACTCAGGAAGACTTTGTGACACTAACTGAGAATAGGGAAAAATATTTTCATGAAACCTAACACGACGACTAATATAAATCCTACCCGTTTTTGGACCCAAACAACGATATCCCTTGTATTCAGAAGCATATCCCATAAAAACACACTGAACACAATGAGGAGATAATTTATTGGCTGACGTGGCAGTAAAATTAGGATAACACGCACATCCAAACACACGCATAAAAGAGAAGTCGGAAATCCGGTGAAATAATTTTTTATATGGAGAAACACCGGTAAACTTGGTAGAGGGTAAGCGATTAATAGTATAAGTAGCAGTCAAAATTGCTTCAACCCAAAAAATGGCTGGCATGCCAGCATCAATAAGCATAGTCCTAGCTACGTCCAAAAGGTTGAATCCCCAACCCCAAGGGCCCCCCCACCCCGACCCGACAGGATGGTGGGGGAGTAAATCACGGTGACTCAGTCGGCAAAGCGGCAGTAGGCCTTTACCCGTGCGCACCAGAGGGCCAACCTTGTTTGAGGTTCTGAAAACCCCCTTTTGGCCGCTGCGGGATTCGAACCTTGGTCTACGTCCAATTTTTCCCACCGCTCGACCAACTGAGCTACCCGTGCCGGTAGCATAGTCCTAGCTAGCTCAAGTAAATGTTTATGTTTACGTTCAGCTAGACCATTTTGTTAAGGTGTATCAGGATAAGATTTTCTGAAACGAATCCCATTAGAATTAAAAAATGACCGCATATTTAAATTATCAAACTCACCCCCTCCATCACTTTGAAACATTTTAATTTTATGATCTAATAAATTCTCCACCAGATTTTTGAAGGATTTAAAATGATTAAAGACTTCACTTTTATGACTCATGAGATAGATCCAAGTAAAACGAGAGAAAGCATTAATAAAGGAGACATAATACTTGAAACCAGATATAGATAAAACAGGAGATTGCCAAACATCAGAATGTATTAAAAATAATGGTTTACTAGCACTATGAAAAACATCCCGAAAGGGCAATCTCTGAGATTTACCCAATCTACACGAAGAACAATCATGATTAAAGGAAGATAAACTACAAAGTTGACCAGACTTTTTAAGACCATCTAAAACTGTACTACCATAATGTCCCAAGCGACGATACCACAGAGGTCCAGGCGCCACGCTAGAGACTAAAGCCAATGCTGGTGAGGGCGATAAACGAATGGGATAAAGACTGCCGCTACCGGAAGCTCGAAGAAGAATTGCCCCGTGGTTTTGTCCTTAAGTAAAACAGAATTATTGTCAAAAATAACCATGCAATTATTATCAGAACACAATTTTTGGATGGATAATAAATTATATTTAATTTGAGAAACATGATAAATAGATCTTAAATGGAGAGGCCTCGAAAGATAATTAATAGAAATATTACCAATATTTTTAATGGGTAAAGTAGTGTCATTTGAAACAGTGACATGAAGCGGTCCAGAATAAATAGATGTATTAACTAATTTACCTTCCTGAGAGGTCATATGCGCAGAAACACCGGTGTAACACCGTCCCCGAGTATATTTATTTTTTAGTAAATCATGTAATAAACCTTGAATAATGACTTATGAACTTACGAGGTTGTAATTTTTGTTATTTCTTTTTGCGTGAATAGTGAATTTCACCTGGGGGCCACATCGGGAGCGGGGACCACCCGATAATCCCGAGACCACATATTATATTCATCTTGGTCTAGATAATATTTATATGGTGGTGAATATTTTAGTCGGGTCATGGAAAGGGCATAGGGTCGACCGGTCGGTCAAACAAGGCCCAATTATCGGTATTGGTGATTTATCGGATAACGGTCCGAAATGGATTTCGGAGGTTTCTAAATTAAAGCTGAGGAATATATATTCATTCTAAGAGCCTGTAGGGGTTGAGGATGTGTGATATATTTTATTTGGCCCGATAAAATAAAATATAATTAAAACAA